>CM053626.1:4033153-4060596 GCA_028646595.1 Phalanger gymnotis | reverse complement strand
AAAAAAAATAAACTGGGAGGGAAAGACCCTCAGGATTCCTGCCCAAAAGAGAAACAGTTACTATTTCTCAATCAAAGTGAGAACCTGAAAAGACCTTAGCCTGAAAGGGGCAGAGTCTCCCAATGCATCCTGGGCCATCTCAAGTTGTTCTGGTGAGTATCAGGCCACTGGACTCAGATGGCTTTGGAGGAGAAAGTGAGGCTGGAGACCTTGCACAGCCCTCCGTCACTCAAATCAAAGTCAACTGCAAGTCCTGTCATCATTTCCCTGATGGCATGGTCCTCTTCGAGAATGAAGGACAAACACAACAACAACAAAGGCAGTGATGAGAAGAGAGAGTGTTCTAGGCATGAGGGACAGCAAGTGAAAGTGCTTAGCATTGGGAGTGTCTAGTTCCAGGAATGGTAAGGAGATAAATATCATGGGATCTTGGAGTATATGGAGGAGAGTAAAATGTAAGAAGGGTGGAAAGAGAGGAGAGGACCAGGTTATGATGAACTTTACAAGCCAAACAGCGGATTTTACATTTGATTCCAGAAGCAATATGGAACCATTGGAGGTTGTTTGTCAATAAGGAAAGGGGTGATATTTGCAGTTTAGAAAGATCTATTTGACAGTAGAATAGAAGATGGATTGGAACAGGGAGAACACTCATCAAGCTATTGCAACAGTTAAAAAAGGAGGCAATGGGGGTGGTGGAAGTGTCAGAGGGGAGAATGGGACATAGACAAGCGATATTACAAATATCAAAATGACAAGACTTGACCAACTAATTTCAAATCGGAGAGGAGGAGAGAAAGAGTCAGAATTTGAGGATGAAACCTAGGTTGAAATCTGGGTGACTGGGAAAACAGCAGTATCTTTGACAGGAATAAGAAAACTCAGAATGGATTAGAGGAAACAGTAAAGAATTTGGCTTTGGACATGTTTAGTTTAAGATGTCTACAGGACATCTGGTTTGAGATATCCAATAAGGAGTTGGAGATGTGAAACTGGAAATCGGAAGAAAGATTACGATTGAATGACTAGATGAGAGGGTCGCCTGCATAAAGGTGACCACTGAGACCATGGGAATTAATGAGGTGACCAAGCGAAATAACATAGAATGAGAAGAGGATAAGTCAAAGGACATAGACTTGGGCGACAGCCATGATTTACAGATGTGATGTGGTTGAAGATCCTGCAAAAAAGATGAAGTAAGGGTTAAACAGATAGGAGGAGAGAGAGAGCAGTGTTAAAAACATCAAGGAGGAGAGCATGATTGCAAGGATCAAAGGCTGCAGAGCAATGAAGAGCATTAGCTCTCTAGACAGAGGAACTGGGTTCAAATTCTGACCCTATCTCTTATGGCCTGAATGACCTTAGAGAGATTACTTACCCTCTCTAAGCCCCAATTTATTAATCTGTAAAATGAAGACATTGGACTAGATGGTCTCTCAAGTCCCTTTGAGCTCTAAAAGTTGGAACCTGTGATACCCTATACAGGGGTGAGGAATCTGTGGCCTTGAGGCCACATGTGGCCTTCTGGGTTCTTGGGTGCAGCCTTTGGACCCAGTCCAAGTTTCACAGAATGAAGCTTTTTCATTGAGGGGAATTTGTCCCGTGAAGTTTGGATTCAGTCAAAGGGCCACACTGGAGGACACGGGGGGCCACCTGTGGCCTTGACACCACAGCTTCCCCATGCCTGAATGACTTCACCTAAGTCCCTGAACTTCTTTGGGCCTCAGCTAATTTGCACTTAAAATTAGGCAGCTTGAACAGATAACCTTTCCAGTGCCTTCTTGCTCTCAGTCTTTAGTCCTGTAATCTTTACATCCTATCTATCAAACAGAAGCTTGTTGTGGAGTTGACAGAAAAAGAAATCTGCAAATAGAAGTGGAGCATAGGTACTTTTCTAATTCCAATGTGCCTCTGGTAATAGACTATCATCAAAGAACCTTCTGAGCGAATCAGAGCAGTACATCACCTCTCATTTTGACTGCAAGGGAAGATATCTCAAACACCTCAAGAAAAAAGCATAAAGAAGGATTTTCCAAATTTCCAGCACAAGTAAATGTCTCATAATTGTTATTATCTACTAAGGTAGTATGGCATGTGCTAAAGGAGGCAGCACCTGCTCTGATACCATCATGGAACCCCTGAAGGATGGGAGGCTTCTCAAATTTCTGACAACTCCTGGAGCCCAACTGTTTGGTAATGAGCTAAAGTTCATAAGACACACACAAAGCTATAGCGTCACTTCATAGTTATAACCACCTTCTTTCTAAAAAAGGTTAGGGGAAGAGGTAGATAAGAAGGAAGGGGGAGCTCAGTATTATGGCATAACTGATTTAGAGCTGGATATCACCATAGAGGGTTGTTTAGTCCAATATCTTCATTTGTCAAGAGAAGAAACTGAGGCCCAGCTTGGAGAAGTGTTTGTCCATGGTCAGATAGTAGCAAGTGAGAGCACCACGATGTGACTAACTCTGGTCAATGCCTGATCTGTTTTTATTTTTGCTGAAAAAGGATTTTACAGTTGAGATGGATAGCAGTGATCATCTAGTCCAACCCCACTTGAAAATGAATTCTCCTTATAATGCAATGGACAAGGGCTTATATGGCTTCTGCTTGGAGACCTCTGGTGATCGGAAACCAGTAACTTCCTGAGCCAGTTCATTAGCTCTAACAAATCCAATTTTTTAGGAATTTGTAGGGTTTTTTTTCTGAGATCAAGCCTAGATCAGCCTCTTTGAATCTTCAGCCCACCACTCCTTATCCTTCCCCATTGGGCCAGGCAGAATGAGGCTGATCTGTCTTAAGCTTAGGTGGAAATCTGGAACTTTTAAAATGCAACTAGACCCTAAGACAGGGAGGTGTAGACCAGAAGTGATGACTGACCTTTTTATAGCTCTGTAGAGATTGCAAAACTAATTTATGTGCATTAAATTACCGGAGCCTCATGATGATACTCTAAGGTAGGCAATATTATTTTCATTTCATAGATTGGAAGAACCGATGTTAAGGGAGACATAGTGATGGATCTATGGTCACACAATATCAAAAGCAAGATATGATCTCGTCTTTATAACAACCAAGGAAAGCCTAGATCATCAGCTATCATATAAAGAAAAGACTTCATTTGTTTTTGTCCCAAAGGTCCATAGCTGTACCTACTGTGTTTCCACAATCCTGCCAGCAGCTTCTGTGGGAGTGTAAGATCCACCCACAGCCAACACCCAGAAAGCTGCAACCAGCACAGGTTCTTTTGATCTGCTTAACTAAGGAAAGCAAGGTGAGGGGTTTGACAAGCTTACTTTAATTCAGCACACAAATATCATTCACTTAGCTCAGGTGAAAAAGACCAGCACACTGAACTTCAGAACAAAATACAAACAAATTACAAATGTCAAGAGACAGACCTTGTCTGATTCAAATCCCAATACATAGTTACCAGAGTTCAACAAAGTCTCAGAATCTGGGTTTACAAGCTGGAGGGCTCCTTAGCTACAGCTGCCCGGAGTCTCCACATCAACACCATCTCAAGAGCCCTGCACAAATGGCCCTGTCCTCCCTTCTTATAGGGCTTCAGACATCATCAAACGTCATCTGAATGACCAGAATTTAAGCTGCTATGATTGGCTCTTGAGTTAGCCCCTCCCCTTAGGACCCTGGGAGGTTCACATCCATATAGGTTAGGTTAATACCTAATAGGACATGGCTCTGGAGTTAGCACCTTCCCTTAGCCAGCCCCACCTTGGGCCCCACCCCAGTCACCAATCCACACCCACATAGGTTCCACACCTAATAGGGGTTTGGGCCTGGGGCTTAGCACCTAGTAAGGTTCAATGAAACACACTGAATTACTCAAAGGAAACGAACCAAACTCTTCAAGGGCATTTGTTGAACTAAGTCCTAAGGAGCCCATTTTGCTTACCAACACAACTGTTCCTGTTATCTCTTGTCTTGAATTACTATGGAATAGTCTTTGTTTGAATTCCCCACATCTTTCTTTGATGTCATTGCCTGTATTATAATTACCAATTACCAAATCATGTTAGAACCATGAGCCTTTTCAACATAATTCGCTGGATATTCATTGAGTACCTGCTACGAGTCAGGCACTGGGGAAGCAAAGACAAAGATGAACTAGGCCATGAGGACATACTAAAAGAGCTTACATGCTATCAAGGAAGATGGCATGTACATGTATTGATCATGTAAGCATGGATTGAGCTCCTACTACGGGCCAAACAAAAGTGAATCAGTCCTTCCTTGAAGGAGGCACTTCCTACAGAAAGGAAACTGCGAATACACATGGGGATAAATAGAAAACATGTAAAAATGCAATGTAGTCTAGCTTCAGGGAGGTACACTGAGAGCTTATGGGGTCAAAAAGCTCTTGGTTCTCATATTTGTCTTTGACTTGTATCCTAAGGGGTACCCAAAGCAACAATCATAACTAGCAAGTGCTTTATAGCACTTTTAAGATCTTCAAAGTGCTTCATCTATGTTGTCCTATTTGATCCTTATAACAACTCTGAGTAGGGAGTGGGAGGTGGGGACAGCTACTACTATTGCCCCTTTTCAGAAGTAGCTGGGTGTCACATTGGAAAAAGCACTAGCCCTGAAGTTAGAAAGACCTAAGATTAAATCCAGCCTCAGACATTTATTATCTGGACAACCCATGACAAATCACTTCACCTCTGTCTGACTCAGTTTCCTAAACTGTAAAGAGGGGGCACTAGTAGTACCTACCTCTTAACATTGTTATGAAGATCAAATAAGACATTCATAATGCTTTTAGCATTAAGAGCTACTGACACACAGTAGGTACTTAATAAATGCATGTTTCCTTCCTTCTTTTTACCAGTGGGGTAAGTAAGGCCCAGAGAGGTTAAGTGATTTTCCCAGGGTGGCAAACCTCATATATGTTTGAGGCAGAATTCAAACAAGCCTTCATGAGGTCAGGTTCTACACTCCATCTACATTTAGGTGCCCCCAGAATAAATCTGCCCCTTTGATACCCGACACGGCGATTAATAATAGTCCCCCCAAGGCTTTTCCTATTACAAGCCATCATGAATTTTTAAAATTATTATTATTTATTTGTTTAATATTTTTAGGTTTCAGCATTGATTTCCATAAGATTTTGAATTACAAATTCTTTCCCCATTTCTACCCTCCTCCCCACTCCAAGAAGACATAAATTCTGATTGCCCCATTCCCCAGTCAGTCCTCCATTTTGTCACCCCACTCCCCCCACCCCCTTTTCCCTTACTTTATTGTGGGGCAAAACAGATTTCTATTCCCCATTACCTGTACATCTTATTTCCCAGGTGCACGCAAAAACAACTTTTTTTGAACATCTGCTTTTAAAACTTTGAGTTCTAAATTCTCTCCCCTCTTCCCTCCCCACCTACCCTCCCTAAGAAGGCAAGCAATTCAACATAGGTCACATGTGTATCATTATGTAAAACCTTTCCACCATACTCATGTTGTGAAAGACAATTATATTTTGCTCCCTCCTATCCAGTCCCCCTTTATTCAATTTTCTCCCTTGACCCTGTCCCTTTTCGAAAGTGTTTGCTTTTGATTACCCCCTGCCCCTATCTTCCCTCCCTTTGATTGTTCCCCCTTTTTTATCCCCTTCCTCCTTCTTTCCTATGGGGTTATATACCCAATTGAGTGTGTATGTTTTTCCCTCCTCAAGTCAAATCTGATGAGAACAAGATTCACTCATTCCCCCTCACCTGCCCCCTCTTCCTTTCCAACATAACTGCTTTTTCTTGACACTTTTATGTGAGATAGTTTACCCCACTCTATCTCTCCCTTTCTCCCTCTCTCAATATCTCTCTTCTCTTATCCCTTAATTTGATTTTATTTTTTTTAGATATCATCTCTTCATATTCAACTCACGCTGTGCCCTCTGTCTCCCTTAGTAAGTCATTGACTTGTTTTTCATGGTTTTCTTGCATTACTCTCATTTCTCTTTTTAGTTTTTCCTCTCCTTCTCTAACTTGCTTTTCCAAATCCTTTTTGAGCTCTTCCATGGCCTGAGCCCAATTCATATTTTTCTTGGAGGCCTGTGATGTAGGCTCTTTGACTTTACAGACTTCTTCTGGCTGTATGTTTTGGTCTTCTTCGTCACCAAAAAAAGATTCCAAAGTCTGACTCTGAATCTGGGTCCGTTTTTGCTGCTTGTTCATGTTCTCAGCCAACTACTTGACCCTTGAGTTTTTCGTTGGGTTATGACAGCTTGTAGAGAGTATTTTGTCCCGTGCTTGAGAGGCTGCCCTGCTATTTTCAAAGCTACTTCTACACAGCAAGTTCCGCCACACTAGCACTCCTCATCCTCCAAGAACCACCAACCCAGACCTTGACTCCCATCCAAGCAGGCCCTAAACTCCGGCTCAAATCCTCCACTTAATTCCTCCCACCAGGTGGGCCTGGAGCCTGAAGCAACTGCAGCTGTAGCTCTGGAAGCAGCCTCAAAACTACTTCACCTCAACTGCCTCCAGGCTGGTAGCTGACCACTAGCTCCTTTCATTGTGTCCCAGAAACTTTTCCCACTAACCTTCTCTGTTGTCTTTGGCATTTGTGGGTTGAGAAGTCTGGTAACTGCCACAGTTCACTGATTCAGCCTGTTCCATCTGGCTCCTGGTCTGGTTGGTCCTGGCAGAACCCTCGCTGGGCTCTGCTCTGCTCTTTTCCCAGCCCCGTGCAATAGACCCTTCCCAGCAACCATCCAGGCTGTCCTGGGCTGGAGCCCTGCTTCCCTTTGTCATTGTGTGGGTTCTGCAGCTCTAGAATTTGTTCAGAGCCATTTTTATATGTGTTTGGAGGGACCTGGTGGGAAGCTTACACAAGTCCTTGCTTTCCAGCTGCCATCTCAGGTCCACATCATGAATTTTCTATCTAAGCATTGTTTTTAAGACCATCTGGAGGGTGCTAAAGTCATATATGATAAGGGCATGCAATGGATTAATTAAACAATGAGTTTGAACAAAACTCTTAGGTTTGGAGCATCTCTTCTTTGTATGGGACTGTGCTAAATCCTTGAATGAGATAAGGATTCGATGGTATGATTCTTGTTATGGAGGTTTTGATCAAATAGGCAGTAAATTCTCTGACAGTGGTAATAAGCACAGCATCACAGACAGTAAAATTAGACATTCATGCAGTGCTGAAAGATTGACGGATGGTTGTGTTCAGTTGTCTCATGACATCCTTGTGAAGTAAGTTGTTCAAATTAGTGTCCTCAAAGGGAATTTGGGCTCTGAGGGGCACAGTGACTTGCCTAAGGTTAACAACTCATAAGCGTTTGAGCCAAAATCAAAAGCAGGTCTTGATGTAAAGCAAAATGACATTAAAAATGAACAGAATTAAGATTCATGTATTGAATTATCTTGGATTCCAAAGGGCTGGCAATGAAATATATCCCCCTCCTCACAATCAAGAAGTGATGAACTAAGGGTGAGAAACATGATATATGCTATCAAACATAGTGAATGTGTCAGTGTATCATGTTTACTTTTTAAAATCTTTTTTTTTAATAAGGGAGGGTTCTATTCTGGGAGATGTGGAAGCAACAATATGTCCAAAATATGAAAACAACCAATTAAACATTCATAAAAATCCCTGCATAGAATCTGAAGTATAAGGGGCCTCAGAACTCACCTTGTCCAATCTGTTCATTTAATATGTGAAAAATTGGAGCCCATAGAGATTACGTGAATGGCCCAGTGTTCCAAGGGTAGTCAGTGACATATTTGGCACTGTGCCACATGTCTATAGATACCAGTTCACACTTTTTTTTTCACTGCACTATGTAAGATGATGCCACTGCTGGATGTTTCTACACCAGAGATTCCTAAACTTTTCCTATTCGTGACACCTTCAGCGATTCTTCCATTGAGTACAGCTTTCTTTTCTTTGTTATAGGCTTCCTCTTCCTTCTTCAAATTAAGTGGACATGCCTCTGTTCACCCTGCCCAACCCACCATCTTGGGAGAGTCATCAGACTCCAAAGCATTGAGACATTTCCATTGTTCTGCTCTTGACTTTCTCCATTTTTCTCCAGCTAAAGGGAGTAGAATAGGATACAGGATGACCACATAGTGAATCTGTAGTTGGAGAGAGAAAATCACAAGTTTGAATCCCAGCTCTGCCTTGAATTGGTTGGTTCTTGTCCCTAATGCTTGAAGAGGACCAATGATATTGTGATGTCAGGTCATTATATGAGGATTAAATGCCATCATGATGTCAGGGTTGAGGTACAGAGTGTCTGACTGTGGCTAATCAGACCAATGTGAGCTTGGAAGGCTTTCCCACAGATCAGGCACAAATAGTCCAGAAGAACGTAGAGATGTCTCTAAATGTTCACATCTCACATTTCTTTTGAGCTACTGTGTAGTGTCATTGACAGGACAACTCAATGGCCCTGGTTCCTCATCTGTAAAGTGGGGATAATAACACATGGTGTTTCTACCCAAATATCAAACAGAATAATTTTGACAGTGGAAGTTTCATTGAATCCCAAATCTTAGCTCCAGAAATACTCAAAAAAATTCAAGGTTATCTACATATACAGAATGCTCACATTGATAGTGATGTTGATGAAGAAAAAAATGGAACTGGGGATGGAAAAACAAGAAAATGAAAGAGAACCAAATTAGAAGGAGAAGAGGGAGGAGGAGACAAAAGAGGAGAAAAAGTAGATGGAGGGCAAGGAGGAGCCAAGTCAACAAGCGTTTACAAAATGGCTGGAAGGTTGTGTGACTTGAAGTGGACAGGTAGTTTGTTTGGATCATCCATTGACCCCTTCCATGAACAGCTAACAAGTATCAGCAAGAGCAGGTGCTTCCTTCTTCTCCAGCAGTTGTCTGGCCCCTATACATCCAGAAATGGAGGAACCAGACTTTTCTAAGCAGAACCTTCACCTTTTCTGTGACCAAAATGAGAAATAAATAAAAGAGAGAATTAAAAACGAGTTCCCTAAATTCCCTTTTCTGAGATCTGGGGCATGAGGATTTGTGTGGGGCCTTTGTAATGAAAGTTGACTGTATTTGGCTCTGGATGATACATGAGACACTTGTTATTGTACAACCTGTCATTTGTGGTTTTGTCTTATCTCTGAATAGATCCAGCAATTGACTAGAGGGGAGACCGAGAGTCTAGACTTTTGAGCCAGAACTTCTGCAATTTTAGACCACTAGTCTAACACAGGAGGAAAAAGGTTTGCTAACTTCCCTTTTCCACTAAGATAAGGCAAATATGACTGCTTGACATCAGGGCTTGCTACTTTGGAGGGCTCGGTGAAGCTGAAGACGTGAATTGAATCGAATTGGGCTTCACAGGCAATTGCTCCCGATCAATATAAATTCGATGCAGTTTCTGAAATGACCTAGTAAATTAACTCCAAAGGAGGTCTTAATCACAACAGTGGTCCATTTCAAGAGATGGAATGATTTTACATTTACTAAGCTGCAGCTATCTGTACCAAGCTGACAGGAAGCAATGGGAATCATGACTCTTGTCTCTGGCCCCCTCAGAGCTTTGCTCTTAGACTTTGCCTGAGGAAAGGAAGCCAAAAAAGAGCCCCAGAAAGTTTCCCCAATCATAGAAAAGAATGGTGTAAAGAGAATTCTATGGTGAATAAATTAATGCGTCCTGTCATGAGCCTCACAGATCCAAAATAGTCACAATTTTGTCGCTCATGTGACCGCATTTCTATCTCTCACTTGCAGTCTTTGATTTCTGACCAATTAATTTGCTAAGAGTACATGAGGTTCCAGTACTAAGGTATAGCAGACAGAGTTAAGTGCTCCTCACATATCCACAGCTCAGCTGGATGAGACACAGGGCTGACGCAGGGATGGGGTGGGGATGATCACACCAACATCATTCTTAATTCAAAGTCATGTTTGAAAAAAAAATCAGGTCAGATCATAACGACTTGCCACTGAAAATCCATTCTCCCCAAACAGCAGATTAGGGACTGGTTGTTATTCAGCAATGATTCATAAAATTCCCATCTTGGAGAAATTTTGGAGACTGTTTTCCCCTTTAAAGTGAAATAGAAAGAGATGGTCAGCTGCTGATTTTGTGTTAGAAATGAGAGAGCTGGGCTCCAGATGGGGGTCATTTCCAATATAGCCTTATCAGAACTGAAGAGAATGGACTGAGGAGGAGGTCTTGTGTCCGTAATGAGCTAGAAGGCAGCTCTGACCAAACACAAAGAGTTAACGAGTGGAGAAAAGAGGCTTTCCAGAATGTCACAGCTAGAAGAGATGTAACCCCTCATTTGTTCCGGCAAATAAGCTGGAGCCCCAAAGTGAGGCCCCATTCAGCACTTAGAGGTCTTTGAGGGGAATCTATTGTACATAGCATTCTGGGACCTGACAAGGAACATCCTCCTTAAGATTCAATTCTTTTGAATTTTAATTGAGTTGTCACCTGAGGGGTCCAGAGGAAGCTGAGGTTAGGGCCCTTATCACCTGTCAGCTTGATTATTACAATGTCCTCCTATTGAAATTAATCTCTCTGCTTCCACCTCTCTTTTTTCCTAGTCATCATCCTCACAGATTTCAAATTAGTATACTTGAAATTCAGGACTGCTCATATTCCCCTGCTCAAAAGTCCTTAGTGGCTCCCTATTGCCTCTAGGATAAAGTACAAATTCCTTAGTTTCAGCTCTCAGTCTATTTTTCTATGCTTAAACCTTGTACCTCTAATGTGTTTTATGTTCCACCAATGTTGCTCCTGAATTTCTCCCCAAATGGCCATTCCCTTTCCTACTCCCATATCTTTTGACCACATCTCTAATACTGTTCCTGTGCCCCATTTCCCCTGAGAACCATAGGAACTTTAAATGACCCCTTTTCTGTTACCCTCTTTTTGCCTCATTAGTTCTCATTGTTTTTTGCTCAAATGATCTCACGTCTACTTACGTTTGGGTTTGTTGAGCGCCCGAAGACCAATATCTCTTGAAAGTTGAATTGAATATGACTAATCAATGCAAAGTCCTAAGTGCATGTGATGTTGAGGAGGGGTTGAGGGGTGTTCTTTCAGAGGAGGTTTATGAAGGCAGCTGCTAAGCCAAGAGTTGTCATCGATCACAAACTCACCAGGAGTCAGCAATATGCTTGTGGCAGTCAAAAAAAAAAGCTAATGTGATTTTAGGCTGTATCAATAGAGATAAAATGTATAAAACAAAGGGGATCATGGCTCTGCTTGTCAATGGTCAGACTTAAGCTGGAGTTTGGGTGTTCAATTCTGGTCACTGATGTTTAAGAGAAACGTTTAGAGAGAAGTGCATTTAGAAGAAGTTAATCGGGATGATGAAAGGGCTTGAAACCAGTCGCCACCCATACAGGACATTGCAGCTCCCATCTCCGCCATTCATTAGGCACTCCCTGGTGGCTGGAATGCTGGTGATCTCCACCTCATTTAGTTCAGCCCCATCACTTCCTCAGGTGAGGAAGCTAGTGAGAAGCAGAGCCCTGACTCCAATGCAGGCCTTCTGACACCAAAGTTACTGCTCATCCCAGTATACCAAAGTATCTCAAGGAATTATTTCTCCACCCTCTCCCAGAAAAACTATCCTAATGCAGCAGCATTAATAAACTCTGGTTCTTTGCCAGTTCCAAGTTCCTTCCTGACTAGACTATTACATTTTGTTCTATCTTTTGCAATTGATGGTGTGGTTCCTGGGGTCCAGGAATACTCTCCATATCCACAAAGGAAGGGCTATTCTGGAATGGCCATTAGGCTGTGCTAACTACTGCCCTTTCTGAGTAGAACACAATGATGGCGTCTCTGATGTAAGTCAGAGGATTGATGCAAAGCATTCTAAACTCTCATATCCTTGTCTCTATCTCATATCTTTGTCACAACTACAAGGCCATACTGCCTTCAGAGCCCTAACCAGAAATATTTGCATTTGAGGCAAACAGAAACCTGTGTGCTGGAGAGGAGCTTGTCCTGAGTTCTGTCCTTGTTGGGACGAAACCCAGTTACTCACTCAGCTAGCATTTATTAAGTGCCTACTATGTGCTGGGCAATGTGCTAAAAATGCTGGGAAAATGAAGAAAGGCAAAAATTAGTCCTTGCTCTCAAAGAGCCCAAACTCTAATGGGTGAGACAACATGACATAACAAGGGACAAACAAGAGAAATGCTGGAAAAATCATGGACAATGAATAGTGAGGAAGCGTTAGCATTAAGTTCACACTGGGACCCCAAGAATGTGACAAGAGCTCATCATTTTCAAATTTAACAATTTTAATAATTGCTCTTGCTAAAGAAGTACTTGGCTCAATTGCAGTGAATGATTTAAGGTGTTGGCATTCCCCAGTTCCCAGTGTCCTGAGGCAAAGTCTTCATCCCCGTGACCTAGTGAAACCTCTGCCTTCACCACCTGGGTACTTCATTGTAACTTAGTAATTGGGTAATATGGTAGACCAAGCAACAGAATTTTAGGCAGATAATTCATTGTTCTGCACATTGAGGCTCTACAGGGACCACTGGATAATTCTGTTCAGTCCTGGTACCATAGTTTAAGAACGACAGAAGGGTAACCAGGATGGGAAAGGACCTTGAGTTCATGCCATAGGGGCATCAGTGGAAGGAGCTGATGTTGTTTAGCCTAGTAGAGAGAAGACTCTACAGAAGGAAGACTGACTGGGGAACAGGGCAATTAGAATATATGCCATCTTGGAGTGGGAGAGAGGGCAGATATGGCGAGAAAATTTATAACTCAAAGTCTTGTGGAAATCAATGTTGAGAACTAAAATATTAAATAATGAAATATGAAAATTTTTAAAAAGGAAAAAAAGAAAAGAGAATACTCAGAGGGGACATGAGAATTATCTCCAAATATTGAAGGGCTGATGTTCAGTACATTTGAGAATTGTTCTATGTAGTCCTAGAACACATGGAAGCTATAATTCAACTAAGCAGCATAAAGGGTGAAATGAATCTGATTTCTTTTATCCCAATCCACCCTTTTTGCCTCAACCTCTTTGAACCATGTTACTTAGAATGTGTATTATTGTTTCTTGTTCTTTTTCAGTCATGTCCAACTCCGTATGACCCCATTTGGGTCACGTTTCTTGGCAAAGATACTGGAATGGTTTGCCATTTCCTTCTCCAGCTCATTTTACAGATGAGAAAACTGAGGCAAACAGGGTTAACTGACTTGCCAAGGATCACACAGTTAGTATATATCTGAGACCAAATTTGAATTCCTGACTCCAGGCCAACAGTCTACACACTGTGTTACTTACTTCCCCAAGAATGTGTATATCTCTCTAGAAACACAGACACCGATCAAAAGGGTCTTTTTGGAAGTTGATAAAGGGGTGAGTTGGCAGAATGCAGATTCTTTGAAACTACTGTTGTATGTATGATAGTATGTATGACTAGAACATATGATAATAATCTCAGCTTCATATCATGGAATAAGCAACAGCATCTACCCAGTTTCATCAATGCCTGATGTTACATAGGACAAATACTGAAAATTAACAACTGCCCCTCCCTTTCCTCTAAGTGGAAAACAATCTACTTTCATTTAGCACAAGTGCCTACTGAAGTAATTCATCTGAGTTAATTCTCTAATGAGACAAAGGAAGCACTTGGATCAACAAATACAAACAGGCCGATGTCGAAAGATGATCTAGTTACACTGCTTGGGACCGACGTTAGAAGTTTCAAATACTTGAACTTGTGTCATGTTGTTTCCCATTCAGCTAATTTGGACAGATACCGATGAAAATGAGATTTCTCACTAGAATGTGTAGTATGTAATTTAGAACATAAATCTTTTGGCCTGGGAATGTTTGTGTTAGTTGTTTGGGCAGAGGAAAGAGGAAAGAAAGGAAAGATTGAATTGTTTTGCTCTCAGATTTTGTCTATTTTCTTTATTTGAGAATGATCCTTCTTTATCATCTATAAATATTTAAATCAATTGTTGTCAAGTCAGCAAACATTTAGTAAGTGCCTGCTATATCCCAGGCATGATGCTATGTCCAGGGGTGCAAGGAAAGGCAAAAAAAGAGTTCCATTCCTTAAGGAGCTAACATTAATGAGAGAGAAAACACGTAAGTAGCTATGTACAAATAAAATATAATCAGCACATATTGAAGACAATCTCAAAAGCAAAGCATTAAGAAAATGGAGGACTTGGAAAGACTGGCAGTACAGGAGATTTTAGCTGAGAGTTGAAAATCCAGGGAAACCATGAGGCAGAAATGAGGAAGGAGAGCATTTCAGGCATTGGGAACAACTAGTGAAAGTGCCCAGGGTTAGGAGAGGTAGAGTCACTGGATTACACAATACATGGAGAGAAATAAGGTGTAAGAAGACCCGGAAGGTAGAAATGGGTTGGGTTATTGAGGACTTTAAATGACAAGTAGAAGATTTATATTTGATCCTACAGTTGTTACAGAGTCCCTAGAGTTTATTGCATAGGAAGTGACATAGCCAGACCTTCCCTTTAGGAAGATGAATTTGACAGCTAAATAGAGAATAGATCAGAGTGGTTTCAAAGACTTGAAACAGGGAGGCCGCTGAGAAAGCTATTGCAATTGTCCCAGCAAGAAGTAATTGTCAAAGGATAGAAGGGAGTGTTTATGAGGGATATTCTAGAGGAAATGTTGACAAGACTTGGCAACAGATTGGGTGGGGGAGAGGTGAGAGATAGTGAGGAGCTGAGGATGACACCTAGGCTCTGAGCCTGCATGACTCAAAGGATGGTGGTTCCCTTGACAGAAATAGTGACGTTTGGAAGCAAGATTTGGGGAGAAAGACAATGAGTTCAATTTTGGATAAGTTGAGATTAACATGGCTACAGATCATCCATCGGAGATGTCTAACAGGCAGTTGGATACACAAATCAGGAGGTTAGGAGAAACATTAGGACTGCATAAGTATATCTGAATATAATTACCATACAGGTGGTAACTGAATCTCTGAGAGCTTATGAAATAATCAAGTGAATTAGTATAGGGAGAGAAGAGAAGAAGATCCAGGAAAGGATCCTTGGGGACACCCACCTCTAGTAGTTTTGGCCTGGACAATTATCAAGCAAAGAAGACTGTAAAGAAGGAGTCAGACAGATAGGAATACAAGGAGAGAGTACGGTCACAGAAACCTAGAAAGAAGAGGGCATCAAGAAGATGTCAGCAGTGTCAAAGGCTCCAGAGAGTTCAAGAAGCATGAGGAAAGAAAAAAAAAGGGCATTAAATTTGGAAAATGAGAGGTCACTGGCAACTTTAGAGAGAGTGTTTTGATTGTGTGATGAGGCCAGAAGTCAGAATTTAGAGTGTTAAAGAAAGAGTGAGAGGAGAGAAAGTAGAGGCACTGATTAGAGATGGCCTTCTCCAGGAATATAGCCAGAAAAGGGAGAAGAGATAGCTAGGAACAATGGATATATCAAGTGAGGTTTGGGGGTTTTTTGGGGGGAGGGCAGTGATTGAGGGAGAAATGGACCTGTTTGCAGGCAGTGGGGAAGCAACCAGTAGATACAGAGGAGGGAAAGAAAGGTGAGAGATTGGGAGTAATAGAGCAATCTTCTGGATAACGTGGGATAGAATGGGAGTACTTGTGCCTGTAAAATGGCTTTCTTTGTAAGAAGAAGGGGTATTCTTCAGAAAAGACAGGGGGCAGAGGAAATAGTGGCTGGATGTATCTAAATGATGTGAGATGACGAGGAGGGTAGAACAGGGAATTCTTGGTGAATGGCCTCTTTTTCAGTAAAATATGAGACAAGTTTCTCTGAGGAGGTGGGAGGAGGGAAGCCACAGAAGGTTTGAGGAAGGATGGATGAAATGGTTTGGAAGCTGGATTACAGTGAGTGGGAAGGTGAGTTCATTGGAGAGATGTAAAAGAATGGTCTTGTTATAATGAGGGCTGAATTGAGATTACATAACATACATTTGTAGTGGTCCCTGTCATCATATTTCTTGATTTTCTCCACCTTCATTCAGCAGAACTTTTGTAGGAGTAAAGTCAGCGGATAGTGGAAGTGATCCAAGTCTGATGCTAGGCAAGGCAAGATTGGTGAGATGATAAGGGATGAAGGGACTCAACAGAAAAGGATAGTGTAGAATTGAACTGATTCATCAAGAGGTTAAGAAGGGCAAGAGAGGAGTGTAGCCAACCAACCAACAAATAAACATTCATTAAGCACCTTCTATGTGCCAGGCACTGTGTTAAACACTAAAGGTACAAAAAGAGGCAAAAGGTAGTGCCTGCTCTCCAGGAGCTTACAGTCTAATGGGGGGGAGATAATATGCAAAATATATACAAAGCAAGCTATATACAGGATGAATGTTGTATGTCCTTTGTTTTTGAAGAGGACCAATGACATCGAGGGGTGATATCTTGACTCAGGAGCGAATTGGATTTAAGTTAAGCAAAGTTGCACAAAGTCATCAGTCTCACTCTCTCTTCCAGAGTCATTGAAGTCCAAGGGCCGAAGAAAAATCAAATGATTACGGATGGCCATGGGCGCAATGGATGACCTCGGTGTCTTTGATGCCTGACCAAGCTCTGAGTTCCTCAGCCTCCTTCATGGCTGTTGGAATAAATTATTCTCATTCATCCACTCTGCCAGGGAAAGTCTTCACATGCTTAGGCAGACATCCCTGTAACTGACCTCCATGTCTGAGGCCTATCAGTTATTCTCAATCTGGCTAGCCCATCTGCCAAGACAATTTACCTTAGTGTGGCCAGTGCATGTGCTACAGCTTCTTGTAGCCACAGTGAGAATTGAATGAATCAGGTGAACACCAAAGTTGGATGAGCGGCCCTAAAAAGGGCTCACATCAGAGGTGTTAGTTTTTTTGAACACTTCATACAGGATGACTAGAAAAGGGTTATCGGGGGAAGGACTGAAGTGTGGAAAGACAAAAGGCCAAGTGAGGACAAAGAACAGGCCTTGAGGCTCCAAAACAGGAGTGTTAGAATGCTAATAGTTTGTGATAAGATAGAGGACTTGCCAAGTTCCTAAACATGGAAGTGGAGCATTTGTGGGTGACGGAAAGGGCAAGGGATCTTTGTGAGTGACTAAGGTCTTTGTGGACATATGAGTAGGTCATGGGAAATGGACAAGGTAAGAAAAGTACATCGCCAACAGGAAACGTGGGCTGCTGTTATTGTTCGAGGCAGTACGCCACAGTAAATAAAGTAAAAACAAAAGGTATGCAAAGGCCGGGAGTCCAGAGGGCCTCCACTCAAACCCTGTCTCTCTCAGACATGGCCCTTTGCAAGTAACATCCCTCGCTGTTTTCCACACAAAACTCTTCAGGATTTTATACTTTTCTTATATAGGTTGGGAGCTTCATTAACGGATGGAGGAAATCTTATTCCAGGAAATCCACACAGGCACCCAATCGTGAATCTTTCCCTGGTTGTCCTCATTCTTTTCTTCTTTCTTTTCCTCCTCCTCTTCCTTCTTTTCCTCTTCTTCCTTCTTCTCATTCTCCTCCTAATCACATAGTAGGCACATAATAAAACTTGATAGATTGATCATCATTATAACAATAATGACATTGATATTCACATTATCTCTGTGTATTTAGTACCTGGTAAATTATTAGAATTCTTAAAATATTAAGGAATAATGGAATTAAACTGTAGGCATAGCCTGTGTTGCCCATTGACCTGATTCAGTGAGCTTCTATGGATACTGGAAGAGTATCAGAGAGCTTGAAGAAACTGCTACCCTTACTAGTCATGAGAATCCTAAATGGGTTTTGATAATTGTGAAAATGCTTTGCTACATGACACCATGCATTAGCAGGGAATTTGAGTCCTATACTCTGTTCTGCCACTTGTAGCATAGATCACAGAATCGTCTATTCGGAGG
Organism: Phalanger gymnotis; assembly: GCA_028646595.1. Lineage (NCBI taxonomy): Eukaryota > Metazoa > Chordata > Mammalia > Diprotodontia > Phalangeridae > Phalanger > Phalanger gymnotis. The sequence continues at coordinate 4,042,743 of CM053626.1, read as the reverse complement.
CTGAAAGTGGGCGCAGAGGGCATCTGTGACAAGACAGTGTGACCTTGAATGAATCACTTGACTTTTTGTGTCTGTCTCCTGGATGCTTTAGTAGGCATCATCATATCCCATGAATGTTGTTATGATAAAATTAATGCTAGTTTGATATACATTGGTGAAAAAGTCAAGTGAGATATGGCAAAGAGTTAAATCTCAGAGCTCTGTGATAGGCCTAGTATTATGTAACATTCTTAATAATTTCTTAGATAAGAAAAAGCAAATAGCACACTTGGCACATTTTCAGATGGCAAAAAGCTGGAATGGGACACAACACATGAGAGTCAGGACCTCAAAAATCTTGACAGGCTAGAACATTGAGCTGAATTCACGAGTGGACGTTCAATAGATCTAAATATATTTCGGACTTAAAGAAAAAAAAGAAGCAACAACATCACCACTATAAGATGTGGAAAGCGTGTTTAGAAAGGGAACAAAAGGATGTAAGATTGTTAGTGAACTGCAAGCCCCATCTGAGTCATCAGTAGGATATGGAAGCTGACAAAAAGAATATGGGATCTTGGGCTCCCTCAAGGAAAGTCCATAAAGAGGACACAGGCCCAACATACTTAGTCATGGTCGGATATCTGGAGTTTCAGATCTAGTTCTGAGTGTCCTAGTTTCAGAAGGACATTGACAGGATGAAGTATGCCCAAAGGAAGGTGCCTGGGATAATGAAGGGCCATAAGTCCCTACCCTAGAAGGAGCAGCTGAAGGAGATAGGCATGCTCACTCTAGAAAAGAGAAGATGTCATAGTGGGCAGAATCAGGAGCTCATCACAGCTGTGTTTGAGTATTTGAAGGACTGCCTTGTGCAGAAGGAATTGGAAGTGTTCGCTGGGTCTGCAAAATAAATGGAAACTTTAGGAGACAGATGACGATTTGATGTGAGGAAACTTCCTGGAAATTCCAGCAAACTGAAGGTGCCCTGACCCGCTTCAGGGGACAGCCAGCAAAAGAGGCCTGATCGTCACTTGCCCAGCATGATGTAGACTGGATTCCTATTCAGACTCAGATGAAATAAATGGCCTCTCATCTTGCTCTTATCTCCGAGATCCAGTAACTCAGCAATACAAAAGCTAAATGGAATGAGGAGGGACATTTAGGGTTTAGGAAGCAGGTGGTACAGTGGTTTAGGCAGCAGGTGGTACAGCTTTCTAGAGAAAGCACTGGACTTAGTCAGGAATACCTGAATTCAAATCCAGCCTCAAATATTGTGTAAGATTTGTGACTGTGGGCCAGTCACTTAACATCTTTCTGCCTCAGTTTCCTCAACTAAGAAATAGGGAAACCAATAACACCTGCTTCTCATGGTTGTAGGGAGGATCAAATAAGATCACATTTTCAAAGTACTCTGCACAATAGCTGACACATAGTAGGCTCTTATAAATTCCTGTTCCCTTCCCCATTTGAATTCGATTGACATTGAAATGTTCTACTGAGAAAATAGTTAGACTCTCTTAACCTCCCATTTATCACCAACCTAGGTAGCAGTGAGATAAACCTCACTGATTGTTTGGGGGCACAAGGCTTGGGAACGTTCCTGGGATCCTTTGGTTTAGTAACTTCGATTTGGTCAGAGAAGCTTTTGGTTGGGCCCAAGGTAAGTGGCAATCATCTGAGATGTTCTCCTGGTGCAGGTGTGAGAAGAAGGCAGGGTTTCATCCAGGAAGAGGCCTTCTGTGGGCTCTCTGCCCCTCTGCCACAGAGCTTTGTTGCTGAGTGCATAGCTCAGACCCTGTTTGTGTGAAGATGGAAAAGAAGCAGAAGAAGGAGGTCCTTTTTCCCTCTTGCTCTTCCCACCACATCTCCAGGGATAGACAGCTTGGAGTTGCTCCTTCGCACCTGAATGTTGGTGGGGCTTGGTGCTAAATATAAATTGTTTGGGGCATTCTTCTGTGGCCTAAATGAAACTTGGAAATGGGTGCTCTCTCAGGAGAATCAAACTGAAGAAGGCAGAAAAGTTTGCCTGCTCAGAAAGCTGTTTCCTGCATCCAAAGGAAGTGAGGACAGGGAGAAGGCTTAGACCTCAAGGGCCAAGACAGGATTTGAGAGAGAATGTGATGCGTGGAAAGAGTCCTTTGCCTGGAGAAGCCCTGGTTGTGGCTCCCGGCTCTGTCACCCTCTCACGGGGTGATTTGAGGCAGGTCATTTTCCCTCTGTGGGCCTCAGTCTCCTCGGGCTGTAAAATAGGCAAGTTGTACTAAATGATTGTGAGGATCCTTCTCACTTTAGAACTGAGATCCAATGCCCTTGTTTCTGAAACCTGATCGTAATCAGCATCACTCGGCCTCTGCTCCAAACGCCCAGTATCCTTCTAGTGATGGGAAATGATTCAGGAAGTCAAAATGCCATGATCTCCAGAGAATCTAAGTTACAGGTGACCCAAGACCAAGAGAGAGAGAGACAACTAGGGTGAGTTTAAGTGCAGCTTCTGCCCACCACTGATGGACATGCAAGCATTCAGTTTGATTGAATAGACATTCTTAGCCTATCATGTACAGGGTGTTCAGACATAAAATGGTGAGTTCCTGCCCTAAAGAAGCTGACATTGTACTGAAGAGAAATAACAAATCCACAGGTGCATGGAATACAGACGTGAGTATGGGAGGGACAGTTGGGAGACAGGGACAAAACACTCCCCAAAGTTATGAGTAGGGACATTCCACTTTTAGTTGGAGAATTAATGAGGTATTCAGAGAAAAAGTGACACCCATGTGAAGCTGCCTCGCTGGAAGTGAAGGATTTAACCAGACACATGTGGGGAGGGAGTGCATTCCAGCTGCAGGAGACAGCTGTTTGGAGAGATATGTCTGGAACTAAATTGATTCTAGTTCTATTGTCCTGCCCTGGGCAGGCAAGAGGATGGAAGTGATAATAAAAGCCATCCCCAAGGGAAGCCGAGACCAAAAATACGAGAGTTAAGGGTAGGTATGATGAGTTATAAAGGACAGAGGAGGGTTTTCTGGGTGGGCAGACTAGAGAATGCACCAGCTTCCCCATCCTTTTTTCAAAGGCAAGGGGAAAGGCTCCAGTGCTTTGGGTGAGGCCCTCCTGAAAGACAGGAGTCAGGAAGACATGAGATTGAATCCTGCTTTTCATACTAGCTATATGAGAGAGGAAGAATCACTCAATCTCTGTCTGCCTCATTGTTCTCATCAGTCAAAGGGAATAACGTCAGCACAGGCCTTGTGGGTCGTGGGTTTGTCATTCTTCAGATCAGCTGAGATAACGTCTTCAGAGGGTTTTGCAAGCCTTGAAGCACATTGAACTATGGGCCAACTGGGGGATCTGCCGTAAGTCATGGATAAGAACACATGCAAGGAGAAGTGCAGCCTGGTGTGATCTGTGTGGCTGAAAGGAGAGCTGGTTCCTGCTGGCCTCAGTCCCACTGAACTGCAGAAGTGTAATTCATGTCGAGTGAGAGAAACTCCTGTGGTCCGAGGACCCTGGAGGAAATGGGGTGGTGTCAAGCCAAAATACCCTTTTAACAGGAGTACAGGGAGACTATGCCCTAAAGGTTCTTAGCCATGGCAGTATTTGGGGGCCCATGCATGGGCCCTCCCCCTCCACATTTGTGTTTCTTATTACCTTGTGACTTGAGGAAATAATCTGAAATTTGTTGACAATTTTATCGGTAATTTCATACTAAGTGTGAATTCAAATTGTGTAATGGAAAGAACCCAGAACATGGAATTTCAAGGCCTTGGCTCGAATCCCAGTTCTGCTAATTACTCATTAAGTGATGTTGGACAGGTGTATCGACCTTTCTCTCAGTTTCCTCACCTGTAAAATAGGAACAGGGCTGTTGTGAAAATCAAATGTGATAGTAGATGGAGTGGGAGCTCCTTGAGGACAGGTGCAGAGCTTTTGCTTTTATTCATATGTCTAGTGGCTGGCACATTGCTTGATACATCGTAGGTGCTTAATAAATGCTCATTGACTGCCTGACTTTGGAAATAATCCAGAAGCATATGCAGGTTAGTTAGGCTCCATCATCAATACTCAAGATATTCACACAGAAATTACACAAAGCCACATCTTCATTGCTATTTGGATGCATCAGTTCTTCTTCCCCAGATGCCCATGCTGGTCTGGGGTTAGGGAGCACAAATTAGCCTTTATAATGAAGTTATATCTGACATTCCAGGTTGTTTTATGCCATGGCTCGATTCACTCTGTACCTTTTACGCTACTCCTATTTCCTCTCTCTGTTGCCATCTTCTCTCTGTTGAGTGATCAGAAGTGAGTTGGATAAACCAACTGGGAGTCAAGATGGGTTTCCTGGGCTTTAAGTAGCCCTTTCTTGAACTTAAAAATAATCTCTAAGTGCTCAACGGAAGGGTCATTTCCTACTTATCCTCTCAGTAGCTTTTTAGGTTTTCCTCCATCCCCTTTCTCCTTGTTTCCACAATCCAGCTAGCAGCTTCTGTGGGGGTGCAAGATCCACCAACAACCAGCACCCAGAAAGCTGCCAGCACCCAGAAATCACAGGTTCTTTTGATCTGCTTAACTAAGGAAAGCAAAGTGAATGGGTTGGCAAGCTTACTTTAATTCAGCACACAAATATCATTCACTTAGTTCAGGGGGAAAACCCAGCATACTGAACTTCAGAGCAAAATACAAACAAATTACAAACATCAACAGACAGACCCAATACAATTCATAGTTACCAACATCTAGGTTCAGCCCGGGAGCTCAGAACAAGGGCTGGCCCAGAGTCACGAGAGCCACCACTGCTGCAGCAAAGAGCTCCAAAGAAGATGAGGCCAACCCCTGGTTTTTATATCTTTGTCAGCATCAGGGGTGAGTCACACATGTGACTCGACTCACCCAGGTGACCTAAAATCGTCACAAAGAGGCAACTTAAACCCATATGGTTTAAGAGCCTCTGCTGTCCCAGACATGTAAACTGGGCCCTTCCTGGAGTTAGCCCCACCTTGGGCCGCACTTTAGTTGCCAAACCACACCCACATAGGTTTTGTACCTAATAGGGGTTTGGACCTGGGGCTTAGCACTTAGTAAGATTCAATGAAATACACTGAATTACTCAACAAAAACAAAAGCCAAACTCTTCAAGGGCACTTATTGAACTAAGTGCTAAGGAGCCCGTTTTGCTTACCAACCCATTCTTTAAGACTGTGTTCTCCTGGGGCTCCCATGAAACTTTCCTTTGAGGGTCTGGAATATAGTTAGCACTTAATGGATGCTTGTTGATTGACTCTCCTCTTAATTATCTGAAACACCTCACTCTTTTGCTGTGTCGCCCTCATCTCCAACTATGGAAGGGTAGGTGCCCACAAAGCTCTGCTTTGAATCCTCTTCTCTCTACACACTCTTGGTTAGCTCACCTCTCGGGGGTTCAGTTATCATCACTATGTATGTAAATGACTCAAAATATAAAAAAGTTCTAATCTCTGCATGCCAGTCCTGAATCACCAAACATCTGATGGAGATCTCTGTTTGACTGTCCCATCAGTATGGCAAACAAGACGTGTCTAAAGCTACACGCATTATCTTTCCTCACTAACATTCTTTTGCCAAACTTACGTTTTCTGAGAGCAACAACATCCTCCCAGGGCCTTGGGTTTGTGACCTCAGAGTCACCTGCATTAAAATGTAAGCCAGTCATAAATAGGGTTTCCTAGATTTCTTGAACTTTTCTCCCTAGTGCCTTGCACATGATAGGTGTTTAATGAATGCTTGGTGTTTGCGTGATTGAGCCTTTCTTCACCCTCCAGTGCCAAGCCAATCCTTCCCCAATTCATGTCATTTCTTCAAAATCTTTCACATCAGGAATACCCACAACTTGTGCAGGAGATTCCCCTCCCCTTAGATCATGTGACTGAGAGTACATGTCCTTCTGTTACCACCTCTCTAGGGCTTGGTCTAGGCTCTGACCACTCTCTCTCTACTGCGGCCACTGACACACTAGCCCAGCAGAAGGATGGACCTCAGCCCCTGGAGTCCATGCCAATGAAGAAGAGCCCTTTAGGCTCCCAAGTCTCAGCCCTCTGACTGGTACTCAAGTCTCTCGGAATGTGTTCAAAGAAAAATAAAAGAAGATAAACAGCTGCCTCCTAAATCCAACCCTCACTCTTTAAGAGAACTGTACAGTCCCCAACATTCCGTATCAATCAATTCATTCCTGTTGGAAAATATACATTTAAAGTCCTAAACGTAGGCCTATCATCATATATGCACATCAAGATGAATAGGGAAACTTCCCTGATGAATTAGTGAAAAGGTATTTATTAAGGACTTACAGTGTGCGAAGCACTGAGGATACAAAGAAAAAAAAGTAGGACAGTTCCTATTGTCTAGGGACTCATTTTTTAATAGGGGAAGGCAACACATAATAAAGATTCAACTTACATAATCCAGGGGATTTGGTGACAAAGTCAATGGCAATTTTATCTTCTATAGTGTTATTTCCACTAATTAAAACTACCCTTTTTTGAAACTTAACTTTTTGATAGTTCCAAGATCTTTGACAGGTGGGATTTCCTGTGCAATTTCCTGTGCAAATTAAATGCTCATTGAGCTGAGCTGAATTGCTCTTATTTGCTCCTAAAGTGTTCTAGACAGCATTCTGGGACTTCGGGAGGGATCAGCTTAAAGACAAAGCCTCTGGCCCAAGGATCTCAAAGTTTAGGTGGGGATGGATGTCCTATACACTTGAAGAGTAAAAGGGAAGGGTTCATGGGAGAGTGAGACATGAGCAGAGGCACAAATGAGTATTTTGCTTTCCAAAAACAATACAGTTTAGTTGGACCATTCACGGTAAGGGAGGCAGAGATCTTTTTTTCTGGAAAAGTAAAAAGTATAGTCCCCATACTGAAGTGTCCTGAATGCATGACTAGGGCATTTGCACTAAATCCACCTGATTTCTTTATTTTTCTTTTTTTAAAATATAGGAATTATTTAGGCAACTTTGGTTCTTCCATGTTAGTGGAAGCTAAGCCAATCCCAAAGAGGAAATAATCCACAAATTATTTCTACTTTGGTTGTAGCATACATGCAATGAGGATGGTTCATGCCTATTTTCATTAGAAGATACTATTTTACTATTTCAATTGAATTGTCCCAAACACACCCCTTCATTCAAAAGTATCAGCTGAGCCTGAGGAGCCAAGTTCAGGTCCCTGTAAAAAGTCTGAATCCTTCTGGATGCATTCGTCCCCTCGCCCAATGGGAAGATGATGGCAAACAGGCCTTACCTTGCCTTCTGTTCCATGGCAGCCATCATCTGACCACAAGGCTGGCCTGGGGATTGTGCTATTCCTTCCTCCACTGGAAATTCTTGGGCATGTTGCATCATCTCTGAGGTTTGCCTGGACTAGTTTGAAGCTCTAATTTGCCTTTCATAATGACAGAGTCTTTCAAGTGCTGTCCGACATGGCCAGAGGAATGCAGCGTTTCCCTTAATCCCAGACTTTCTTTAGCTTTTCAGGACTCATCTTTCAACAGCTCATTTGTCCCCATCTTTCCTCTTAGTTTGTTCAAAGGGGTAGAGTGGGAAGCAGCATGGGGCAATAGATTGAGCCCCGACCTTGGGGCCACAATTCAAGGGTTCAAGTCCCTTGTCAGTCACTCTCTGTAGAACCTTAAAGAGATCACTTAAACTTTCAGAAACTCAGTTTCTTTATCTAAAATTGAAATATAATTCTTGTACTACCTATCTCAAATATATATCAAATTAGATGTCATGACAATGTGCCCCAAAGATAAGATGATGAAGGGCCTTTTCCCTGGGCCTTCTGCACGGCCCACCTGCAGTCTACATATGCCCTAGAAAATACTTTGCTGATGGATGACTGCCTCTCTTGAAATGGATAGACTGAGAAATACAGACCAAGCCAAATTAGAATATAGTGAGCGTCATTTATTAGCCGGCCGGCGACCGTCCCATAGAAGGGGAGCAGCCCTGAGCTCAAGAATCTAGGGCTTCGTATAAGTGAGCCTTGAGCAGGTGCAAGCAAGCCGTTACAAAAGCAGGGTACTGTGATTAGCAGAGAGTATCTAGTTTTGCCCATCTGGGGTCACACAGGGTCTTGAGCAAGACCCGGGGATTTATGCCAAGTGTTTGTTCCAGGAAGCTGAGTTTGATCTGGAGTCACAGAGTTCCAGTAAGTGGAGTGTTACGGCACACCCCTGTGCAAGGCGGCTGCACGGCCCTGTGCAAGGGGGCATTTCACTCCCCCCTTTTTCATGACCACCAAACACAGGGGACTCATCAGAGGCCAAGGGGGCACAGGACATATGTAAGGCAAAGAGCTCGACCACTTGGAACATACCTGGTCAAGCAGTTGACTAGGCCATACCCGATCCTTGTTCCACCCCGTCCCTAGCAGGGAGCAAAGATCAAAATACAGAAGGGGCTGCCCGTAAGATATGTTGGAGGCGATTAGGCCTCTGTCATTGGACCGAATTAAGGAAACGTAGGAGCTAGACCCGGCTGTGGGGGGCAGAAAGGGGTTGAGGCAAAGGAACAGAAAACAAAGAAGAGTCTTGCCTGGAAAATCTCAGTTTCAGGTCCCCGTTCTCCTGAACCGTCCACTGGGGTGCACGCTCCGGAGAAGCCGTCCGTTTGATGTGGGACCGGTGGATCCATGCCTTTCGGCCTGCAACCTTGATGGTGGAGGCATTGGCCAAGATCACTTGGTATGGACCTGTCCACCGGGGCTCCAAGGACGGTCCTCGGGGCAGCTTTCGGGTCAGGACCCAGTCGCCTGGCTGAACAGGGGAGCTCGCGGGGAAGTCGGCGCTGCGGCCCTGAGAGACTGGTAAAAGGTTCTGACAACACTCTGGACTGTGGTCAGAGCCTGCAACCACTTAAGAAGGGAATGATTAGTAAAATCTACAGGCAGGGATTCGCTTACTCGCAGAATGAGAGGGGGCGTTACCCCAAACATAACTTCAAAGGGGGAGAGAGAGAGAGTCGCGGGGTTGGGTGTGCATCTTGCACAGAGAAGGGCAAAGTGAAGGATTGAACCGACGCATTGACAAATCAAAGGGGCAGTCCCCTTTACAAGTACAAATACAGAGGCCCGAAAAAAACAACAATACAATCATCCCTTTAAAATTCAAGTCTTTTCCCATACAGCTGTCTGTGAGGGAGCATCAATGAAGTCTTCTGGTCCTTGGTATTTGTTGCAGCCATCCCCACAGCTTATTCTTCTTGGAGGAACTGGCTTTCTGTCCATTCTCCTACAAAGGTTACCTTAGCACGATTTTAAGTTACCACTTCTAATAATTATACCCTGATCATCTTTACAAATTCAACATTGAAACCTTGGCCAATTGCCATGTTTAAGAAATTCACATCAGAACCCAAATTCTCATACTTTACATTGGCTCATTATTAATTTCCTCACCAGGGGAATGAGACTCCAGTACATACATAAATACATTAAATAACCAATTTTTAACATAGTACTTATAAAATCTTAACCTAGTCATGTCATGTTTCTTTGATGGCATAATAAGATAAGCCACAAGCCGTTCTTCTTTAAACAACAAAGCTTTAGACAAGCATGATATTAACCAAATAA
>CM053626.1:3999078-4032653 GCA_028646595.1 Phalanger gymnotis | reverse complement strand
AACTGTTTCTCTTTTGGGCAGGAATCCTGAGGGTCTTTCCCTCCCAGTTTATTTTTTTTTAGTTTTTGATTAAAGGGGCTATCCCTTGATTGATTAACTTCACTGCCTTTAAGTTTCCCTGAAAGCCTTCCAATCTTAGCTAAAATTCCACCTTTTTCAAGAAGCCTTTCCCAGTCCTTCTCTGAAGATACATGTCTCAGAGGAATACACAAACGTGTGTGTCTACACATATATACATAACCAAATATGTATATGTGTATATACATACATAATTTGTACATAATTGTTTTCATGTTGTATCCCCACTAGATTATAAGCTCTTTGAGAGAAGGGACTAATTGTTGGTGTGTGTGCGTGCGTGCGTGTGTGTGTTTGTTTTTTCCTTTTCTTTGTATCCTTAGCACAACACCCAGAACTCCTGGTGCATGAGAGATGCTTAATAAAAGCTAGTTGACCAACCGACTGACTCTTTCTTCTGTACCAGAGATTGCTCTTTAGAGATGAGAATGTTTGCTGCCAACAGAGGTTATTTCCAGTCCAACAAGAGGATATAACTGGATGGATTGCAACATAGGAGCTGCAAGTTTCTATTCCTAGGGAGTAGACTATAAAACATTAATTACTAGTGATGGGAGCAACTGGTGGTGAAGGCTGTCAAATGGCCAGGCTGCCACTGGAGAGTGCCCAGGGCCATTGCTCGCTGAACTCCCTCTCTTCACTCACTGCGATGTATAAAGCCTTTTATGGTTTTATCATTCCTTTCCTATCACGAAAATGGCCTTGGGGACTCTGATTTCTCCAGCCTTTTAGAAAGCACCGAGCTAGAAACAAACTGCCAGGGTTTGATGTGAGTTTTAGTTATAGGAAAGAGTCCCAGAGTATGAAATACTTGATGATGTAAAGGAGGAAAAAAGATAAAACAAAACAAAACACTTTGGAATTAAAATGACCCGAACTTCCTCTGGAATAAATATGAAATTCTCTCTGTGGGCTGATAGATGAGTAATTCAATTTCTCTAGTGTACTTTAACCTTTTCAGCTCTTACCAAACCTATCTAATGCTCTATCTAGGTAACTTATTATTTTCCCTTATAGTCTAAACTCCTGACTTTTAGTCCAATTAATCAAGTTCAAATGTGGCTTCAGACACTTACTAGCTGTGTGATCCTGGGAAAGTCACTTAACTCTGACTGCCTCCGAAAAGACTACCTAGCTAGTTAGCTAGCTAGCTATATTTCTTGCTTATTGTTTTTAGTCTGTTTTCTTTCACAACATGACTAATATGGACATATGTTTTGCATTACTGGACATGTATAGCCTCTATAGAATTGCTTGCCTTCTCAAGGAGAAGCAAAGGGAGGGAAAAAGAGGAAAAAGTTGGAAGTCCAGATTTTTTTTAAATGTTAAAAATTGTTTTTACATGTAATAAAGAAAAAATAAAATATTTTTAAAATAATAAAAAAAACACATCTGTGAGCAGCTCATCTCCCCTTTGATTCTGTCTCAAAAGAAAGCCATGCTAGTGTCATGACCAGCAGGACACAGCATTTCCCACCCCCATTCCCTGTGGACTGACAAATAAATAACATGATAATTGTCCCTCCACCCCTACTAGAGGACACATTAAAATGAGAATTGGACCTTGTGTTAAAATGTTGTCAGTATAGAAATATAAAAAAGGAAGAGATGGGCTGTTCTCCCAGTGGCACTGAAGGGTGATCTGTTGATCTATTGAACATCTATGATCTGTACTTCTCTATTGTCCCCAGATGTTGGGTGTGGTGGTAACCTTCTTGGGAGGCCTCAACAAGAAGAATGTCTGATGACCAGCGATGGACGGGTTGTGAACTATGTCACTGGAGAGGACAGCCAAATCAGTGAAATCACTGAGCCGTTGATAGAGGTAAGGATCAGAGTTCTTTCTTCATTCATTTGTTCATTTGTTTGTTTAGCTAGACAGTATTCCTAGAATTCTTTAAAGCTTATAAACAACTTTACAAATATTACCTCATTTTATCCTTATGACAACTGTGGAAAGTAGGCATTATCATCATCCCCCATTTTACAATTGAGAAAAACTGAGGCAGACACATGTTAAGTGACTTGCCCAGGCTTACCCAGTTAATGGACATCTGAGTCTGAATGTGAATGCTGATTCTCCTGGTTCTAGGTTCAGTTTTCTATCCATTTGCTACCTACTTGACTCTATGTGTCATACAGTATGCTGATATGTTCTACAGTGGTTTGGTCAGTATATATTATACTGAAATTAGTTCATGTTTCCCCTTTCTCCTCCTACATGCCATGATAAAGTGAGCCTCTTGTATTACAAAATGGAATACTTTTAATTCAACTGTTAATTTTGCTCCTAGCTCCTCCTTCTCTGCCCCCTCTGAACACTCCCTAGCATCTGATCTCATTCTTAGCCCCGGTGTTGAGTAAGTCACAAAGCCTGGGCTCCACCACTACTTGGCCACGGAACCTTGAATATATCACTGAATATTTCTAAGCCATGGTTTTCTCATCTGTAAAATGGAGATAAATACTGCCCATGATCCAATATGAAAATGCTTTGAATTTGTAAAGTGCTAAAACAAGATTCATAGGCTTTAGGGTTGGAAAGGACTTCAGGGCTTATTTATTCTTACCCTCTCATTTTATAGATGATACGATTGAGAACCAGAGAAGGGAAGTGGCTTGTCCAAAGTCACACCCACAGTAAGTAATAGAGGGAGGCAAGATCAAACCCATGTCTGACTCCATATCCACCATGCAAATCTAACTCACCATCATTTTTAAAAAATATATATATTTGCATACTATTGTATGTGGATAGTCAAACTGTACTGAAAGTTAATCATAAACAAGACAAAACATTTAAATATTAAAAGCCAGTAAACTCATATTTTCTTGTGATTATTGGCACCACGACTCTTATACCTAATAACCTCTTACAATAGCACATGTATGTACCACGTGTTGGCAACTATCAGTGTCTGGTATAGAAATAAGTGCCTAAGAAAGCTAATCCATGACTCCTTGTGCAATGTGGAATTTAATCATTCCCCTTGTGTGCTTATATTTTATATGAACGAGTAAACCTGATAAGGTTCATATATGATGGCCATCTAATTAATAGTTAAATTATTGGATCCTGTGGAATCAAATTCTGCTTTTCTTTGGGATTTCTGAGGTAGATGCAATCTGTCCTGACTGCTTGTGAGGCTTTTTGAGAGAGCAGGCTGTTCTCAGAAAGAAGAAAGAAGCCCAGGTGAATAGGTCCAGGTGACTATGAAATTGGATCTGCCAGGGATCTGAGGTCTTTGAATATACTATATTTCTTCCATGCACTTTCTTTTATTTTCATTTGGAAATTCTAAAGGGATTTACTTCTACCAGCTGTATATAACACTTCCAGTTCCCCCAGAAAGCTGTACCTGCCCATTTAGGAAGGAACCTGAGAATAAGCAGTCTAGACCAACTGGCACCACTGGAGCAGGGCTGACTTGCTTTGAAAAAGGAATGTGTTTAGAACAACAGCAGAAAGAGAAATCAATGATATTTCATATGGTTTTAAAGTATGCAAAAAATTTGTATAAATTATCTCATTTGTTCCTCATGACAAACTCACGAAGTGGTTACTATGATTTCCCTGTTTTCCATATGAGGAAGGTAAGGTTAAGTGACTGGCTCATAGTCACTTAGCTAGTCAGGGTCAGTTCTCTTCTTCCAGTCCTCTTTTCAATATTCTGCTTCCTCTCAAAAATATCCCATTGTGCTCTAAATGCCATTGGGATGGCCTCACACAGTGACTTCTGACTAAGGTTAAGACCACTGGAGAAAGACTTTAGACTTCAAAAAATCCAGGCTCACATGCTGCTCTAGCAGGAGGGCCGATGTCTACAAAGGAGAAAATAAAAACTCCCATGTGCCTAGCTTCCATACACTTAACTGTCAGTGTCCACAAATTTTATATATATATTTATATATGTATTATGTGTATATATATATGTTTGTGTGTGTATTTACATGTATATGTATAGGTATATGCATATGTATATATGTGTGTATGTATATGTATATATATAAAATTTCCCAAAATGAGGAAAATGCCTATCATATGATAGGAGCTCTATATATTTGGTAATTTGACTTGAATTTGATTGAATTCTAGTCTATGATTAAGCCTAGACCTATTTTAAATTACCAAAAGTGATGACGTGTATTAATATCATGTTTTTTTTCTCACCATATAATTCTAAGATCTTTTCTAATTTTGGCTAGAAAAAAATTGAGTTAAAAGTTGTGCTCCTCACTGGAATTTGCAAATGGCAAATATCCTTGCTCCTCCCTAAAGTACAGCCACTCCAAATGGAAGGAAAAGAAGGAAGAAGCCAAAGACTTGCTGCTGAAGTCAGAAACAATGGGAGAAATATTTGCTTCAGAACAACAGAAAATGCCAAAGGACACCCAGAACTAGGACTATCTCTTTCCAAAGGGCATTTTGTAAATTCCTGTTTATATTGCAATATATGTGCTCCCCCAAAGACATCTCCTTGCGCCTGTCTTTTTACCTCTGCCAGATCCCACGATCACTGCTATTGATTCAAATTATGGAAAGTGTAAATATTGATGTGTTAGATCTTAGGAAAAAACCTGTCCTGACTCTCTGGGAGGCTATGTGTGGCTCTTCTCTAGGTCAGCCACCCATATCATGGTCTCAGTTGGGATTGGTTGTGTTTCCACTATTTGAGGAACTATGACCCTGTAGCCTGGATCAGACATGAGAGCAAAGAACCACAAATGAGCCATATTTTTTCATAATCTGTATCTAGATAAAGGGTGCTGATTCATTCAAGTCTTTGAAAATGCTACATGAAAAACTTCAATTCAGTCGAGGTTTTGATATGTCCTCCACTGCTTTTACAAGGCAGCTTGTAAATATGTGATAGCTCACATCTACATAGAATCACAGGATCTGAGAGTTGGAAGAGACCTCAAAGGCCAGCTAGTGTGATCTATACATGAAAAGTGCCTGTAACATAACTGACAAGTGGCCATCCAATGAAGACCTCCAAGGAGGCAGAATCCACCTCTTCCCAAAGTAGCCCATTTCACTTGTAGACAACCCTGATTAAAAAATTCAGGTTTGTTTGTCCCACTTGGATATCCAGCCAAAATTTGATTCTTTATAGACTTTGATAGTTTATAAAGCACTATATATACTTTATGTCATCAGAGACCTCCCCTCTGCCCCCTGGAAGAACTATCATCTTCATTTTACAGATACTGAAACAGAAGCTCAAAAAGTTGAAGTGATTTGTCCAAGGTCATGGAGATAAAAATGATAAGGTCAGGACTCAAGCAATCAATCAGTAAGCATTTATGGGCTCTCCTAGTGAGCACTGTTCCAAATTCTGGGAATGAAATTGCAGTAGTGAAACAGTACCTTCCCTCAAGGAACTTGATTACATTCTAAGGAACAGGCAAAATCTAGGACTTTGATTCCAAGAGCAGGGCTCTTTCTATCCCATCAGAAAACATTTAAATGCTTACTGCAGTGAAAATGCTAGCTGTAGTGTGGTGTATAAAGGAGCGTGCTGGAAAACATGGCTTCAAGTCCCTTCTCTAACAATCACTAGCAGAGTGACCCTGGGAAAGTAATTTGACTTATCTGATCCTCAATTCATCATTCCTAAAATAGGAATATCAATACCTTCTTTCCATGGTGTTTGGGAAATTCAAATGAGATCAGAGATTTCAAGTGGGACAAGACCCAGGAGACTCTCTAATACAGGTGTTCTTAGCTTGGAGTCCATGAACTTCAAACAAATATATATTTGATAACTGAATTTCAGTGTAAGTGGTTTTATTTTTAATTCAATTTTTTATTGTTTAAAAGCATTATTTTTAGAAAGGGTCTATTGGCTTCACCAGACTGCTAAAGGATCCATGGTAGAAAAACATCTTAAGAGTCCCTATTCTAATACAAGCCAATTCCTTTTATAATCAAAGCAATTGAGGACTGGCACAGTTCCTTTTCCAAAGTCAGAGGTGGACTTTGAACCAAGCTATTGTAACTTGAAAATTAGCCATCTTTTCTGTAACATAATATCATGCATTTTCTGCCTTTCAAAATGTTCACAGAACACTCTAAAGTGGGATAGATGGATGGATAGATAGACAAACAGACAGATAAATATAGATATACCATTTATAAATGTGATGATTATTGAAAAATACAAAAGGAACAATTTCCCCATCCTTGTCTTGTTAGAATCTGAACCAGCTTATGCTTTAGCTTTCTCTCCCTCCCTAATACATAAGTTTATTTACTGTTGCAGAGAAAGAAGAGGTGATCATCATATAAGATGAGGAGTTACGGAGAGTATGTCTTTTGACACAGAGAATAACTTGGGTTCATTGAGATTAATTACTCATCTATGTGAATACCTGTGAATACATGTCTCCTCAGTAGTATTTAATCTCTCCGGGATCTAGAAGTGTTTCATTTTGATTTTGGATCCCTACTGCCTAGTACAGTGTTCTGGCACATTTTAAGTGCTTGATAGATATTTGTCGAATTCAACTGAATTCGTTTGGAGGACTCAGTTATCCAGCTATGTCTAGAATGCAGCCATCTAAATGATCAGTAGCTCCTAAGGATTGGTGTGGACCCAGCACTTTCTGACCCTGAGTATTGGGGTTTCCTCAATGCTCTCTGACCATTTCTAGATACAAACTTTTATGAATTTTCATTCAACTCTTCTATCAAATCTCTATGGATTCTGATCCTAGGGGCTACAAAATGATGAAAGGATATCATCACTTTAGACAAAAATTTCCCAAACCCAAATAGCAAGTTGCTTTCTGAGACTAAGGCCATATGTCTGGAGAATGTCAAATATCAATATGACCTCTGAAAAGAATGAGTTCATCTGGCATTCAGTAGTGCTGAAAACAGAAGTCAGTTCTCTGTGAATGTTTTACTTTTTGAGGCCATGGTGTGAGTCATGGGCTAATCATTGGGCTTGATCATTAAAGCAACGCAGGGTTATTCATTTGGTACAATGAACAGCACTGACAATTTTGATTGGGTCTGTCAACCTTACAGTGTTAATAACCTTTTTTAAAGGTGCTAGTTTGACTCCCAAGAAAACTGCATAGTCAGGCCAGTTAATGACAAATAAGTTCTCTTTGTCACTTCCCAACCATGAGACCTTGGACACATAACTTAATATTTCTAGGATTCAATTGCCTCTCTTGTCAAATGAGCATGATAGATTAAATGGCCTGTGAGTTCCCTTTCCAGTGATAGATAGATAGATAGATTGATTGGTAGATGAATAGATAGATAGATAAATGGATGGATGGATAGATAGACAGCAATTATATAAAATAGATTAAATACAGAAAAAAAATAGATAAAGCACTTAAGTTTTTCCCATGAGCTAAGCACTCCACTAAATGCTTGAAAAGCAAATACATGCAAGCAAGATAGTCTCTGACCTCAAAAAGCTTCCATTCCAATAACAGAGGACAAGGCATTAAGGGGTTCTGGAGCGGTGAGGGGAGATGCCATGATATGGAGGTGATCCAGAAGGGGAGTGAAGACTGGGTTCTGGCCAAGATTTGGAGAAAATGTTTGGTCAGTGCCCCAGGGTTGGAACCTGCATGTACAGTCCTTGTTTCCTCTGAACTTCCATTTGTTTTTTGTGACTTTCTGGGTGTCTCTAATGATGTTCTTCCTAGATTTCGGGATTATCTGTGTGCTCGCTAAGCATAAAGACAAGAGCTGGTGCTCATCTACCATTCTGAGGACTGTGAGGTGCTTTACACAAGAGCTACTATTACTATTTTACTTTAAAATTTGCCAAGTGAATCCCAGACATTATCCTATTTGAGCCTCATGGTGATTCTGTGAGCTAGATGCAATTATCATCTCCATTTTATTATACGAGCACATTAAGGCAACTAAGCAAGGTTACACAGCTAATGTCTGAGGCAGCATTAGAACTCAGGTCTTTCTGACTCCAACACCAGTGTTTGAGCCACTTTGCATACCACCCAATCCATTATATCATTGCATTCTCAGTAGAGCCATGTGAGATAAATACCACAGATATTATCAGAATTTTACTACTGAAGAAACTGAGGCACAAAGAGGTTAAATGACTCACCCAAGTCACACAGCTAGTAGATGTCTGAAGCAGAATTTGAACTCTAATCCTCTCTAATCAAAGTCCAGCCCTCTCTCCCTAGTGATAAAATACCTCTTAACATGATGGACGCACGTGGAATATTTTCCTTTCCTGCTTATTCCTTCTCTCCTTCTCTGAACTCCTGGAGGAATTCATCTCATGAGTCTAGCACTGCATTTGGTCCTTGCTCTAATGGCTTCATGTGTACTGGTGCATTCTCCTAATGCACCTGCTCTTTTTAAATAACAATCTTCGTCCTTGCTCCTACCTTACTGGTTAAGGGCGGGCATATACAACCTCTGACTTCAGTGAGCTTCCTGCTGGGCCAGGGTATTTGGATTCAAACCAGGTGATAAGGTATATATTGAACATGGGAAATGCATGCTGGTTGACAGATAATAAATACTCAATAAATCCTTATTGACTGACAAAAGGCTTGCTCTTATTAAAGATCTAGCAAGGAAGTGATACAGCTAAGGTGATATTCATGCCAACCGATCAGTGCAAGGAGAAGTCATAGTGACGGCTGCTTCTTATAGTGTGTTTCAGTGTTTAGAGTCCAAGGCAGGGGACATCCCAAATAAGGACAGGGAGGCCACTGGGCAGTTAGCTATAAAGTGAGATGTTTTCAGCCACAGGACCTCTTGCCGACTTAGCTTGGAGAAATGGCTTAACTGTGGGCAAATGGGCAACATGTTGAGAGTCAGATTTGAACCCAGGTCCTCTGACTACATGTCCAGCCCTCTTTCCATTGCACTAAATTACCTCCTCCAGTGGTTTCTAGAATGTATATGAGTTAATCAATGATATCTTGAGCCTTAATGGGTTATCAAAACCCACCCAGTCGTTGGGGAGATATCCTGAACTTTGTTCTGTTGACTTCAGAAGAGTCAAATCTCTGAGGTCTATTGTGTTTTGTCACATGAGGACTGACTGTGCCACTTCCAAGGACAGAATCATGGTCTATATAGACCATGGGTTTGATCCCATATGGAAATTCTCTCACTTTCCAATTCTTTCAATTTTAGGCAAGCAATTACATAGAAAAGACTGCAGCAAGAAACCAAAACTCCCCCCCTCCCACCCACAAACAACATGCATTTGTTGCCACTACATTTTATTTAAAGACTATTTAATAACATTCCAGCTGGCTCCATTGAAGCGACATCATAGGCAATCAATTGGATGCCAACTTAGAGGCGACCATTTCTATAAACAGTAACAAGGAGAGGGTGTCAGGCACTCCTAGAAGCTGATGGCAGCAACAACAAAAACCCGGACATTTCTGTGAGTCGAAGTATCAGATACTCTGAAAAAGCCTTGACAATATCATTCTGGATATCATGTCTTTACATTTTCATCATGCTAGTCAATGTTATACATTTTGACTTTCCATTCCAAAGGAATGAATCTTTTTTCAGAGAGGAAAAAGACCAAGTGAGAAGATGTGAGCCATGACCTATGTTCATGTGCCTTTTTTCCCAACTTTAAAAAATTGCTCTGAAAGTGAACTATCCATGTATCAAGGTTATCTTAGATTAGAACACAAGACAGAGATAGAAAGGACTTTTTAATGGATCCTTTTCTACATCAGACTACATATACATAGATTATTGTGTCCTCTAACTTGATAACTTTGTGCAAGCTTAACCCCTCCCTCAACTTTATATTCCTCTCTGCTACCTGTTGGAACCCCTCACTTCCTTTGGAGCTCAACTCAAGCAGCTGTGTGGGGCCCTTCCTCAATTCCACTAGGGTTACTGTTCTCTGTACTGCTAAAGTATCATACTCCTGAAAATTATATTGTGTGTGTACATATATACATAATATGTATCTACAATGCACAATTGTATATATAATGTACGTATATACACACATATATGTATATGGCATATGTGTGTATGTGCTTACATTTATGCATGGGTGTATATATACACATATGTAATTTACTTATGTTTACATTTTTTTTTCTTTTTTCCCACACTAAGCACTTAATCAATGTTTGTTTTGTCAAGTTAATGAAGTAAGAAGAGACAGCATATCTAGAAAAGCTTGGCCACATAGCAAGCATAAAAAGCAAAGGATAGAATATCTGAGTGGAGCTCAGGAGCCCCTGAGATACTGGCAGCAGGTACTTACCAGAGTCATTAGATATGCAACCTTGTGCGCCCCTTTTCTCTTGTCTATATGTGTTTCCCCTCACAAAGGGGAAGGGAAAGCAGCTGAGGAGAGGGATTTGTGAGAAAGAAGGAGCAAGCATCCCACGGGCTCCAAATGCACTGATGATATCATACATTTTTCCTTGTTTAGCATGACTTCCAGGCCATTGCCAAGCATCATTTCCCAGCCTCCAGGCTGCAGCTTCTTAAGTTTTCCATGCTCGCAATGTAAGCACCCATTACAAGCTGCATTTACAAAGCACCTTAGAGTTTACCAAGCACTTTTCACACAAACCTGTGAGAGAGGATCAGTATGACAATGACCATTTTGGAAATGGTGCTCAGAGAAGCAAAAGGATTTGCTCTGAGTTACATAGTAAGCATGTAGCCAACTGTGGATTTGCATCCAGATCTCTGCACTCCAAGTCCACCATGTTTCACTACAACACACAGCCTCCCAAATGAAGTTGGAATACTACGGAAACAGAATAATTAGTATACTTGCTGGCTGCAGTGCCTGTCTTTCTCCATTCAGTTAGGTGGTACCTCAGTGGACAGAATGCTGTGCTTAGAGTCAGGAAGAACTGAATTAAAATTGAGAGAGGTATCTCTTAGTTGGGTAACACTGGGAAAGTCACCTAATTTCTGTTTACCTTAATTTCCTCAACTGTAAAATGGAGATAATAGCACCTCTCCTGGGGGTGTTATCACAGGGCCTGGCATATAGTAAGCACTTGACCGATGCACACCGCTTCCTTTCTTTCTTCGTACTCATGCCAGACTGACCATTGATCAGATCATGCCATTCCTCTGGCCAAAGCCCTAAAGTGGTCCCTACTAAAGAAAATCTAAACTTCATAGTGTGGCCATCCTGACTGAGGCCTTCCCCACCTGGCCTGCTATTTGAGGGAGAGCCCAGGCACACTCTATTCCATGTCCTGCACCCTGATCTTCTTCTGACAATCTTTTTGACTTCATTGGCACCATGCATGTAGGTTGCCTGTCTGCATTGCTGAAATCAATTGAACAACAAAGCTTTTTTTTTCTTTCCCTTTCTTTCAAACACTTTCTGTGTGCTGGGCATATACTGTGCTAAGTGCTAAGGCCAGGGAGAGAAAGAGCAAGGAAAACCAACCCTTGCCCTCATTGAGGTTACATATTAATGGGGGAGAAAATGTAAATGAGAACATCCAATATATATGCAAAGCAAATCATAAGTGACCTTGGAAGAGTGGATGTGAGCAGATGGTGAGACCAGGAAATGGTTCTTGGGGAGATGACATGAGCTGAATTGTAAAGGAAGCCATGAATTCTGTCAGCTATTAAGAAAGAACACAGAGCAATGTTTTCTCCTTCCAAGCAAGGAAGACAGTATAAAAGCATGGGAATAGAAGATGCGATGTCATGGTGAAAGGAACCAAAAGGAGAGCATGAACCATGTGGAGAGTAGTAAAACATGAGAAGACTGGGAAGGTAGGAAGGGGCTAGGTTCTGCCAAGCATTAAAAGAAAAAAAGGAAGACGTTATTTTTGATCCTAGGGATACTAGGGAGGCATGGAACTTTATTGGGCAAATTTGTGTTGTAGGAAAGTCATTTTGGCACCTGAAAGAAGAAAGGTGGATTGGAATGGAGAAAGTGTTTGAAGCAGGGAGATTAATTAGAAGGTGAAGGTATAAACTAGATGATGGTTTAAACTAGAGGGGAAAGCTAAACTCTCATTTTTCTAGATCTTGGGCATTGACTTCTTTCTTTAGTTACCCACTCACATTCAGACCAAAGAGCCCCTCCCTGACTACTACATGCCTTTGGGTATTGTCTCCTTCTGTTAGAATATAACCTACTTGGGGAGATCTTTGTGTTTCTATTTCTATCCTGAGTTCTTCACACAGTTCTTGGAATATGATAAGCTCATAATATTTTGCAATCCATCCAACCATCCACCCAGCCACCCATCCATCCATCCATCCATCCATTCACCTCAGACAAATCTTCTCTGGGTAACCTACAAACCTATATTACAACCCTTCTGGATTACTTGCCAGCCATTAGACACAGGTAGGGCTTTCATCACTGTGCTCACATTGCTCCCTGTTTCTTAAATGCTCTTCCCCTTTAATCTTATGAAATTCTGTCCATCCTTAAGGGTCTAGCTCGAATGTCCTCTTCTCCTTAGTGATGTCCATAGGTTCTCAAGTTGCATCTTAGCTTTCTTTTTTTCTGATATTCAGCCAGTCAGTCAGCAAACCTTTAAAAATACTTTCTTCTGCAGAAACCAGCTTATATTCTGCTATTTTATTCTGTACGATACACTCATGTTTAATTATATGTACATAGATATACACATATGCACACACACGTGCATAGCCCTAATTTACATTTACACATATGGTACAGAATATGGTAGAACAGCTACATGTGCATAAGTGTGAACATGTACACATGCATAAACAGGTGTCTGTGGGAAAGTAGGTTGCACAGTGGACAGAGTGTTGGTCCTGGAATTAGGAAGACTCATCTTTGTGAGTTCAAATCTGGCCTCAGACACTGACTAGCTGGGCATGATTCTGACCAGGTTGCTTAACCCTATTTGCCTCAGTTTCCAAATCTTTAAAATGAGCTGGAGAAGGAAATAGCAAACAACTCAATATCTTTGGCAAGACAACCCCAATGGGGTCACAAAGAGTCGGACATGACTCATGACTGAACAGAATGCATGTATATACGTATGTATGTATGTATATATGTACACATATATACGCACACACATAAACATGCATACTTATACACACATATACACATGCACATTTATGGCTGCACTGCATTCCTTTTTTTTTGGGTATATACCATTTCCTCCTCCCATACACACAATACACTACACCGTAAGCTCCATAAGGTTAGTGATTAGGTATTAAATATAACAGAGGTATTCCATAAATAATTAATAGCAATAAATGAATAAATAAATGACTTTCTCGTCAATAGAAAACATGAACAATGATGAAAATGCACAGCCCAGAAAGCTCAAGAAATGGAGCTGTTTCATCATTTCCAGACTCCACTCCACTTCTCCTAGGGACAGTGGAAACATTTACCTTGTAGTTCATAGGATCATATATTCTAGACCTAGAAGGAACCATAGAGGTTATGGAGTCCAACTCTCTAGTTTTAGAGATGAGGAAAATGAGGATCAGAAAGACTCAGTGACTTGCTCAGTGTCACACAGCTACAAAGTGTCTGGGGCAAGATTCAAACCCAGCCCTTCCTGACTTCAAATACAGCACTTGATTCACTGCCTCTTGTTGTCAATATGTTGTATGCAGTTTTTACTAGGAGTGGAGGATGCAATATAATGGATAGTATCTCTAATTCTGTCATTGTCAGTGTTATAACTAGTTTCTAAAAGGGAAAAAAAGATATGGAGGTTTTAGTGCATATCAAGCCTAGTTTGAGTCACCAGAGCAATATGGCACCCCAAAAGCCCAAACTGAACCAACCAAACATACAAAACCATGATGATTTTAGTTTGCCTGAATCAGGGGACAAGGTCCACAATTTAGGAGTTCATAGTCACACTGCACTCTTCCATTTTAAAACCCCATCTGGGATATTGTGTTTGAGAATGTGTAGCATATTTTAGGAAGGCCACAACAATGTCCATGCAGAAGAGATTTCCTGGGAGGGTGAGGGACAAGAAGCTACACTATCTAAGGATCGATTGAAGGGATGGGAAGTGTCTAGCCTGGAGAAGAGGAGATTTGAGAGTTTAATGACTGTTGTTTTCATGCAGATAAAGTAATGGGCTTACTCTGCCTGTACCCTAATAGGTAACTTCACTTGGCTCTCCTCTCATCTCACTTTATTGAAGGGAAGATTTAAGGTGATGTCAGCAGGAACTTCCTAACAACTAGGGTTATACAAAAGTGGAGCTGGCTGCCTCAGGAATTTTGGGGCTTTCTCTCCCTGAATAAGGTCTTGAAGGTCTTCAATGCCTATGCGGCAGCCCCTTGACAGGTATGCTGTAGAGGGGATTTAATTCAAAACTGGAAGGAACTAGATGCTCGTGATGTCTATCAGCTGTAAGGATCTATATTTCTCGGGGTTCTGTGGGGAACATTTGTATTTATTGATGAGCCTACTTACTTCTCTGCTTTGCTTCCTATTTCATCCCTTGTGTGTGACAAACCCAGGAGAAATCTCACTTTGAAGAGAGAGGGTCATGGGAAGACTCAGGAAAGTGGTGTATGACAGGTGGGGGAGAGGCTGTGGGCTAGTTTTGGAACTTTAGGCTTTGGAGATGAACTTTGGAGCTTCCTACTTATTATCTGTGACCAGTCCTTAAAAGTTGGGCTAGACTCATACTGGGGCTATGACCCAGAATGGCCCCCTTACCTTCTTTTCTAGATGCCTCCTGTTGTGATTTGCACACCATGCAGGCACCAACCTGGCCGTATTTGAACACAAAGGAAATAAAAACAATGTGATTTTCCTTACTGATCTCTCCAAGGTGTGCAAGAGTGATGAAACCAACCACATCTCTGTTACCCTTTCAACATAGTAGACAAACTATGTTGCTGAAAGCTAAGTGGCCGAACGTTATTATCCAACATCAGAGTAAAAGGAAATCAGTGACCATCATCCTGAAGGGCTTTTCAGTCTAAATGCAACCTGGAATCAATGAGCTCAAAGTCTCTTAAAGTATCAATGGACATTCACATATCAATAAGAAAAATAATAAGGTACATGCTTAAGAGACAGCAAGACAAGTGAAATTGAGTGCCAGGCCCAGGGCATCCACCGTGCCAACGAGAGAAAAAATAACAAAATACAGTGATCCCATTCTCTGCCCTGCTCGCCAAAATCCTGTTAGCAATGGATAGCATTTACGTAGTGCTCTGAGGTTCAAAAAGCACTTCACATGACCTGATTTCATCTTCACAGCAATGTTTTGCACCAATTATTATAGGTATTATGATCGCCATTTTACAGATGAGAAACTAAGATTCAGGAAGTTAATCGATTTTCCTGTGGTCACATGACCTATAAGTATGAAGTGAAATTCAGAGCCAATCAATCAATGAATAAATATTTAACCAATGCCTGCTATGTGCCCGCTGCCATGCTGCCTGTCAGTAATCCTTGATGCCATGTCCAGTGGACTACCCATTACATCACACTGCCCCCATTTATAAAAGGAATCTCAAGTTTTTTTTTTTTCTGTCCCCTACTAATTGGTTTATTTCATTAAGGCTATGACATTCCCAGGAATCTCCGCTAATCTATGCCCTTCCCCTCCTTTGAAATTTTACTAATAACCAGTTTCCCACTCTAATGCTTCAGCTGACTGTTCCTTCACTCAGGCCAAAAAGGCAGCTGCCGTTTGCAAAGATGAGGACACAATGAGCAGCAGGGATGCTTGAAAAGAAGCCCAGGCTGCTAAGCATCATTGATTCCCTTATAGTCCAGCCAGAGGAAGGCCCAGGGGGAATTCAAAGCTGCAAGTTCACTAGAATTAAGAGCCAACTGGGGTTCCATTTCAGTCCTAACATAGGAGCCTGGGTGACTTCCTTTGGGCTGTGAATCCCCCAGTTCCTAGTACAGTGCCTATCGTACAATGACACTTGATAAATAATAGCTGAATTCAACGGGAATGGATTGGTTTAGACAAACTCCTTCACTTTTCAGTTTCTGAGTTTCCCCTAAGAGTGAATTGGGAATGATAATACTAGTGGAAAGCTGGCCAGAAGGGAGGACCTACTATAACAAAGAGAATGTGGATCCACCTAGCCTAGTATGCTTCACAAAGTGTATTTGTATATATGTTCTCAGTTAGCCCACCAAGCTACTCCATCAATTAGATGCTATCATTATTTCTATTTTGAACATGAGTAAACTAAGTTCAGAGAAGTTAAATGACTTGCCGAGAGGCACAGATGGAAATTTCGGAGGTGAGATTTGAACCTAAGTTTCTTCTGGCTATGAATCCATTCTTCCAAGAATGAAAGGTACTTAGGCACTTTAGAGAGAGAGCTACCACATGCCAGACTCGAGCACAGGTGAGATGTCTATTAGATGAACATTTTGGGAGAAAGTTTTACACACACACACATATCCACACACTCACTCACGCATACACACACACAATGTATCTGAAACCTCATCCCCAAGTTTTACTCTCAACTATTTTGTGATATGGCTTCCATACCAGCTACCACTCTCTCAAAAGTTGTTGGTGATTTTATCTCTCCTCCCCATAATTCAGGGATTCAATATTCTCCAGTTTCTGCCTCTAACTGCTGTTTTGTTGTGTCCATAAATAGTTTCTCTTCTCTTCCAAATCCCTTAATTTTGATGTCTACCAAGGGTAAGCTATCAGTCCTCCTCTCTTTGCTCTCTAAATTCTCTGACTTACTCATCTAAACCACTATCAGTGCTTCCACAATCACCCCCGTACAGATGACTCCCCCAAATCAATGAATTAACAAGCATTAGTTACATGGCTACTATGGGCCAGATTGCACTAGCTGCTGGGAATACAAATTAATAAAATAATTCCTACTAATAAAGAATATATGTTCTGATGGGGGCAACAACAAGGACATGCAAATATATGTGTGCATACATATACACAGTACATATACACATGTGTGTATATAATACAAGCAAATAAGAGTAGTTAAATATAAGATATTTTAGAAGAGAAGATTATCAGTTGAGAAGATCAAGGAAGGTTTCATATAGAATATGGTGCTAAACAAATTAAGAGAGCATGAAATAATTCATCTGTCAGATTTATGGATAAGGGAAGAATTTAGGACCAAAGAAGATATAGGGAGCATTACAAAATTTAAAATAGATTATTCTGATTATATAAAATTAAAAAAAAATTGCACACAAAAAAAACAATGCAACCAAAATCATAGGGAAAGCAGAAAACTGGGGGAAATTTTGTGACAGGCATCTTTGATAAAGGCCTCATTTCTCAAATATATAGAGAACTGAGTCAAATGTATAAAAATGCAAGCCATTCCCCAACTGATAAATGGTCAAAGGATATGAACAGGCAATTTTCAGACAAAGAAATCAAAGCTATCTGTAGTCATATAAAATATTCTAAATAATTTTTGATTAGAGAAATGCAAATTAAAACAATTCTGAGGAACACCTCACACCTACCAGTTAGCAAATATGACATTAAAGGAAAATGTTGGATGTTGGAGGGGATGTGGGAAAACTTGGATCCTAATGCACTGTTGGTGGAGCTGTGAATGGATCCAAACCATTCTGGAGAGCAATTTGGAACTAGGCCTAAACATCTATAAAGTGATGCATATCCTTTGATCCAGCAGTACCACTGCTAGGTCTACATCCCAAAGACATCAAAAAAGGGAAAAGGATCCATTTGTACAAAAATATTTATAGCAGCAATTTCTGTGATGGCAAAGAACTGGAAATTGAAGGGATGCTATCAAGTGAGTAATGGCTAAACAAGCTGTGGCTTATGATTGTAATGGAATATTATTGTACTATAAAAAATTTCAAGCAGGATAATTTTAGAAAAACCTGGAAAGACTTACATGAACAGATGCATAGTAAAGTGAACAGAACAAGGAGAACATTGTACACAGTAACAGCAATACTGTTCAATGAAGAACTGTGAATGACTTAGCTATTCTGAGTAATACAATGATCCAAGATAAACCCAAAGAATAATGATGAAGCATACTATCTGCCTCCAGGGAAAGAACTCAATTTGTTTGAATATAGAATGAAGCATGGATTTTCACTTTTTTCTCTTTTTCAACTCTTCTTGTACAAAATGAATAATATATAAATGTTTTGCATAATTGTACATGTATAACATATATCTGATTGTTTACCATTTCAGGGAGGCGGGGTAGAGGAGGGAAGGAGGGCTATAATTCAGAACTCAAAACTTTACATAAAACACATTTAAGAAGATAGTGCTTGATCTGGAGTAAGTTAGCTAAGATAATTAATAGTGGGCTTGAAGTGAGTAGGGCCTGAGTTCAAATGTGACCACTGATGCTTACAACTTGGATGATCCTGGGCAATTCAATTAAACCCTCTGTGTATCAGTGCCCTTATCTATCAGATAAGGATACTAATAGCACCCTGGTTCATTATGAGGATCAGATGATACAATATACATAAAGCACTTCAGAAGCCTAAGAGCCATATAAATTCTAGCCAGCTACTAATGAAAGACTGGAGGGATCCTATGGGGTGGACATGAGGAAAGAATACATCCCAGGCCTGGCAGATGGATGATTTAAGTGCACGTAGATAGAAGACTGAGTGTTGTGAATAAGAAACAGAAGAGGTCAGGTTTTCAGGATCACTGAGGGTAGGAAAATGAGTAATGTGCAACAAGCCTAGAAGAGTAGTTTGAAGCTAGTTTGTGATGTGTTTTAAGAAAAAAAAATTGGAAGAAGGAAGGAAGAAAATATGAATTATTGTTTTTCCCCTAAAATCTTTGAGGATCCACTGGAATTACTTTTTTTTAAAAGAGTGATAAGGTCAAACGTCCACTTATCACTTGGTCAGCAGTGAATAGGACAGAATGAATGTCAGACAGTCTTGAAGAAGAGAAACTGATTAGATGATGTTCAATAACCTAGGTTTGATCTGATGAAACTGTGAACTAGGTCATTACTGATGGAGTATAAAGATGGGATTGGGTAAAAAGATGTCCAAGTAGAAATAGAAAGACTTGACAAGTGATTAGATAGTGGGGGAGGATGAAGAAGACTGAGGAGTTAGACATAATGTAGATGGATTGCAACTGGGATGGGAAGGATGATCATACTTTTTACAGAAATAGATGAATTTGGAAAAGGCAAGTTTGGGGGGAAAGATAATGAATTCAGTCTTGGACATGTTTAGTTTCAGATACCTCTGGGACTTCCAGTTTTAAATGTCCAAGGGGCAATTGATGATATAGAACTGAAGCTCAGAGAATAGACCAAGTCTGAGTCTGTGGATATAACTCAGTGAGTCATCTGCATAGAAATCCTGATCAATCTCAAGGGATCTGATGAAGTTACCAAGAAGAATGTAGATAGAAAAGAGGGGACTTTCGAAGAGAACTTAGGGTTCCATCCATAGTTGGGAGGCATAATTTAGATGATGAGTCAGCAAAGGAGAGAGAGGAGTGGCCAGACAAGTAAGGGGAAGATCAGAAAAGAGGATGAAAACACAATGAGAGAATATCTCAAAATAAAGTATGGGCAACAGCATCAAGTGAATAAGTTGAGAATTATGAAGACTGAAAAAAGGCCATAATATCTGGCAAATATCATCATCAGTAACTTTTGAGAATGGAGTTTCAGTTGGATTAGAAGCCAGATTGAAAAGAATTGAGAGAGTAAGGGAAATAAACACTATAATGAAGACAGATTTTTTCTAGGAGTTTGTCTAAGAAAGGGAGGAGAGCTATAGGAGGATCATTTGAAGGGATGATAGAATTAATAAATTATTACTGTTTTTGTTTTAAGGATAGGGGAGACTCGGGCATGTTTGAATGAAGCAGGGATGGAACAAGCATAAAGGTTATACAGAAAGGAGTTGAAAATTGGTGAGAATAAAAGAGTGATTAATTTTTCAATCTGATGGAAAAGACAGGAAGAAATGGGATCAAGCATACATGGAGAGATATCAAGTTTTATACAGAGAAGGGTTCTTTCATTGTCAGAGACTGGGTAAAAGAGAGTAGTTAGTGATTTCAAGAGGTTTTAAGATGAAGACAGAAAATATGGAGCTCTGGTTAAATTGCCTTAATTTTTCTTCAATAAATTAAGAAATAAAGTCCTCTACTTTAGAGGAAGAGGAGGGGAAGGTATAGGAAGCTTAAGGAGTGAAGAGGAGATGTGGAATAGATTCTATGGGGACTCATTAAGGGAATCAGCTAGGTAGGAATAAAGGAACTTCCTTGGTGCAGTGAAGTACTGGTTGGCATTAGATGACATGAATGCATAATGTTCTCAGTCAGCATGGTTGCATGAGTTCCTCCTGTTCTGTTCAGCAGCCAATGAATAAGAGCAGATCAAGTAAATGATAGAAGTAATTCAGAGCTCTTATGGGTAGTGATTGTCCAAGCAGATGAGGGATTTGAAAGAAAGGGATAGAGTTGAGTTAAAAAGTCGAAAGGGAGAAAGGTGAAGTAAGAGTAAAGACAATAGCTTACAAAAGTAATGGGAAGTTGCCATTTGGCACTGTTGATGTCAGCGAAGGATAGATAGACTTAAGAGGGATGTGGCAAAGAGAGGACTAGAATAGTAGGTGTATATGGCAAGAGAAATGTATGTCAGAAAGTGAAATACTTGTGAGTAATAGTAGGATCCAGTGTATTATAATCCCTGTGTGCAGCTGAGGTTGAGAGAAGTAAAGTCATGGGACTTCAGGAGACTGGGGAATTGGGAGTTCAGTGAGTTTAAGGAAGTATCGATGTGAATAATGAAGTCATCCAGTATGAGATCAGTTGAAGAAGAGAGGAAGATGGTGAGGTGGGTGTTGAAGTCCTTTAGAACAAAAGTGGTGAATAACCTGAGCACCAGAAAATAGATGATACCGTGAGGCAGATTGTGGAGAAATTTGTGACCGAGTGGGCATGAAGGGACAAGGTATTGCTCAGTGAGGAAGGTAGCAGGAGAGTGTTGAACTGGCAGTGGGGGTCAAGGAGTATTCTTACTCCTCTTCCAGGAATAGCATGTTGTGGGTATGAGGAGATTCATGGTCAGCATCAGAGAAGATTCCCAGGAATTCATTGTCATTAGGGAGAAATGAGGATTAAGTTAGGGTTATAATAACAGCCTTGGCCTTTGAAAGGTGAAGTACTATGGGCTATCCACCCCTGATCCATGCCGACTGCTTCTCCTTCGATTTCTTCTGAGGGATATCAACACGATATCCCAGAATAATGTCACGATAAGAGAATGCTTCTGAAGTAAGTATTATGACTTCCAAGAAGAGTGAAGAGTGGATGCTGAACTGCCAAGACCCTGTACATAGCTTCTAAGGTGGTAGAAAGAAAATCCCAGAAATCTCGACTGACTTGTCTCTGTCACTTAGCCATCCTCTCCATCCCTGCCTGCCCCAACCAGGATTCAGAAGCTGTTCTGTGAGGACAGCACTTATGTGAAATATTGGAATGATCTCCACTAAAAGATTTACTAAAGATGATTAAGGTACCTGCTGTTTTAGGTCAAAACCTTAACATATATTCAGAAAGATTTAGATGGATCTATGCTGTAGTCCATTTACAACCTCTACAATTAGTATTATTTTTTGCCAGATACATTTCCATCCTGGGCTTATTAACTTTTGCATATTCCAGCAGCATTAAACAAACAACTTTAGAAAAATAGAAATATACTATTCATATCACACACAAATAAAGAGGCAGCATGTAGCCTCAAGGGTAGAGGATATGAGCTTGCAATTCATGTAACTGGAATCTAGACAAGGTTTCAGTCCTATCTAGTGTGAGTGATCTGGCTCACCTCTCTAGGTACCAAGAGCGTTAGTCATTTTCACTACATCACATAAATACTCTAAGGAGCAGTGCACAAGTTCTGGAAAATTGTCCTGGGAATCTCAGTTACCTGGTTGCCAGATGAGAGAAACAAAAACGTCGAGAAAAATTAAAATCGAAAGACCATAATCATGGTCTTGATTTTGGTCACTGAGTTCAGACATACATTCAATAACATGTGGAATCCCATTAAAAGAATGAAGAATTTGAGGCCTTCAGCACTAAATCTACCCAGGGCAGAAGATGTCCCAACAACAATAGTGAGATGAACATCCCCAATCATTCTTCAGCCACTTTTCTCCAATGCGCAACATAGTTTTGGTTAATTCTGAAGGGACTTTGAAATAGAGAATGATTCTGGAATTTGAGGACCAATTAATGTATGTGACAGTGGGAGAGAAGGGGGATAGAAAGAGAGAGACAGAGAGATAGAGACAGGCAGACAAACTGGGAAAGGTATCTCCTGAATACAGAATTTAAAGGTTCATTGAATCATCCTTTGATTCCCTGAAGCTAGTGCCTTTCCTAAAGTTTCTTTGGCCTTCCTATGTAACTACTGTACAGATTGCCCCCCCTCCATTAGAATATACGCTCTTTTAGGGAAGGGACTGCTTTCATTTTTGTTTGTTTTAAATATTCCCAATACTTAACAAAGTGCCTACCATCTAGTGATTAATAAATATGCATTTGTTGATTGATAGTGATATAGATTTACTTAAAGGTAAATACCATATTGAAAACTCTTTAGTAATTAAAATTAATTTATTGCCACCTATTCGGGGTGTTGAATGATATTGTTATCTCTTAATTAAGATAAAAGATAAAGTATTACCAAAAAGAAAAGTCAGAGACATTGAGGAAAGTGTGTTTTACATGAAAATCTCGAAAAAAGTGGATGGCTGAAAGCTTCATCCTACAAGTTGGACCAGAAAAACTGGGCAATGGTAAATAGCCTGAGGGAGCACTGTTTGGAAATTTTAATCTTCCTTCTTCTCTGACTTTTATTGACAGATTCCAAGTTCACTTAAATCTCAAAATATTTTTTTCAAGGTACTGTGTCTGTGATAGGGGGAAAGGCACAGTAATAGAGACATAAATGTTTCATTACACGAAGGGACACACTAAACAGGAATGATTGCCAGGGTCCCATTTGTCTAATGATCTCAGAGCAAAGAACTAACTTGTTTGTACTTCTTCCAATTCCACAACACATCAAGGAAGCTCAGCAAGCTCCAAGCTTCAGCTCCCACAGTTATGCCCTACCCAGCCCCTTTTCAGTTTCTCCATCCTGCCTCAGCTTGTCCCCCTGTTTGTGTCCCCATCTCCAAGGAAATCTCATTGTATTCTTTCCCTTTAAATACTTTTTCTCTCCCTTTGCTCAGGGCTGTTCGATTTGAGTAATTACTCCGAACAGTTCCAGGCTTCAATAAATCCACATCTAAATTTATATCCGGGTCTCGCTTGCTTCTTTTCGGCACAACATTTCTGGAGACCCCAGCGAGATTTGGGAGTGGTCTGTGGCACCCCCCTCCCAGACCTGGGCCAGGTAGGGTCTCATCCTCAGGTAGTGGGCATCTCTTCCTCCCAATTTCTAGGGGGGCCGGCCTCTGAGACATTCCAAACGTTTCAGAGTCCCTGTAACTAGAGAGGAAGGAGAACTAACCCATCCCCTGATGCCAACTTGCCCACTTTTTGGACTTTTGTGGATCCAGGAAAAAACCTCTAGGGGAAAACAATCTCTGCGATGTTCCAGAGCCCCAGAGGGTAAGTTGAGTCAGGTTTCTGTTTTCTGGTTTCTGATGGGAATTCCCTTCTGGTTCTGGTAGACATTTGGGGTCGGACACGACTTTAGCTGTCAGTAAGGCTGGGAGACAGATCTAATTACTCTGACAGGCCCACCTTCTGAAAAAGGTACCAATCTCCCAGGCAAGTTGGAGACGGTCCACTCTCTGCCTGTTTTGGTTTCTGGTATATGTCCCGGGGTGTCTGTCTGTTTTGTGTTTTTTTTTTGTCTGTCCGTCTATGCCTGTATGTGTGTGTGTGTCCGTGAGTGAGAGTAACCTGTCAGCTGCTGCAGCAGCAGCAGGCAACAAACTCCCCCCTTGCCCCCCGCTATCACAATGGCATTCCTGAGCAGGGAGCAGAGCAGGCTATGTGTCCTAGTCTGGCTAAAGTTTAACACCGTAAGGAGAAATACCCATAAGGTAAAGTCAAGTTGTGGGGGGAGATTGATTTATGTTGAAGATGGGAGAAAACAGGGTATGTGAGAAAAGAAAGCCTGAGAAGTGTTAAGACTGAATTCTCAGGGCTCTGGCATAACTTCTGCTCAAAAGGCAGAGTTATCCGAGCAGAAAGACTTAAAGGTAACCGCTCAGGAGAAAAACGTAAAGGTACGTGGGAGAAGTTCCCTTGAACCTCTCTGCACAAAAAGTCTTAAGAAAAGGAAGGGTTAACTCTTCCGTTTTGATCTGTGCACCTGTCTGTGTATGTATGCCTTGCTTCCATCACAGTCTCGCTTGGTTCTGTTTTGAAATTCTGACACTGAGACCCCCTCGGTTTCACACAACCGAGCAAGTTTGGGATTGGATTTCTTACGAACATCTGCAGGGGGGAGGTTTCTCCGCTTCTGTTGGGAGGATATCTCTGTGTATAGACTTGTTCTATATGTTTGTCTTGTGGTGTTAGGGTTGCCAAGAGATGGGAGGTTCAGCCAGCATGTCCAAATCTCCCCTTGGGTGCATTCTGAACCATTTCGAAGAGGCATGTCAAGAGGGGGCAGATTATGGAATTGTCCTAGAGAAAAGTCAACTCATTATAGTCTGCAGGAATGAGTGGCCCACCTTCAGGGTAGGGTGGCCACCACAAGGAAGCTTTGATAGACAGGTTGTTAAGTCAGTTTAGGGGATGGTCACCGGGAATCCTGGTCATCCAGATCAGTTCCCCTACATCGACGTCTGGCTGGGCCTTGTGTCTCACCCTCCCCCCTGGCTCAGAAACTGCTCCTTCCAAAGGGGAATCTGAGTCCTCCTTGCCCAACCCCCGCCTACTCCCACCCAGAAGAGTAAATGGGATCC
The DNA here is from genome assembly GCA_028646595.1 of Phalanger gymnotis. NCBI lineage: Eukaryota > Metazoa > Chordata > Mammalia > Diprotodontia > Phalangeridae > Phalanger > Phalanger gymnotis. Next base: position 4,007,667 of record CM053626.1, on the reverse strand, counting down.
GAGGGTCCTGCAAGACCGTAGTGAGGACTCTGTCCTCCCCCCACCTTGTAACTCTGGACCTCCTCGGGCCCCAGCCTCTCCCCGTTCTCTCCTGGACCCGTCTACTCCAACTGTCACAACCCCAGACTCCTCAGTGAGCCAGGACAAACCCCTCTCCCTTCCCCACACTGGGGCAGGGATGAGCTATCAGCCCCCAGAGGTCTCTTCCCCTTCCTCTCCCTCTCTGTCTGTCATTCTACCCTTGAGGGAGACACCAAACCCAGAGGGGGCCCCTTTTCTTGTATATGTTCCCTTTTCTACTTCAGATATCTATAACTGGAAAACTCAAAACCCGCCGTTCTCTGAAAAACCTCAGGACCTCATTAGTCTACTCGAATCTGTCCTCCACACCCATCGCCCCACTTGGGACCATTGCCAACAGCTCCTGACAGCTTTATTTACTACTGAGGAAAGAGATCAGGTCAGTCTGGAGGCTAGCAAGGCAGTCTTGGGCGGAGGGGTGGGGCGTCACTGGAGGAGAGAAAAGCCAAGATAGACAGTTTTTCCTTCCTTCCACCCTGCCTGGGAACCAAATACCCTCAGGGGTAGGGAAGCCCTAGGGACTTACCATAGATACCTCTTACAAGGCATGAAGGCTGCAGCATGCAAGCCCACTAACCTCACAAAAGTTTCTGCAATTGTCCAAGAACCCCAGGAGTCCCCAGGTGCCTTCCTGGAATGTCTCTATGAGGCTTACTGGACCTACACCCCTATAGACCTCTGAAAACGCCAGGGCCATTAATGTTGCTTTTGTCTCTCAGTCCGCTCTGGACATCAGGAGGAAATTGCAAAACCAGGAAGGGTTTGAGAGCATGAATATATGCCAGCTATTGGAAATTGCTCTTGAAGTCTACAACTTCAGGGACAGCCTCTCTGAAAAGGCTGACAGGAGCCTGACTAAGGTCCTGGTGGCCACCTTACAGACCAGGGACTACCCTAAATCCTCCATCAGGGGCAATCTGCCTCCCCATGGACCTCCTCATGGGCCCCGACTGGGGAGAGACCAGTGTGCCTACTGTAAAGAAACAGGACACTGGAAGAACAAGCGTCCCTTTAAGAAGTCTCAAAAAAACCCCAAATGGACCCCCGAGGTGCTGGCCCTCAGCAATTGAAGGGGCCCGAGGCCTTTTCTTCTTGACCCCCATGAGCCCCAGGTCAAATTAAAAGTCGGGGGAAGCCCTGTCGACTTCCTTGTCAACACAAGGGCTGCTCACTCTGTTCGCACTCGACCTTCTGGCCCACTTTCTTCAAGAACCACGCCCGTGCAGGGGGCCACAGGTGCTGTTCTTTCCTGCCCCTGGACCTCTGAACTGAAGGTGGACTTGGGGCGTGGCACTGTTACCCATTCTTTTCTTGTCATGCCTGATTGCCTTTATCTACTCCTGGGGAGGGACCTTCTGCAAAAACTTCAGGCCACAATTTCCTTCCAGGGTGAGTCAGCCTCCCTGGACCTGGCCCCTCCTGAAGCCCCCGCCCCCTCCCCACCTGCCCTTCTTGTGACTCTCCCATTGGCCTCTGAGTTCCTCTTTCATGAGCCCACCGAATCAGCTTCTGCCAGCCCCCACCTGGACCGCCTTTGTTCCCTGGTCGCTTGGGTTTGGGCCAAATCTAACCCTCCTGGCTTGGCGGCTCACCACTCGCCTATTGTGGTACAACTCCTAGCTACGGCCTCTCCAGTTTCTATTTGTCAGTATCCCATGTCTTCTGAAGCTCATAGGGGCATAGCTCTTCATATTTCCTGCCTCGAGGAGGCTGCCATCCTTGTCCCGTGCGAGTCCCCCTGGAACATCCCTCTGCTTCCTGTTAGAAAGCCTGGCACTTCTGACTTTTGGCCAGTACAAGATCTTCGGGAGGTCAATAAGCGGGTCTTGAGACTATCCACTCCATGTGCACTAATCCTTATACCCTCCTCAGTCTCTTGCCACCCACCCACACTGTGTACACTGTCTTGGACCTTAAAGACGCTTTCTTCTCTATTCCCTTGGCTCCTGTAAGTCAGTCCCTTCTCGCCTTTACCTGGGTTAACCCTTCTTGGGGCTTCTCTGGCCAGCTAACCTGGACAAGGTTGCCTCAGGGTTTCAAAAATTCCCCCACCCTCTTTGATGAAGCCCTCCACCGAGATCTCTTTCCTTTCCAGGAATCTTACCCTTCTTGCTCCCTCATCCAGTATGTTGATGATCTCTTATTAGCTACATCCACTGAGGGCGATTGCTTTCAAGCCACTCACTCTCTTCTGTCTCTTCTAAATTCCCTCGGCTACCGTGTGTCTGCCAAAAAGGCGCAGATCTGTTGCACCTCTGTTTCCTACCTTGGGTACCGCTGGAAATCACTCTCTCTCTCAAGCTCGTGTCCAGGCCATCCTTAACTTTCTTATTCCTACTACCAAGAAGCAGGTCCGTGAGTTTCTAGATACAGTTGGCTGCCGTCTCTGGATCCTTGGGTTTGCTGACCTTGCTAAATGCCTTTACTCTGCCACTGCTGGGTCTGGCCCTCCAGCCTGGACCCCGGTGGAACAAAACTCCTTTGACTCCCTAAAAAGGGCCCTTGCCTCTGCTCCTGCACTTGCTCTCCCTGACATCACCAAGCCCTTTCATGTCTTTGTGGCAGAAGCACGAGGCATAGCAAAGGGAGTCCTCACCCAAACACTTGGTCTCTGGAAGAGACCTGTTGCATACCTCTCAAAACGCTTGGACCTGGTGGCTTCTGGGTGGCTGCCCTGCCTAGGGCTGTGGCAGCCACTGCTATCCTTGTTAAGGAAGCTAATAAGCTGTCTCTGGGGCAACCCCTCACTATTTCTGCCCCCCACGCTATGGAGGCATTACTTCAGGGTGCCCCAGATCATTGTATTTCAAATTCAAGGCTCACCCATTACCAAGCCCAGCTTCTTGATCAGCCCCGCCTTACTTTTTCTAAGTCTTCCACCCTTAACCCTGCCAATCTCCTTCCTGATTCCGACCATTCTCCTGTACACGACTGTTTTCAGCTCCTAGATGAGGTTCAATCTCTCCGTCCAGATCTCTTTGACTTGCCCCTACAAAATCCCGACCTAATCCTCTTCGCGGACAGCAGTAGCCTAGTTATCGACGGTGCTGGCGCGGCTGTCATATCCCACCCCTCCCTGTCTGTCCTCTGGTCTTCCCCTCTAACACCCTGGTACTTCTGCCCAACGTGCTGAGCTGGTTGCCCTTACCCAGGCCTTTTGCCTTGCAGAAGGTAAATCTGTCAACATACATACTGATAGCAGATATGTCTTTGCTACTGCTCATGTGCATGCTTCTATTTACAAAGAACAGGGTCTTCTCACATCTTCGGTAAGACAATCAAAAACAAAGCAGAAATTTTCACCCTTCTAGACTCCATTTGGCTCCTCTCTCAAGTTTCACTTGTCCATTGCCCGGGACATCAACTCGGTGACTCCCCTGAAGCAATTGGCAAAGGTGTAGCGGAAGCCGCTGCCCTAGCAGCTTCCCTCTCGGAAACCGCACCTCTTCTTCTTCTTTCAGATCCGCTCCCCTCTGACACCCCTCCGCCCTCCTTTACGCCCTCGGATGATTCCTTCGCGGCCGAAAAAGGGGGAGAAGAAGGAGTCCGGGTGGTGGGTTTTGGGAGATTGCCGGACCTTTGTGCCTGAGGCCCTGGGGAGGGATTAGGTGGGAAGACTCCATCAGATCACACACCTGGGGTCACAAAAGCTTGGGGAACTACTTAGGAACAGATATTACATCCCCCACTTAGACAACATCCTTACCAGCACAGTCACCAGATGCCCATCCTGTGCCCAAGTGAACGCTAAACAGGCAAAGACAGCTCCGCTAGGGGTAAGGCTATGGGAAACTCAACCTGGGGAACATTGGGAAGTAGATTTTATTGAAGTCAAACCACTAGCAGCAGGTTTTAAATATCTCTTAGTCTTTGCTGACACTTTCTCGGGTTGGGTGGAAGCCTTACCTTCTAAAAAAGAGACAGCCCAGGTGGTTGTAAAGAAACTCTTGAATGAACTGATACGCCGATTGGGCCTTCCCCTTAGTATGGGCTCAGTTAATGGCCCTAGCTTTGTTGCTAAAATTTCGCAGGGTATAGCCAGAGCTTTAGGGGCAGAATGGAAATTACATTGTGCCTACAGGCCCCCAGAGCTCAGTTCAGGTTGAACAAATAATCCGCACCCTTAAAGAATTTCTATCTAAACTTTTCCTGGAAATCCAGGAGAACTGGGTCACCCTACTCCCTCTGGCCTTGCTCCTCAGCCGATGCACCCCTAATAAACTTGGTTTGACCCCTTTTGAAATTCTTTTTGGGCGGTCCCCTCCTATTCTTCCTCTCATTAGCGAGGACACTCGGCTGATTTTACTAACGCTTCCCTCATTAGTTTCCTACAGGGGCTGCAACATATCCAGTCTCAGCTTCAAAAATCTGTCCGGGAAGCCAGGCTTATTCCGACTTCTGACCACCTCCACCACTTCCAGCCTGGGTCTCTGTCCTAGTCCAAAAGCATACAGCCTCTGCCCTTGAGCCTAAGTGGAAAGGCCCTTACACTGTCATCCTGACCACCCCATCTGCAATCAAGGTTAACTGCATTCCTCTCTGGCTCCACCACAGCCGTGTGAAAGTAGTTGTGTCTGCACAATGGAAGGCAGAGCCCCTCGAGAACCCCCTAAAGCTAAGACTGTCCCAATCCTCTTCTTAATCTTCCTATTAACCCCTTGTGGGCTCCCTGGCAATCCTCATGCCCCTAAGCTAAGCTCTACTTGGGTAATTACTGTAGGGGACAAACAGTCCTGGACTTTCCAAAGTCACAAAGATATACAACTTCCTCTCAGTACCCTTTTTCCCCAGCCAAGCCCGTTTGAGGGCCCACCAGCAGAGCAGGCTACCTGCTCTGTTCTACTTCAGGATGCCCAACCCATGTGCCTGCCCTTGTGTCACAGCCTGCAACCTCCCCTCAACTGACCCTAGTGTCTCCCTGTGTGTCCCAGCAGGCAGCATTGGGGGATCAGACCCATTATTCCGTATCCGTACCCTTGGCACCCCAAACTCAATCTTATTGTCCTAAACCTTTTTGACACTGCCTAGAGAGGCCCAGTCTCTTGGGTACTGGGACTCATTATTATCCCTTGGGATAGCCTGACATTAGCACATGTGGGAAAAATGGTGGCCCTGACTGTGATCAAGAAGCTTTTACATCCCATTGGCCCAATAGGGAACCTAGCCATCCCTGCCCCAACACCTATTACTCAGGAAACCCACACCTATCAGGTTTCCTTGCTTGCCCTTTTATCGGCTGTTCATAAGATACTTAACAGCTCTAATCACATACTGGGCAAAAATTGTTGGATCTGTGTTAAGCCCCAGCCTCCTTACTATGTAGTGGTGGCACTAATTGCCTCCATCACCCCTACCTCCAACATGGAGAACTTCAAGTGGAACCAACCATGGCTCACCCTTGGGGATGTGCAAGGAACAGGCCTTTGACTTACATATCTAACACCACTTTATCCACTTCTCAGTATGGCTCCATTTGCAAACAAACTCAGGAGATTCAGGCCTCCAGCTCAGACTACTTCCCGGCCCCTCCAGGAGCCTGGTGGGCATGTCAGGACAGCCTTACCCAGTGAGTCTCTGCTACTATGTTCCTCAGACACCAACAACGCCTGGAGGGCCCCCTGTGCATCTTGGTGGCCATAATTCCCCGGGTCTTCCTGCTCCTGGGTGAGGAAGGCTGGTGCTATTTTTCCACTGAAGGGCAACCAGGTTACCGTCAAAGGCGAGAGCAATACCATTCCTCATCCCCATCTTAGTGGGCCTGGGGCTTGTGGGCTTTGCCACCACTGGGATGGCAGCCCTAGTTAAAGGGGATCTTAACTATAAGGTCTTAAGTGCACAGGTAAACATTGACCTCTCCCGCATAAAGCAGTCCATCTCAGTCCTAGAAAAACAAGTGGACTCATTGGCGGAGGTGGCCCTCCAGAAAAGCAGAGGCCTTGACTTTCTTTTCCTCAAGCAGGGTGGCCTATGTGTGGCCCTGAGAGAGGCTTGTTGTTTCTATGCTAACAACTCTGGGGTGGTGCGGGAAAGTTTGAGGTCGGTACTCCAAAATCTTGCCAATAGACAAAGGGAGCTGGAAAACTCTGAGAACTGGTATCAGTCCCTGTTCCGTAGATCCCCTTGGCTTACTACCGTGGTGACGACCGTGGCTGGCCCCCTCCTCCTCTTCATTATAGCTCTGGTTTTGGGCCACTGTCTCATTAATCGTTGTCTGCAATTTGTCAAGTCTTGCATAAATTCTGTTAAACTACTATTGATTAGGGATCTCCATTAATGATTTGCAAATCCCAGTCCCCTTGATTCTTGTGACAGATCCCCCAAGAATGTGTCAAAGAATTGACACATTTTGAAAAGAAAGTGGGGAGTGTTATGCCCTATCACCCCCTTTCAGTTTCTCCATCCTGCCTCAGCTTGTCCCCCGGTTTGTGTCCCCATCTCCACGGAAATCTAATTGTATTCTTTCCCTTATAATACTATTTCTCTCCCTTTACTCAGGGCTGTTCGATTTGAGTAATTACTTCGAACAGTCGCACGCTTCAATAAATTCACATCTAAATTTATATCCGGGTCTTGCTTGCTTCTTTTCAGCACAACACCACCAGTGCTCTGTTCAGTATCGTCAGGATGTTCTTCAACCCTCCACTACAGTGGTTTCCGCTAGGTATAAAAGCCAATCCCCATACAAATTTGTATGTATATGCCTATCTAAAAGTGCAAGGTAGTTTAAAAAGAAATACATTGTGAGTACATTAAAATATCCAAACACTAAGTAAGAAAAAAAAATCATTCTCATTACAAAGAAAGGATAAATATACAATCTGCCTCCTGGAAGTGAACTGAGTCTCAGAGGCTCATAGCTTGTAAAGAATAGTGTCGTCTGTCTATGACAAAAATGGAATGAAAATCCATGTTTATTTCATAGAAAACTGAATCTCAAGGTGTAGAAGTGGGGTAGAGAGTAAGGCAGAGGTAAAAAAAAATAGAGCGAAAGAGAAGCAATTATAGATGGGTACAATATGTGGGAAAAAAGATGTCTCTTCCAGAAAATTTTACATCCTATCTTCCATTCAGATCTGTTAGTAGATATCTTTTAGAGTGAGTGGTAAATGTCTTATTTTTAGTTAATTTACTACAGCACTTTTTAGATATACAACAAATCTTGAAACCTCACAACATATTCTGAGAATAGCAACACCTGATAACATACAAAAGAACAAGTTATCATCATGCTAAAAAAATCCTAATGACTAATAACTAAATCCTTTTCTAAAGTTAGAAGCATATCCAATCATTTTTAAGGCTTTATGAAAATAAATTATAAATTAAATACTTCACAATTTAAATTTTAATCCAAGCAACATTAAACTATGATGCTCACATTTCAGAAGACTGTAATGTAAAATGGCTGCAAATTCAAAATTGAAATTGAGTTTAAGGCATAAATCCACATACATTTAATATTAACTCATAGCACATGGTTATGCAAAAGCAGCTGCATTTTCATTCAAAAATTGTGTTGTTACAGGACATGTTTCTGGGGGGAGGGAAATAATCCCACATTCAATTATCCCACTAGCTTCTTGAAATACTTGGCTTGTAATTCACTAGTACATGCACACTAGAGGCTCCAAAGTGACTGATAAGGAACTTGCACTAAAGTTCTGAAACTACCATAGCAACACAAAGTTACCCATGAAGATTTACTTCCATTCTAACATACCAAAGCTGGATTGTAAAGCAGAGTTAGAAATAAATAAATGATAATTATGCACCTTTTTTTTCTTCTTACACACATGACCCCAGTTTCAAAGGTTCTTTATAGCTCCAGATTAAATTAGAAAAATTAATGAGTTACTGAATTAAAGACATATTCCCCCAAATGTCCTGAGAATCTAATATAGCAAAATTCTTATATTATTGGATATATATGTATGTGTGTTTGTTGTTGTTGTGGAGTTGTGTCTAACTCTTCAGGACCCAGTTTTACAACAGCCCATGGTGTTTTCTTGGCAAAATTACTGGAGTGGTTTGCCATTTCTTTCTTCAGTTTTTAGCCAGGAAGGGGTTAATTGGTTTGACAAGGGTCACACAACAAGTAAGTGTCTGAGGTCAGATTTGAACTCTGGTCCTTCTGACTTCAGGCCCAGAAGTTTTATCATAGCTGTCCCCGAAATATCTTTGTGTGTGTGTGTATATAAATATAAATATATATATACATATATATATATATATACATACATCCCCAAAGACGCTTGTATTTTTTTGAAATGATGGATGAAATCGATATTAATTTTAGGAGAATATATATAAATAAGAAATGGGACCCCATTACAATCTAAAGGTTCAGAAAAATTACTATGGTAACATAGAAAACAAGAAAGGATGAAGCAAGGAAAGAAAGAAGAGGAAGAGAGAGGGAAAGAAGGAAGGAAGGAGGGAGGTAAGGAAGAAGGTAGAGAAAGCAGGCAAGATAAAAAAGGAAAGAAAGAAAGAGAAAGAAAGAAAGAA
>CM053626.1:3977083-3998578 GCA_028646595.1 Phalanger gymnotis | reverse complement strand
TCTCTGCCTCTGTGTCTTTCTGTCTCTCTGTCTTTCTCTGCCTTTGTATCTCTCCTTCCATCTCTACCTCTCTCTTTGTCTCTCTCTCTTTGTCTTTCTGTCTCTGTCTCTCTGTCTCTCTGTCTCTCTCTGTCTCTTTGTCTCTCTCTTTCTCTGTCTCTCAGTCTCTCTCTGTGTTCTTCTGTCTCTCAGTCTTTCTCTGCCTTTGTCTCTCTCTTGTCTCTGTCTCTCTGTCTCTCTCTTGTCTCTGTCTTTGTCTCTGTCTCTCTCTCTCTCTGTCTCTCTCATCTGATGGGGCTGAAACATTCATCACTATTCAGTTTCCATTTAGGCTGGGTGCTGAGAAGAGCAGGTGGGCGGAAGTCATTTCGATCAAGCTAAGGACTAAATTAGATCGCTGAAGGCCAGTTAGTGATTCTTGTCCTAAATGATTCTAATCTGAGTTATTGACAATGCCCAGGACAGCCAGAATGTGCAGAGCTAATGACGCCAGAAGGCTCCTGACCCAACTGAAGAGAGTCAGACTACTGGCAGTTTATCTCCAAGTACCAGAAGACTTCTTTCCAGTGTGTTTAGAAACCCAATTATTAATGGCTTTAGCCGAGATTCTTAAGTTTTGGGGAGAAAACTCCTCTAATAAACATTTCCAATTTTGTCATCTACTCACAATATTTTATGCAAATGATTAAGTCACATTTCACTAATAAAGAACTGGCTTTACTTTTAGAAACCCCTTGGTGGGCTTTCCTGCATGGATGAAATGTTTCCCTGATAATTGCCCTATCTAGCCTCAAAGAATCTTGGCAGGACCTGTGACAGCCTGCACTTCACTGACCTAATGGAGATAGCCTTCCAGAGCCCAGGACCACCTTTCTCCATGACTTACCATCAAAGGGGGATCACAGCCTCATATCTCTAAGGCCAATAGAAACCTCAGAGGCAATCAAATCCAACCTCCTCTTATTGGAGACAAGAAGATGGGGGCACAAACCAATGAATGACTTGCCCAAGGTCTCATGGGGAGTCAGGGGCAGGGTTCAATTTGAGTTCAGGTGTCTTGACTCCAGTATCAGCCTGCTCGTCCATTGTCTAAGCTTCCTCCCAGCAAAGTAAAGTGAACTCTCTCTAAAAATCACTGAAGCTGCTAGGAACAGTGGACACATGGAGCCTGAAATTGGAGAACCTGGGTACAAATGATGCTTGTCACCTATGTGTCTTCAGGCAAGTCACTAAACCTCTTTTGTCCTCAGTTTTCTCATTCATATGGTTTGAGAGGGAGAGAGGGAATGTTTTCCCCAGGCCTCTTCCAGCTCCAAAGCTCCCCAGCCATCAGACCATCCATCTCCCTCCATCCCCCTGAAATGATTAGGTATTTATTTTGGCATCTGGGGAAATAGTGTTTCCTCTTTGTTGCAGCTACTAGGAAACAAGGACAGATTTTCTGTGTCTTTTTTATCCCCACTTCCTAATATAGTGCCCAGAACATGGGTACTACTTCATCAAGACTTCTTGAATTGGACTGTCAGGTCCCGAATGGCCTCTCTGATGGCATATCCCTGGGGACTAGGGGAACCTCTACTGTTCAAGTCAGCTGTGCCAGGTAATCGATCAATCAATAAGTATTTATTAAGCACTGGCAGTGTGTTTGGCACTGTGCTAGGCACTGGGGTACAAAGACAAAGAATGAATAAATCTCTGTTCTTCTTGAGGAGACACAGACATATAGACATTGAAATGGTATAAATAGAAGAGGCAATCACGTACAAAGTACATACTGAGGAGGATGTGAGCAATTGGGCGGTGGATTCATCCTTATGGAGTGGAGGGCCCTACGCTCAAAGTGTGTCCTAGGCAGCATTGCAGAAGCTTCCCAGAAGCTGTTGGGACCCAAGAGCTCAGGTTCTCCAAAAAGGCTTGCCTATCCCTCTATGAAAATGACCCGGGGACCGAAAAGTACTTCTTCTCTTCTCTCTAGTCCCACCAACTCAGGGAATTTTTTTGAAGCAAATATCTAGAGGTCACTGGAATAGATAGCAAAACGTGTAACTGTGGTTCCATTAGCTCCCAATCATGGAGCATTAGGTGATATCTCCAATATCAAGTTAGATCTGCTAAGAGCACACTGAGACATGTTTCAGGCCCAGATCTGGGGGTGTTCCAAAAATACTCTCAGAGATCATTGTGAAAATTTAAATGAATATTGTCTGGGGGAGCTAAATGCATCTTGGCATTGTTGGGAATCCAAATGCCACGGCATACAAACGAATATGCAAAAGTTAAGTGCTTTGCTCTGCTTAAGCTTATCCCATCATCTTAGGCAGGCCCAGCTCTACAGTCTCGTCCAAGTGGGCCATCTAACCACTCATGATGCACAGAGATGCACAGGGACAGCAAGCATATCGTTCCAGTTCTCCTGGGAGGATCTTCCAATTTCCCCATCACCTAATCTACATTCTACTCTCTGAAAATGCTTTGGCTGCATCTGTGCCTCCTTTCTATTCTACAAGCTAAGAGAAAACCGCACCATGCAGTCAATCGCATTGTCCTTGTTGCCTCTGGTTCCATAAGAGCCTGCGCTGCACTTGACCTGCTGCTGCCCAGACTTCACATGGGCATGGTGCTTGTTATACTGTGGGCCCAAGTCTTTCCCTTTGTGACAGTTTAAAAAATAACATCAGGATTTGAAATGATAGTTGTGTTGAAGGTCTATGCAATATGATTTTAACACTGATTTCCCTGACAATGGCCAGTTTTTTTCTTACATCCCATTTTCTCTGTCTAGAACACACACTATGAATATGAATTTGGATCATACTCATGTAGAAGAAAAGAAAAGCCCAATGCCCCTTCTAAAACAGGGCTGGGCCAGGCAGCATTCCCATTTAGTAAGCTGTAGAGCCGAGCACTGAAGAGCAGAGGAAAGCTGATTGAAGCAGGAACCCCTGAGCTTGGGTTTGAATTTGACTCTGCTGTGGGTCTGCTGCCTAATTCTTGGGACAGCCCCTTTCTTTCTCTGAACCTGTTTCCTCGTCTGTAATATGAGGTGGATAGACTCAGCTACCCTGGAGTTGCTTCGGTTTTTAATAGTACCCGATTCAGCCCAAGATCCCCTATCCTGCCTCCTTTCCCTTTTGTCTTGGTCAGGGCAAAAGCTCAGTGCTATGCAACATCTGCCTTTACCTCAGTTTCCTGTTTCTCCTTGTTAGCCTTCTTTCTGTCATTAGCCACCGAGTTTCTTGGAAACAGGCACATGTTTTATATTACTTCCCTCAGGGTGCCTAGCACAGTGCTATACAGGGAACAAGTATTGTAGAAAGGTTTTTGGTACAGGATATTTTGATTACTTAAATGATTTTCCTTCAACAGGATCTGGGATTTTACTGCCAAAAGTAATTCCTGGTAAGAAAAGCTCCTTCGACCAGAGATCAACACTGTCTTAGCCTCTGAGTCTTACAGAGCTAGTTGCCTCAGGCACTGAGAGACGAGGTGCCTTGAATGCGGGTCCTCCTGGCTCGGAAGCCACTCTCTCCTTACTATATCCTCCTGCCTCTTCCATGGAGAGTAATCGTGACTTGCTGTAGATACTGTAGCACTTCATACTTTTCAGAACATGGTCCCAGGCAATGCCCCAGCTCATGACCAGCCACTTCTCGGATTCTTCTAATCATCGTTTTGGGAATTATATTTTGGTTTTATGTTGTTTTTGTTTTGGTTCCTACGAGTATTGTTCCAACAGAGTTAGGATTGTGACCTAAGCTGCCACTCTCCACTTCTCCCATTGAGAGAACTTTGACAGGATCCCAAGGTCATAGATGATGCTGATATAATGCTGGTTCTAGCATCTTCCCCACTTCGTCTCACTCAAACCTTATAAAGCCCCTGTGAGGCCAACACTACAATTCATTTTAGCTCCACTTTACAAATGGGAAAAGGAGACTGAGAAGATGAAGTAAATTATCCATATCGAAGCAACTGATAAATGTACAAGATGAGATTTGAACCCAAGCCCAGCCCTCTGCCCTCCACACAGGTCTGCCTCTTGGAGCACGCTTCAGTATTTTAGTCTGTTAACAAGCCTGGGCTCTTCTCGATATGGACATTCGCTACCACCATGCACTGATCTTTATTTGTCTTTATTATCCTGCAGGATTCCTGGGTGTGTTTTCACACCAAGGCTCCAAAGAGATCTACCCACTCCATATGCTGGAAGCCTTTCTTTGCTCCCCTTTCCTTGCTGTGGGCATCAGCAAAGTGCATGGCTGCCCAGCTGTCATTCCATGCTTTCATTACCTCTCCATTGAGCATGCTTAATCAAAGCTAAACCTGTAGGCACAGGATAGATGCATGGATGTCAGATACCACATGACCCAGTCCAAAGATCGGTGGATGGATGTAGAATCGAGAGAGGCCTGGATGTGAACACTCCTTCGAACACTCATCAGCTTTTTGATTTTGATCAAATCATGCTACCTTCATCTGCAAAATGGAGATAATATCGATAGTACTTAGGCCATAGATTTATGCTAAGGCTCAAAGGAGGACCTGGGAGATCTGAATGCAAATCTTGCCTTGTGTCTATGGTTAAGTCATCTAACTTTTCTAACCCTCAGTTTCCACATCCACAGAAACAGAAGCTTGAGTTAAAGGATGTCCGAATTCTATTCCCTCTAAATTTGTGGTCCTTAAAGCAGTGTCTTCTGGACATTACAATTTTATCATTGGAATCTTCTGAATAACAACAGGGGCAAGAAGGTGGACTGGTCACATGTGCAGATTGAGAAATGCCAGGCTAGTGGCCAGAGTGTTCCATTGGTGCTCTCACAACATGAAGAGAAATTGAGGGAATGGTCTAGCCCCCTATTATGGACTTAGGGATGGCTTGCTCAGGAATCCCATTGGATGAACAGGTTGGGTCTGAAACTGGATAATTGAGGACAATTTCCAAAATGCCATTGAGCCTTGAGTATTATATTGTTATTGCCAATAATAACTTTCAATAAGTAAGCTTTGATATGACTATTAATTAAGAACTCACAATCTTCATGGATCTTGAGCTCCAATTTTATTCCAAAAAGTCAATCCATAGTAATTACCATTGAGTGTGTTCCGTCTGACTCTTTCTGTACCAGAGCAGATATCAGAAGAAAGTGCAAATACACATTAGCTTCCATCTCTCTTCAAGGATGGGGAACCTGTGGCCTCAAGGCCACATGTGGCCCTCTTGGTCCTCAAGTGTGGCCCCTGACTGAATCCAAACTTCACAGAACAGATCCCCTTAATAAAAAGATTTGTTCTGTAAAACTTGGACTCAGTTAAAAGGCCACACCGAAGGACCTAGAAGACCTCATGTGGCCTTGAGGATACAGGTTACGTACCCCAGGTATTCTTTACATCTTACCCTGAATTTCAATTGTACTCTTTTTTCCTGAGACTTTTTTATTCTTATGTCTGATTTTTCTTAGTATCCCAACTGCCTTCTTGTACTTTATGAGTTAAGGGAGGAAAATGGTCCTATTTCTCATGTGACTTCCAAACTATGGTGGAGTTGACCCAAGTGAGAAAAAAAACCCAAGACATACAAAACAAAACAAATACACAAAAACCTTCCTGAACTTACACAGAAAGCAGTAGGTTCTGAAGCCATTCCTTAAGTTCAATAACCACCTGGAAAGTGGCCAGTATGTAATGTTAACACACAGCTGGCTCCAGGTCAATCACAATCATAAAGTACCTACTATGTGTCAGGCACCATGCAAAGCTCATGTAGAAAAAAGAAAATCGTCTCTGCTCTCAAGAAGCTTACATTCTAATGGGATGATCCAAGTGTCTTTGGACTTGAGAATGATTTTTTTAAAATGTAGACACATCGTGTAACCTAGGGTCTTCCCAGGTAGTCTGCATCCTCAAGATTGCATTGCAAACAAGAATACCATGGGGCTCAGTTTCATTTAGAAGCCATGACTATTTACTAGAATGCTATGAAAATTCATTCAGACTGAGGGCTCTGTATCCTTCATTCTGGGCCATGATCTACATGGGCTTCACAATTCACATGTGAAATGTAACAATAATTAATAATAGTAACAAACATTTATATAGTGCTTACTATGTGCCAGGCACTGTGCTAAGTACTTTACAAATATTGTCTCATTTGATCTTCACAACAGCCCTGGGAAGTAGGGGCTAATACACATATTACATTTGAGGAAGCTGAGACAAACAAAGGTTAAGTGATTTGCCCAGAGTCACATGGCTAGTAAGTATCTGAGTCAGGATTTTAATTTAGATCTTCCTGACTCCAGGCCCATGTTCCACCCAGCATCTTTTTAATGCCACTTTCCTTGATCTCCATATTAAATTGGACCAGCTCCTACTGCCTACTTTTTTTCTAAAATATTTCATTCAGGATGTTGGTGCAGACTGCAATTCATAAATGAATGAGTGACTAAATGATGAAGACCCCACATTTCTTGGGCTCTTGAATTTCTGTCCCACCCCTGGAATGCCAAGCCAAGATGGCTGGGTAGACCCCCTGCCCCTGACTGCCACCACTGCTCAGGAACCTCTTTTCCACCCAAAATTCCTTCACCCCAGACAGTGTTGCTATCATCATTAGCTGGCCTGGTTCCTTATCCTCCTCTCCAATAAGATCAGTCCATGGGGTATAGTTTCCCCCCTGCCCAATACACACACAAATATCCTGCCCCCTTCAAAAGGGCTGTCTCCATTCATCAACTTGTCCAACTTGACTTTTATCTCTCTAAATATCTCACATCCCAGCACAAGGTTTCCTAAGTCTCCAGTCAACTGCAAACTCTATTGTCCTGTGGTTTATATATGTCACTGTGAAGCAGCATGACCTCCAGGTGGGTCTCAGCATAAATTGGTGCAAAGCCCAAGAACAGTCATCACTTAAGTCCTCCTCTGCTCCAAGCAACTGAGTTTGCCCTGGACTTGGATTTCTTAGTTACAGCTTTGGGCTGGAACAGGAAGACTTTAGGAGTTTCAGCTTTCTGTGTCTATAATCCATCACTACAATTACTTGTTGGCAAAATCCCAGGCACCCCACTCCCTTATTCCACCACAGCCTATTCTGCCTTCTTGCCCCTAGGAGTGGCTTTCCTCCACCTCCATCTGTCTTTCTCCCTTTCATTCCCTCCCTCCTCCCTTCTATTTTGGTAACCACTTAATAATTATTTTTCATTCTCTCCCTCTCCCCCTCCATATCTCTCCTCTCTTCTCTTCTCTTCTCTTCTCTTCTCTTCTCTTCTCTTCTCTTCTCTTCTCTTCTCTTCTCTTCCCTTCCCTTCCCTTCCCTTCCCTTCCCTTCCCTTCCCTTCCCTTTCCTTCCCTTCTCTTTTCTCTCTCTCTCTCTCCTCTCTCTCTCCCTCACCCCCTCCCTGCCTCCTCCTTACTCCCCTTCCTCCCTGCCTCCCTCACTATCCCCTACTAGCTCTTCAAGAATCCCAAGGTATGCTCTCTTCTCATTAGTGAATTCTTGTAATGCTGACAGTCTATCTCTTCTACTCCCCAGCAAAAGCCGTTTCCATCACTAGGCATCACTCCATCAGGACCAATGCTTTCCAGATTCATGCTCAGATTCACCTGAACATCATGTTGTAGCCACAGGGGTACATCATGCTAACAAAACACAAGACAACAAGGTTTGAAGTTGGTTCAGCACTTAGGAAACCATTATGTTCCGGGATGTGAGAAGCTCCAAAGAAAGGTGACCCTGATATCCTCCATAAGGCAAAGCAGTAAACATGATAATGAATGTGCCTGTGGGAGGCCAAGGGGCTCCTTTACACAGACTGCCTTACTTTTTACTGTTCATATGCTCTCTGACAAAATTCTAGAACATCCCACTAAGGACACAATTAGAGAACACCCAGAAAAAGAAGCAGCTGTTACAAAGAGCCACTCCATAGATTCAGGAAAAGCCTGAAAAGTCAGACTAACCTCATTTCCACTTTACACCAAGGCACCGAACTGAGAGATGAGAAGAGGTGAGGCATGTACTGTGATGAAATTTTAGCAAAGCATTGGACCAAGGTCTTTTTCCATTGGCCTTTGCTCAGTTCCCATGCTCCTTGACCTCTGCCTCATGGAACACATGATCGCCATCCTTTCTTGGGTTTTCACACCACTACTCTTTCCTGATTATCTCCATCCCTGTATGACCATTTCTCAATCGCTTTAGCTGGACCTTCATCCAGGTCGTATCACCTAAACATGAGAGGCCTAAAACGTTCTGTCCTGGGCTCTCTTCTCTTCTTCTTTATACTATCTGATTATCATCAGCTGCTATATAGAGAGTTCAGAAGATAGATTAGGGCCGGGAACATGCATCCACACGTATGCACATATATGTTTATACATGTGTATATGTACATTAAGCTGAACTCCGATCACACATCTTCAGCTTCCTATGGTACACCCAATCAGAAATCCCATAGGCATCACAAACGTGAAATATCCCAAGCCAGAAGTTATTGTCTTTGTCCCAAACTCTTCTTTCTCACCAGGGTTAGCAAAGGTACCACCATCTCATTTGCCCTATGTTCTAATCTAGGCGTTCTCCTCAACTGCTCACTCTCATTCACCTCACCAATCCAATTAGGATCCAAATCTTTTTATTTCTCTCCTCACAAACTCTCTCGTGTGTATTTGTTTCTTTCCACTCACAACCACCATTGCAGTTTAGACCCTCATCACCTCTGCTTGGAGACAATCTTCTGGCCTATGGGAGTCCTTCCTGGGAAAACTAAGGGTTCTCCTATTGATCCTTGCTTTGTACAATTGGGCTCACAGCCCCTTCTCCTCTATTGTATACCATCAGCAAGTTAAGTCCTAGTGCAGGGACCCAGTTTACGTCAAAGGAAAGTCCCATGGGTCAGCCAGAAACATCAGGGAATACAACCCTAATGAGTTGAGGGTGGTGAGAATAAAATGTAAAATAATGCAAGGCAGGTCAATGTAAAGCTTTATTGCAAACAATGGGGAAGAGGAGGAAAAGTAGAGAGGCAATGTGGACCCAACATACAACTCAGGCATACTCACTAACAGATATGACTCATGTAAGGGCAGTGCTATATTGGGGAGCACAGAGGCGTGGAAGGGGGCACGCCAGTGAGAAGGGGAGGGCATCATCCAAATAGCTCTTCTAAGAGGCAAGTTCTTTTGTGAGGGAGATCCTAATACATGATTTTGAATGGTCTCCCGGGAGCTGGCCAAACTCTGTGTCAGAGGTCAGGGTAAAATATTATTTAGTGGGCGGGGGAGGGGTTGCATATTAGGGAGAAAAAATCTTGTTGCAAACAAAATATGATTTGGGAGACGCAGCTATACCAACCTTTGAAAAATACTATGTCAGCATTTTCGCATGTGTACATTCTATAAGTGTAAGCCCTCCTTAAGGGCAACATGTCACAATGGCCTTAGAACTGTCAAGCCGAAGCGGCAAACATCCTCCTAGCGTGATGATGGCATTAGCCTTCTGACTGGTCCCCTCGCTTTGTCTCCCTCTTGCAATCCAGCTTCCACTTGGGTACCACGGCAACCTTACAGAACTTTAGGTCTGACGGCATTGACACCTTGCTTAGTCAGTGGCAATGATTCCCTCCCACATCCAGGATCAGATACAAGTCTTTGTTGCATTCAGCTTCTTCGCAAGTGAGCCGTTCCTAGCAGCCAGTGGGAACTGGCTGCTTCCCATATTTGGAATGTTCTCATTCCTCACCTCTGCCCTTTGCTACCGTGCCAGCACAGCCACTGCCTGGCACCAGGGGTCTCCTAGTCATGTCAGCCACTTCAGCCCTCCATCTAAGGGCACCCCCTTCACCACCAGATGTCCTTATATGCCTCCATTCATTCCCGTGTTATCTGTCCTGTCGATATGTTAACCCCATGAGGAGTGTTTGTCCTTCTTTTTATCCCCAGCACTTTATCACTTCACACAGTGGTTACTGGGACATACTAAGTGCTTAGTAAATGCTTATTGAATGGTTATGTTGCTGTTGTTTTTCTTGTGGCACATAGCAGGCACTTAATGAATGTTTATTGACTGACCGGCTGACCGAAATGTGGGCAAGATGATAAAACAATCAGGCAAATTGATAGCTATTAGAAGTTCTAAAGTCAGTGCTCTCAGTGGCTCAAGGTCAGATTGGAAGCAGCTCCACACTTGATCCTGGGGTGGTTTTTTAACACATGATTTGGATAAAGGCAAAGAAAATCCTTATCAAATCTGTAGATGACAAGAGTTGGGTGGGAGCTTTGTACAGGAGATGCCAGAGTCAGGATCCGAGATCTTGACAGACTACCATGTTGGGCAGAAGCTAAGAGCATGAAATGAAATAGGGATAAATTGAAATCCAAGTCTTTCACTCGGGCTCAACAATTTGACTTAACAAATACAGGATGGGGGAGGCCTGAGAAAATAGCAGTTCGTAAAAAGATCTAGAGGTCTTAGTAGACCAAAAGATCAAAATGAGTCAGCAGTGTGACCCAGCCAACAAAAAAGCTAATCCAATCCTAGGCTCCAGAGAGAGGTGATGATCTTGATATAGGAGGCGGGCAGGCAGCTCAGTGGTTAGAGAACTGCTTCTGTGGTCAGGAAGACCTGACATAAAATCTGGCCTCAAATACTTGCTACCTCTGTGACCCTGTCTGCCTTCATCTACTGGAGAAGGAAATGGCAAACCACTCCAGTATCTTTGCCACGAAAACCCTAGAAGCAGTCATGATGTGACAAGCATAACTGAACATATGGCCTGACCTCATCAGACCCACTCTGAAGTGCTATATTCAATACTGGAAGCCATGCAGAGGAAGGCACCAGGATGGCAAAGGGGCCTAAAGAACGTGCCACAAGAACACCAAAGGAAGTTACTTAGGATGTTTGGCTTGGAGAAGAGGAGACTCATGGGGCTGACATGGGAACTTTCTTTGATTATTGAAAGGCTGCTGGGTAAAGGAATTATTGGACTAGTTCTTGGGGTTGTGAGGCAGGGCCAGAGATAGGTGCCATGTAAGGAAAAACTTCCTCAAAATGAAGTCTGTCCCAGAGCACAAGGAATACCGCTGGAGGGGCAGGCTCCTTCAACTGGAGGGCTTCAGGCCAAGGCTGGAGAACCACTATCTGAGATGCTGTAGAGAAGATCCTTATTCAGACAAGGTAACTGCTAAAGTCTCTTTCATTTCAAAGACCGGATGATGAATTCTGGCTCGTGTTCTACTCATACCTATGGAAGTTAGGGAAGCCTTCCTGCAGGAGGTGGTGTTGGAGCAACAGTTATGTGGGATTTCATTAGATTGTCTGATTTTCAGTTTGACCTTCTAAAGCACAGTCTGAACCAGAGTGAAGTAAAAAGGGGTGGGGAAAGAAAGCTTCTGGGTGCTGCAAATAACTGCAACAACCATGGTAATGATGTCACATTGACTCTGTGTATGTGTGTGTGCGGGTATGTGTGTGTGTGTGTGTGTGTGTGTGTGTGTGTGTGTGTGTGTGTGTGTCTGTAGGAGGGGACTTTTCCTTTTCAAATTGCACGATGTGGACTATTGGCTGACATGTTCTTTTTAAAAGTTTTTAATGCCATATATAAAACCCTTCATAATTTGGTTCACTGGCAATTCAAAGTCATAAAAATATAATATTGACACGGTCCTGGGTGTAAGTGTACTGATTAAGAACAATTCAATATCTTTGTATTATTACCCCTCTCATTTTATTTTTTTCCCACTTAATAGCATTTTATTTTTTCAATTACTCCAAAGACAGTTTTCAATATTCACATTTATAAGCCTTTGAATTCCATGTTTTTTTCTCCCTCCCTTCCACCCTCCTCAAGATGGCAAGCAATCTGATATAGGCTATACATCTGACATGTACTTTTAAAAATATTATTAAGTGCTACCTTCCATTTTTAATAGCCTGCATTTCCCAATATGTCTCTCTTTCCACTACCTTCTAGGAAGTAAATTTTTGTAAGAAATAACAAGAAGGGTAAGGAGGAGCGATGTCTTGTTAACTCTTCTTTAACCCACAAGCTTGATTATAAATTATTCGGCTGTTCTCTAATTGATAGGGACCTCTGTAGTTTCTAACACAAAACAACTATTATACTTTTGTACATATGCATTGTCAGTCTCTTTCCTTTATTTCTTTGGTGTATAGGTCTAATAATGGTGTTTCTGGGTCATAGGGCAGGTGCAGTTCAGTAACTTTGGAGCCTAGCTCCAAAATGCATTACAGAATAGCCCCACTATCAGTGCATCACTGAACTGATTCCACTGCAGTATCTTACACATTTGTTATTATAGCTTGCCTTTGTTTTCACCTTAGACAATCGGGTAAGTGTGAGGCAAAGCCTCAGAGTTGCTTTGTTTGTGTTTCTTTGATTATTAATGATTTGGAACTTTTTATATGGCTGTTGACTTTCTACCTTAAGAATTGCCTGTTCATCTCCTTTGACCATTTACTATTTGTGAAATAGCTCCTAGCCTTTTATAAATTTGAATCCATTCTCCATGTATCTTGAAAATGAAACCGCTGTTAGAGAGATTTGTTACAAATACATGTGCTGCAAATATATGCCCAGTAAATTGCTTCCTAATAATGTGTAATAAAATTTGTTCATCCTATGTCCTGTGGTCCTCTCTATCTTTCATTTGATCATGAATTCTTCTTTTATCCATAGATCTCAGTTAATCTTCCATATTTCTCTAATTTTCCTTCCTTCCATCCATCTTTCCTTCCTCCCTCTCTCCCTCTCTCCTTCTCTCTCCCCCTTTCTTTCTCTGTCTTTTTCTTTCTTTCCTCGTTGTTTTCTCTCTCTCTTCCTCTCTCTGCTTTCTTTTTTTTTGTTTTCTTCATGGCAAAAGAGGGACGGAAAGAAAATAAATACATATTCATTGAAAAAATAAAATAAAACAAATAGCTTGGTTATTTGATTTCTTAATCCCTAACAGAACTGGAAACAGCAAAGGAGAGTTCGATAAAGGTGAGGAAATGGTGGGTGTTGTCAGGGTGTATCACAAGCAGATTAGAAGGAATGACAGCTGGCTGCCTTAAATGCCTGAAATGAGGAGAGGAAAACACTACGAATATTCCTACATGAAATAATAATAAATGTTCATAATGACCCAGAGTTGATCACAACAGGTTCAATTATGTTTAAGAGGCTCGGTTTAAGAAGACAAGAGCATGTAGGACAGAATTTGGAAATATGCCTTTCTCAACTGGCGCATACACACACACACACACACACACGTGTTTCAGACATGAAGAGTCGAGTTCGGGTGACTGGAAGAGTCATCCACATAGTTTCTATTTATATTATGCTAAAGTCGTTCATAGAAGGGCACAACCAACTTAGGCCATGAGCTCCAAGAGGGCACGTGTTACCTTAATCAGCTTTCTGGCTCTCCCAGTCCTTAGCACATTGCACATAATAGTTGCCTGTCATAAGTATGTTGGATTCATTCATCTCCCCCATGGATAATAGAAGAATGAAGTCACCGTAGAAATATTAGTGGCATCAATAATTACAATGGGAAATACCTTGGTAATAGGTGTCAGTAGATCCTTATATGGAAAAAGTACATCCAAGATATATAAAACACTCCTGAGATTTAAAGGATCTCGAGGACTTGCCTCAATGACAAATTTTATTTTCATGATACTTAGAAATTGGTTCAAGGAGTATAAGGGAGAATCTTCTACATAGGACTGAAACGCAGCATCATAGAATGCCAGCATTCAGTAGGATATCACCAGGCCCACAGTCCAAACCATAACAGAACAAAATCTCCCCCGCCCCACGTAGTCATCCAGCCTTTGCTTGACCTTCTCCAGCAAGGACAAATTCACTGTCTCAATCTCAATGTCTTCAGATTTGACATCATGGGCTTTCTTCATATTCAATGAGCAAATAGACGATCAACATCGTGTGTTGTGTGTCTCTGTGTGTGTCTGTGTGTGCTTAAAAGCATTTTTACTGGAGGGGTGTGTAATCAAAAAAGTGTTGAGATGATTGCTTAAGTCAACAGTGATATTCCCTTCCTCCAACCTCCCATGGCCTTTTCTGTAGCTCTTTTATGCATATTAAGGGACCTGCACTCTGCTTTTTAAATATTAGTTGTTTTTCAAATGTTTGTTAAGTTAGATATTCTCTTCCAGATTAGAGTTATCTGTGTACTATGCATCGGAGACTGCTTAATTGCAAGATCTTTGAGGGCAAGGACTGTCTTAGTGATTCTAATATTTCCCCTGGCACATTATGTGAACTTAATAAGAAAATAGATAGAGAATTGACTAAAATGAGTAAAGTGAGAGTGACCAGAAAGCTACCTTTTCATTAAGAAGAAGGTTGAATTCAGTTAGGAATAGTCAATGTCATAACCAGTTTGAAGCAAAGTCCCATTAGCCCCACAAATAGGGCTAAAAGGGAATTCTGATTCTCACACTCATCACTGCTTGGTTAATAAACTACAACCACATCCTAGGTCATATGAGTACATGACATTAGGAGGCTTCACTTAATGACAAGATTTCTAGAGATTTTCCTGTTTTGTCATTTAGACATGGACCAATAAGTGTGCTCTAACCAAGAGAAGACATTGAGACTGCTCCATAGAAAGCTGTCAGTAAATTCTATATAGCTTTTCCAGAATGAAGGGTAGATCATCAATTATGTCTCTGAGCATGAAAGAAATTACGCTGAAATTCTATCAGTCAGATAGGAAGGGGGACAGGAATGAGCAGTGCATCTAGCTAAGTGACTCTGTCCTGTTTTACGTAAGATCATACCGAGGTCCAGAAAGATCACTGACACTGGAGAAGTCATCTCTCTGCCACTAGCTGCTTGAGTGGCCTTAGGCAAGTGACTTATCATGTATTGATCTCAATTTCTTCACTTGTAAAAGTATTACATTGGAGCAGTTGACTCCTAAGGCCCTCCAGCTCAGGCCCTGTGTACTTCAATGTCTCTAGCTGTGGTTCTTCCACATGTGACCAACCACTAGGGATCTAATAACATCTGCCTGACACTAAAATGGCAGAAGATGCAATGTCATCTGATAAGTTTAGGGATGAAAATTAAACTTGTCTGAGCCTGGAGGAAATGAGCCTGATGAAAAGCAAAGC
This sequence comes from Phalanger gymnotis, assembly GCA_028646595.1. Classification (NCBI taxonomy): domain Eukaryota; kingdom Metazoa; phylum Chordata; class Mammalia; order Diprotodontia; family Phalangeridae; genus Phalanger; species Phalanger gymnotis. The sequence goes on along the minus strand of CM053626.1, from coordinate 3,983,430 downwards.
ACTCTCAGCAAATTTGCTCATTGGCTTATAGGGTGATTCTGATAAGATGCAGATGACGGGCTTGCTCCCTCCCATGGGAGCTGGTTCCTTTTCTCCGTTTCAGGGACACAAATCTTCCTGCCATCAAACTGACCCTAGTCAGAGGTAGGGTACATCACTAAGACTGGCCAGAGTGCTACTGGATGAAATAAATCTCCCTCCCCCTCAGCTGCTCTATCTTGAGCCCTAAGCATTACTTGGGGATGGGAATGGCAACCCAAGAAACCCACAGGAGACATTCAATCTCTTCAAGTCAAGCCAACTCTAGCCCATAGGATTTTAGTTTAAAAGGGAGGTAATATGAGAACAACTATGTACAAATAAGACATAAACTGACCAGGACACCATAGTGCAGAAGCCTTGGAGTCAAAGGATATGGGTTCAAGTTCTGATTTTCCCAGTAACTACCTGCATGACCTTGGGGAAGACACTCAAGCATTATGGGCTGCATTTCTCTCATCTTTAAAATGAAAGACTTGGGTTAGATTACCTGTAAGACCCCTTTCAGTTCTATCATTCGATGACTCTGTGAGCTCCCCTGCATCTTCCATTCCCACCCCCTGCCCTGACTCCCGACATAAGACTGAAGATGGTCTTTTCTGCCACAAAGAATGGAATTGTTGCAGTACAGGAAGGGGAAACCACCTAGTACACCCCATAACTGAGCAGAAATTCCCTTAAATGATTCTAACAAAGTCATCTAGCTTGATCTCCCTTCTTCCCCCATCATTCCCCATTCTATCTTCTTTAGTCCTGAGTGGAAGTCTCAGGTGCTATTTCCAATGTGAGGCCTTTCTGGAGCCTGCCTGTGGTCAGATTAACTCTTTCTCTCGCCGGAAACAAGTATGTGCTACTTTGGATATAGATTTGTATCGACTTACATATATCCATGTTGTATCTTCCTCAGGGAATATAAGGTCTTTGAGGGCAGGAACGCTTTCATTGCTAGTTTCCTGTCTTCAATATTTAGCGCGGCATCTTTCACATACTAAGTATTTTAAAATGCTTCTTTAATTGCATAGCAGGGGCTCAATAGTTTTTGAACTTAACAGAATCTCACTTTCCTCTAACCAGAAGGAATAAAATTCCTATAGAAGTAGAAGATAAAAAAATCCTGCAATGATTCGGTAGAAAGCATGCTACCTTTGGCATCAGAAGATCTGAACACAAGTCCTGGCTCTTCTCCTCAGTATTTTGTGTGACTTGGCCAAGTTATGTAATCTGCGTGGCCACCATTTACTCACCTGTAAAATGGGAGGGCTACATTAAGTGATATGGAAGATTCCTTCCAGTTCTAAATCTTTGACTCTGGACTATTACCCTGTTTCTCTCTAACAAATTGATCATATATTGGAGTGTTTTGTGTTGCTGTAGTATTGTAACCTAATGTTAGATTTGACACTGAATAGATGCTAAAACTGGAGAGATACTGAAAGTCCCCCGTGTCTCCCTCCGCTCCCGGGAAGTTCAACATACAACAGGGATTAAGTAAATTAGTCTTTGGTGAACTGAATGGAGCCGTTTCTAAGGATGGCCTGTGAGGATTGTGATGCTGTAGGACAAAAAAAATATAAATGGAAAACAAAGCTTCCCCTGTAGCCAGTAGCAGTCCATCTGAGATGCCACCCTTCAGATGGAGTCAAGGAAGTTAGAGGGAATTGAACACTACTTCTCTTGGTGGCCTGCCCTGGTGTTTTGAATGCCTCTGTGACTCATTCATCCACTCTAGGTCTCTGAAGGCCATTGTTAGAATGCAAATGTGTTGTCTAGGAAGGGTACCACATTAAAGCATTATCAGTCAATCAACAATTCACATTCTCTCCTTATAACTCTATACTTGGCACTGTGTGGGGACACCAAAGAAGTGAAAGACCTAATTCCTGACTTTCGGGAGCGGCCAACAAGTAGAGTATATGAAATCACAAACATTGATCTGTTGTTGAGTCATTTTTCAATCAGGTCTGAATCTCTGTGACCCCATTTGGGGCTTTCTTGGCAAAGATGATGAAGCACTTTGCCATTTCCTTCTCCAGCTCATTTTACAGATGAAGAAACTGAGACAAATGGGGTTAACTTACTTGCCCAGGGTCACATAGCTACTAAGCACCTGAGGCTGGATTTGAACTTATTGGAGATGAATCTTCCTGACTCCAGGCCCAGCACTCTACTGATCCACCTAGCTACCCTGTAGGAGGAATGTTAGATGCTATCTGATCCAAGCCTTTCATTTTATAGAAGAGGGAATAGAGACCCAAAGAAGGAAAGAGACTTGCCCAAGGTCACACAGGCGACAGCTAGGATTGGAACCAGGATGGTAGAACAGAATAATCAGCATCACTGTTGGGCAGGAGACCTGGGTGCAAATATCACCTCTGAAATGTGTTCTGTGTGACAATGTGCCATCTAGTAAGCCCAACACTTAGCTCAGTGCCTCTCACATAGTAGGTCCAGTCAGTCATTAATCATTCATGATGCACCTATTATGTGCCAGGCATACAGTAGATGCCAATCAACAAACATTTATTAAGCTCCTACCTTGTGCCAGACACTACACTAAGCACTGGGCATGCAAAGTAATTCCATTAAGCACCTCACAGTCTAATGGGGGAGATGAGGAAGAAACTATGTTAAATATATATATATATATATGTATATATATATATATACATGCACATATGTATACGCATATATGAATACAAATACACACAAACATACATACACACATACATACATATGCACATATTATATATATATATACACATAAATATATACAGATAGATAGATGATAAATTGGATACACATATGTGCTTAATAAATGCTGGGGAACAAGTCAGAGCCTCCTTGGACCTCAGTTCCCTTATCTGCAAAGTGGAGATGTTAGGTTCGAAGGCTTAAAAGATCCCTCCCAGTTTTAAATCCCCTATATGCGATATCCAGAATCTTTCCAACTTTCTGTCAAAGAAGCCATTACAGAACAATTAAAGGCTAAGCTACAATATTTGGATTCTAAAAAGCCAAAGAAAAGAGGTCCAAACAGACTGGAAATGTCAAGTTAGGGAGTTAGGGAATTAGAATTTCAACAGGATCTTTAAGTATACTGGGAGATAAAGTGTCTGAGACGAGGAAGAGTGAATCAAATCAGGTCAACGAGCTTTTATTAAGCACCTACTGTTTGCTAGGCACTGTACTGAGTGGCTCTGACTGGTCAGAGCACAGCTGGAGTGCTGTGTTCAAGTCAGGTTTCCCATTCATGTTTAGGAAAGACATTGATAAGCCAGGGAGTGCTCAAAGTAGAGGGGCTAGGGGGAACAGAGTCAAATGAGGATAATTCCAAGAATTGTGTATGTTTACTTTGGAGGATAGATTTAGTGGTGACAGAATGGCTACCTTGAAGTATTTTTGCTAGTGCAGATGATGAGATTATCTCTCATTTACCCTTTCTACCTTTTGTGTGTGCACCTAGGTATTTCCATGCTGTCTCCTTATTAGACTGTGCAGCCTTTGAGTATAGGTTCAATTTTGTGGAGAGGTGGAGCTTTGCATCCAGTGCATGACACATAGTGCCTGGCACATGGTAAGAACTTAATGAATGATTACAGACTGGACTAAAGGAAGAGCAATTAGATGCCTACTGTTCCTCAACCAATAATCAATGGGTAGAAATACAGAAAAGACAAATTTAGACATAGTATTCAGAAATATTGCCTAATGATTAGCTCTGTCCCAAAATGAAACGGCTTACTTCAGAAGGTAAATGTTCTTCCTACCTGGATGTCTTCAGTCAGAAGGGGGATGACCACTGGGTAGATGATAGATGGGATTCCTGTTAGAGAACAGGTTAGACTTTGTGGCCTGTGAAGGTTTTTTACAACTATGGAATCCTGACATTCTGTGAACAGCTTGTTTCAGGAGGTAGTGAACTTCCTATCATGGGAGGTCTCAACAAAATGTTGGGTGGCCACATGTAAAATAGATGGGTCATCGATGTGATGATTTCATGTTCAGGTTTGGATTGGACTAGATGAACTATGAAGGTCCTATTGGCTCTGAGATTTAGGGAAGCTCTGACTTTGGGCTAGGGAAATAAGAGAAAGATTTATGAGAAAATTGGGACTCGAGTAAGGCTTTGAAAAATCAATAGGATTTGACATGAGGCTGCTCTTTTGTTGGAAGGAGACATCAAAAGGTAAGACGGGGTGAAGACAAGGAAGTAGAAAGAAGGGTGCTAAAGTACTTTGCTATTATTTTTATCCTGTGGAAAAGAAAGACCACTGGACCCAAAAACAGGAGAGCTCAGCTCTAGTTCTAGCCAAGCCACTAAACAACTGCATTATCATCAGTAGCGATAATCCCCTTTAGAAAGCACTTGACAGATTATAACATGCATTCCTCACACTGATATGTTCCAACATTCATCATAAGTTTGCTTTTCTTATGTTATAGCTGATAATTTGAGGTTCACAGAGGTAAATAAACTTAGTGTCACATAGTGGGGGTAGAGAAGGCATTATCTCCATTTTGCAGATGGGAAAAAGTGATTTGCACAGGATCCTATTATCCTTCTAGCCAACTGGAATTTGAACCCAGGACTTGCTTGATCAGGTCCAGTGTTTTCTACTTGAGCAGAGTGATTCTCAAAAGCCTTTTATCTTTAGACCTCTATTTTCTCTGCTGCAACATGAAGGAGTTAGACCAAGGGATCTCTAAGGTCCCTTGCAAAGCCAATATCTAATTTTCCTTCTGAATCTTCCCTGTGGCCATCTCTGCAAGCACATGTAAGGAATTATACACATGAAGTGAAAATCTTGGAAAATCAGGACATTTATGTCTCATTTGGGGCTAAGAAGAATGCAGAAGAAGAATCAAGAAAAAAAAAAACAAGGCTTGCTTTTCTCCTGAGTCTTTATCCTGTTATTATCAGTATGAACATCTGAGCTTGAATTCCATCCCAGAAGTATTGGTACTGCTTGCTTAAAGGTACACACTGATGCCTTCAGTTCTAGAGACCTCACAAAGCCACAGCTGGACAAATGGGCAGCAGAAAAAACAATAAAATGCTCATTAGCACAGTCAAAGCAGCTGGGCACCTGCCTGTCTTCCTGTTTGGATAAATTCAGAAGCAGGATAGCCCATGAAAACAGGGCTTAGTCACACAATGGCTTTGGTTCATTGGCCTCATAGATTTATAATTAAAAGGGACAACAGAAACTAACCTCTTTATTTTATAGATGAGGAAACTGGTACCCAGAAGGGAAATGTCATGCCTGAAGGCAGCCAGATGGTCTAAATGGGTAGACAAGTTTTAGAACCCAAATCTGTCATTCTTTCCTCTATGTCATGTTGTTTCTGCAGTTATATAGATTAATAATAATAATACAGGAAAACAAAAGCATCAGAGCTCAAAATTATCTATTTGTCGTCATACTACACACATTTTTAAGAAGTTCATATTGCATAAGGGCTTGGACTCTTCTAGTTCCATAGTGAATCTCAGAGATGGCAAAAGAAATCCTACCCTTGGCCAGTGGTGCCTTCTTACTTAATGCATAAGGATGTCCACCTGCTTAGCACAGGCTTGTAGAAACTACTAAGTGAGATCATTAATATGTGTGACTCTATTGTGAAGAATTAAATGTGCTATCTATTTTCTGTTGTTGTTATCATACATTATTACACCATATTCCAGTGTATCTAGGCTTTCATTGATGTGGGCACTCTCTCCAATGAGGCAGATCACAGCCCTGCCTTCCCTGGGTGATTCTTGCCCCTGCCTTCTTCTGAGTTCACTGTAAGGGGCCAACTCAATGTGCTGGAGGCCACCCTTGCTTTCCCTTGATATCATGACAATACCAATGGACCTTGTGGACAGAACAGTGGTTATTCCTCCACCTCATCATCTAAGAAGCCTGTCTTCTTTCAAGATTAGCCATGCCCTTAATGTTTTTCTTAGTTTTGCTTTTTTTCATGGTTCCTTATTTGTTATACATGGCTGCTTAGTGCCACCCACCATGCAATGTTCCTTTGTCTTTGACTGATATTCCCCATTAAATTGTTGGAGCCTAGTGTTCTATGACTAGCAAACATAGAACATCACTGGAAAAACACTGATGTGTGTGTAAACACACACCTACATATATATACATATGTGTATATATATATTTATGTAGATGTGTATGTGTGTGACTGTAGTAAGAAGGCTGAATTTATGATCTCAAATATAATCATGCATATGTTTGAATGGTCCGAAATCGCAAGGTATGAGAGATTCTCTAAGGAGAAAACAACAAGAAATTTATTTAGGCCCCACC
>CM053626.1:3941734-3976583 GCA_028646595.1 Phalanger gymnotis | reverse complement strand
ACTTGCAATTTTATTTCAACTGGGCAGGACCATAATGTTAACAAAGTGACGGTGCAGTCAAACTCAGTATTTGTCAAAAGGGATTAGTATGGCCCACTTCTGGTAATTCATGCTGGAGCAAATGATGCTACCAGGAGGAATCTGGGATTAATAATTAAGACTGCAACATCTTGGGCAAGAAACTGAAGAGCATGGGAGGCCAGGCAGTGCTTTCCTCTTTGAAGTCTACTGAACTGAAAAGGTGAAGAAGAAACATTTGATATGAAGAGAATACCTGTCTAAGAAGTAAATATCTGATAAAGGAATTTGCTCTTCCGAAGCATAGCTTAAAATAAGGGAATGGCAGACTACTGTCCAGGGATGGAGGACACTTAACTGAGCCTTTTAAGAATGCATGTGCCAATTGTCTAAAATAAAATATTTTTAACAGAAGGAGAGAGAAAAAAGAACTGCCTCTTTATATCCACCAAGCTGCATACTATCAAGAGTACCAACAATGAAAGAAGGGTCATAGTAGTCGAATCACCCAGAAGTTCATGGGAGATGAGATCCAAGAAAGGAATCAATGGTAAAATCTTTGACCTGCATTGTCTGTAGAGAAAAGTCCTCAGTTTAGGCAACAAGAGAAGGAACTACATATCTTAGCATAAGCAGGAAAATTTGACCTCATGGGTGAAACTGAGACTTAGTATGACAACACTAATGACTGGAGTATGGATCTTATTCTAAAGAAAAAGGATAGGTAAAGGTGGAGGAGGGAGGCAGCTCTAAATAGGAAGGAAGAATCCTCATGAGAGAAAAGTCTAGATATCAGAGAGGGAAAGCATGGTAGAGAACATCTGGGTGAAGGGGAAAGGAAGAAGAAACAGAAGTGATTTTGTCATGGGAATAGTCCATCTAGAAAGAAAAGGGAAGTAGGTGAGGAATATGCAAAACAGATTATATGTCTAGCACAAAGGTATGATACAATAGAAATGGGGAGCTTGAATGATCCAGACATTTGCTGGAGTTCTCTTTGTCTCTGCCTCTGTCTCTCTCCTCTCTCTTCAGGAAGGCGAAAGCCCAAAGAGCCGAAATTGATGAAGAAAAGTTTTGCCGCCAGAAGAAGGAGCTGCTGTTACTGGTTGTTTATTTTTCCTCTTTGGGGATTAAATGATAGAAACATATGTGGGGGTGGGGTAACCTGTGGATAACAGGCAAGAGAGCAAAAGCAGAACTGCTTATTTTCCATTCGTTGTTTGTTTTGTTTTGTTTCTGCCAAGAAGAATGATTTTTGCACTGGAAAGAATCAAACGCTTATGACCAACAGGGAGTTAAAACCTAAGATAAGTAAGGGCACAGCAAATGAAGCTCAAGCCGCTCTTACTGAACCGGCGTTACATGGGAAATGTCCGGATCCAGCTAAGCTTCATCTTCGGGGACCAATATAACTGATGGATGCTCTTGCCAACTGCTCTCAGTAATATTTTACTATTGTGGGAAACGAGCAAAGAACTGCAGTTTTGGAGAAGAGCAAATGGCCTGATTTTCCAAAAAAGGAAAGGAAATAGTCTGCAAACTCTAGATAAAAAAGAAAATGCCAGATATTTACAGGCTAAAGCATTGGGCTGAATCTACTAAAATGAAATTCATTAGATATTAATATGGAGTCTTACACTTGGGATCAAAATCAACTTCACAAATACAAGATAGGAGAGGCATCTTTAGACAACAATTAGTCTGAAGAAAAAGATTAGGGTGGAGGAGGATTACTGGTTTAGTGAACTACAATTCAGTATGACTCAGCAGTGCAACTCGGTGTAATCCAAACAGTTAATGACGAATTGGGCTCTATTCAGGGAGACCAAACTTCCAAGAATAAGGTAAGACACATTTGTACTCGGCTCCTCTCACATCACACATGGAATACTAAGTCCAGTTCTGAGCACCACTGCTTAAGAAGATCCAGAGGAGGGCACCATGATGGTGAAGGGCTGTAAGTTCATGTAATATAAGAATATTTAGCTTTTAGAAGAGAAAACTTGGGGGAAAGAGGGATACTAGCTGTCTTAAAGCATTTGAAATACTGTGGTGTGGAAAAAGGATCTGATGTGTTCTGTTTGGTCCAAGAGGGAAGAATGAGGATAAATGAGGGAAGTTGAAAAGAGACAATATTATTTGACGGTAGGAGTTGATGAAGAACAACAACAAAGACTGGTCACAACAAAACTGATGTGCAAGGACAAGCCCAATAGCCCCTCCCAAGGAGAGCTGTCCCAAAGGGGAATGTGCTATATAAGGAAGGGATGGGTTTTGCTGGACCAGAGATCTTCAAGGAAAGGCTCAGTGAATTCATTTCTGGTAATTAGAAAGGGGATTCCATCTGGGGATGGCCTGGGTGAGATAGCCACTTATATGCATTCTAGCTCTTGTGATTCCATGAAAATGGGTGGTTCTCAAAAACTATTCACTTAACGAGCAAGAATAATTATTGCCATTTTACAGATGAGGAATCTGAGTCTTGGAGAAATTAAATGACTTTCCCAAGATTATGCATCTAATCAGGATTTTATCCTAGGTTTTCTGACATTTACCCCAGTGTTGTTTCATTAACTCACTATCTCTTCAATAAGCAGAATTTAAGCTCTTTGAAGGAAACAACTATTTCATTTTTCTCTTTTTATTTTGAACATCCAGTACAGTGACTGGGATATTGTAGAAATTTAATAGATGCCTTTTGGATAGGATTAATGGCCTGTAGAAGACAAGCAGTTGATGGACCTCTGAGTTTGGGCAGCTTGGGGGACCATAATGTTCAGAAATGCCAGTATCCATTCGTTTTGACCAACAAAGAACCATAGGCTTCCATAAATCAATCCATCAATCCAGTAGTCAACACCTCAGGCTCTATCCTGAAAGTAAATTCAAAGGGTTCAAGATATCCAGATGTGGAGACAAAAAGGTGACCTCAATTTACACTGGGCAAGTGAGGCCTGAGCAATAGTATTGTTAGTCTGTTTCCTTTGCCACTACACAGGTTGATTCTCCTACTTTGAAGGCATGCAAATGGGAAAAAAAGACCAAAAAATGAATATGAGGACAGAAAATACCATTTCTGTCTTGATCCAATTAACTCCTGACCTCCCCCCCCCCACGAACAATGCAGCAGTCATCAGCCCCTCTGCAGGTAATCATGGTGCTGAAGTCAATTCCACAAATGGCATTTTCATTTCATTGTGTGTGCTTGGGAAAATGAAAGCAAAGGCTGACAGCTAGTATTACAGAAGAAAGAGAGGAGAAACAGGATCTGCCATGGTATTTCTGCCTGATGAAGAAATGGTATCCTTCTGTGAGCTGTGGGAAGGGAAACAGTCATCTTTAGGGTCTGCACAGAGCATGACATGACCTGAAAGACAATAGGGAAGAGGAAGAAAGAGGAAGAGGAGAGAGAGGGGAGAGGGAAAGAGAGACAGACCTAGAGGAGAGAGGAATGACTGAGAAATCCTGGATGTAACAGATGGAGTCTCATTTCAGGCACAGGAAGATTTTTTTTTCAGCAGTGAGACATAGAGATGTGTCTATTCTGAGAATGACAAAGCAGAAAACAAGTACACTGATTGAAGTGCTGAACTCATCCCCAGACTCCTTGTAGCTCCCAGCAAGAAGAGATGGGCCTGCCTAGATGGGGACATAGTTCTGGCATGTACACAGAGAGACATGAACTTTTTCTCTCATCAGGGACTGGGGCCAATCCAATGCAGTCACCCTCCAGTGGTCTCCCTTATCAATAAAGCCAGTCATGAGTTTCTAAAATGAGCTAGAACATCAATCCTGGGATCATAGATTCTGAGCTAGAATGGGCCTTGGAGACCAGCTAGTCTAATTCAGGAAACTGAGGACCAGCCAGGTTGATCATTTGCCCCAAATCACACAGCTAGTAGGTGACAGAGGCCACATTTGAACTCAATTCCTCTGATCCCAGAGCACTTTGTATCAAGCTTCCTCCTGGTTAGGGCTCAGCACCCCAAAGGCAAGAGTCAGGGACTCAGCTAACCCTGGTACAAGAAGTGCTTAATGAACGCTTCTAGAAACAACACCTTCTTGCTATTTCTCACACATTTTGGTTCATCTCCCAACTCTGTGACACCCCATTGACTTACCTCCATATCTGCAATGCTCTCCCTCCTCACCTCCATTTCTTGGATTTCTTCAAGACCCAGCTCTATTCCAGGAGAGGCATTTCCCTCTCTCCTGCAATGCTAGTGCCTTCCCTTTGAGATGAGCTCCAATTTACCTTGTTTTTATCTTGTATGTGTGAGCTTCTTGAAGGCAGGGAATATCATTTGGTCTTTTTTTCTGTCCCTAGTACTTCGGGCTTAATAATTGTTTGTCGACCGACTAACTAACTGACTATAAAGGTCACGCTAACAATAATGTCCTAGAAATGCCCTCTGGGAAATGTTGTGAAAATGTAGGGGCTGCTCTCAAAATATAGAACAATGTTTGTTATTGTTGTTCAACCATTTTTAGTCATGTCCTACTCTTTGTGACCCCAATTGGAGTCTTCTTGGCAACAATACTAGAGTGCTTGGTCTTCTCTAGCTCATTTTACAGATGAGGAAAAGGAGGCAAACAGGGTTATATGACTTGCCTAAGCTCACACAGATAGAAAGTGTCTGAGGTCAAATTTGAACTCAGGTCTTCCTGACTCCAGGTCCAGCATTCTATCTACTGCAGTACCCTCTAGCTGTCATATTCTATAAACTAGACTCTAAAACATGCTCCCCAGACAAGTACATTGAGTAATACCATACAGGATACCACACAACCCCTTCTGCTGTCTGTTGCTACCTTTATATTCTAGTTCGATCACACTGTGGCAATTGGAAACCAAGGGACTCCTTAATGGCTTCTGGCCATAGATCCCTAAAAGATTTTAATAATCATCTGTAGTTAATAAATTAATAAGAATTCATCAACTATCTACAATGTGCCAGATGCTGCGTTGGCCACTGGGGATGTCAAGAGAAGAGTGAGAAAGCACCTGCCCCCAAGAAGCTGCCATTCTATTGAGGGTTACAACATGTCCAAATAAAGGTATAGCCAAGATATGATCAAAAGAAAGACAAGGAAATTTGGGGGGTGGGGGTGGTGAGCACTAGAAAATGAGGAAATCCTGAGAGTCCTTAGGCAGGAGGCAGCACCTGAGCTGAGCTTTGAAGGAAACTTGACTTTTTCAAAGTGACAGTGAGGAGGGAGGGCCAACCCCCTCCTTTTACAGATGAGGAAACCAAGGCTCTAAAAGGAGAAGTGATTTGTTTGTGTTCACATTGGCAGTAAATGGAAGATCTGGGGTTCAAAACACAATCCTCTGACTTGAGATATCATGTAAGGACAACCCTTTATAGCCCAAAGTTCCCAAACTTTCTTGGTTTACACTATCCTTAGTATCTCAGTAATGTTTTTCACAGTGCTCCCAGGCCAAAAGAAATACCTAAATGGTTCCTCTTATTACATAGTTATATGCAAACAAACTAAGAGGTATTCATGTCTGAACAACTTACTTGCTTTTTGAAAAAAAAATAATACACAAAAATTGAAAGAAAAAAATAACCTTTTTTTATTCCATTCTTAAATAAGCACAATGACTAATGTGATGTGTGCACCTATTTGGGACTGCCCAATTCTCCAGTCTAGGAATCATGTTGACTCTGGGTGCAGCTATGATGGAAGAAGACAGGTTTTCCGGCCATTTCTTCCCTATTCTCCAACACTTATGACGACTATCCCTTGGCCACTCTGAAAACCACCTTCTGGTTGCCCTTTTTCTCACCCTCGAAGAAGGAAGAGTCTGGTAGGCTGCCTTGGGAAGGCAGCACAGCCCCACTCTCGTCATGCTCTGGGGCCACCATCCCCAATCACTCTGTCCTGGTTATGGCTTGCAGCCTCCTACATTAGCAGGTGCCTGAAATTGACTTTCTGATCCCAGCGTTTGATAAGTATTTCCACTCACTCACCCACATTCCACATTCCACATTCCACATTCCACATTCCACATTCCACATTCAGCTTGGTAGAATCAAATCTGTCTCTTCTCAGATCTATGATGTGACAGATGATGCTAACATCTCCATCTCAGAGGGGTGGCAGGCTGGTGCCTCCCGCACCCCTGCATTCAGCCCACTTTGTCAAAACTATTGTTTCAGAGCTCAAACCCTTAGGGGTGTGTCAGGGAAGAAGCTAAGCTCCAGTGGAAAATCTCTGTGCTTACAGGGAGCTAACGTTAATAAACATTAAACGAATATCCAACTTTAATAAGCTGGTTCAGGGTTCCACAGAGCAGCCTGGAGAGTCTCCCTCCTCTGATTCAGGGAGCAAATGAGCACAGCAACAGTGGACAGATTCCATTCCCTAGCCCTGGGATGGCAGTCCTGGCTGGGAGGCAGTGGGGGTAGCAGCAACAGCAACAGCAGCTACGCAGCGAAGAGCTAAGTGAAACATCTGAATACAAATGTCCATCGCTGGCTCAGAATGAGAATGTGGGAGCCCAGCTTCAAGGACAAGGCATAAATTCCTGCCATAGTTGTTCTGTTCCTCCTTCTAACTGCCTCTTCCCATTTGCAGCATTGTCTTAATTGCTATGGGACTGTTGGGCACACTGAGAGCCCTGAGTCATCACGTCCTTAAGGAAGCCACGCTATCACCCTTTCAAGAGGAGGGAAAGGACACAAAGCAAGGTGGAGAAGGAATGGCTCCCTTGACCCACCAAGCCCTAGAAGATCTCCTGGAAAGCCCGTGCTTGCTGGGGGAAGACCGATGCGGCTTGTGGGCAGGCACCCAGTCTGAGCCAAAAGGCAGAATGATAACAGTTATTACAATAATGATAAAGATGATGGTGGGCATGCATGGCATGCTCTAAGTGATGGCCATACATCAGTGCTGTAGAGCAGTCACCACTGAGGACTAGATTTGGAGTCAAGTTCAAATCTTCCTCAGATACCAGCCGAGTGATAATGGCCAACTAAGTCAGCCTTCCTTGGACTTGATATACTTATCTGTAAAACAAGGGAGTTATACCCAATGAACTCTAAGGCTCCTAATAGCTTTAAACCTATTATCTTACAAGCTCATTTGACTCCTGAAACAAACGAGGCTTATTGTCCCCACTTCAAAGATGAGGAAGCTGAAGCTCAGAGAGGTTAGGTACTTGCCCAGAATCACACAGCTAATGTGTCATCAGAGGTAGAATATGAACCTGGCTCTTTCATGATGCCTAGTCCAACCAGCGTTTTTCCACTGAACGAAACTGCCTCTTGGTAATAGCTTATCCAGTGCCTAGCACAGTGCTCTGTACACAGTAGGTACCTAATAAACCTGTGCCATCAGTGGTGAGGACAGCAGCACCAGATAGAAACATGAGTAATGAGGAAGGCACGTGAGCAGGAGTTACCGAGACACAGAATGGAGGAAATAGACAGTGATGGAGTTTGTTTAGACTCAAGTTATAATTTAGGATTTTTTAAAGGCATTTGTTTTCCAATATGATTATGGTCGCTGTTACTCTGATTGTCAAGGGCTGTTTAGCATAACCCAGTAAGCTGGGGGTGTTTATGCTTGTGGTGAGCATCTGTCAGCCTTGCCCATTGGCTCCTCATTTCAAAGACTGAAGACCTCTTCTCAAAGCTCAGTGACGCCCTCTTGGTGTGACATACAAATGTGGAAGCCCTCATCCAGAGTGTCCTGAGCTTATTAGAAGAAACCCCTCTCAGATTACCCATCATTCAGCTGGCTTCCTCTGGTCCAGACAAGACCTGTGAGCTAGTCCTGGGTGTGTAGCTATCAGAGCTTTATGTGGATAAGTCTCAGGACTTGTAGAATCTGTGGCCCAACTTCAGCCATGTGTAGGGCCCAAGATCTGAGGCAGGAGGAGTGTCTCTACATCACCTCCCTTAGGAGTCCTGTCCTGGACTGCAGGCCTAGAAAGGGCTGACTTCTCTTCCTTTGCCTTATCCTCACTGCCAGCAGCCTAGTTCCCTAGACAGCATCTGACTTTTAATTCTTTTTCCCTTGCATCTCAGGCCTCCAATGTAACCACAGTCACCTGGAGATTCCAGTGATTCTGACCTTGAGCTGGCCTGTGCTCTCTGTTGAGACACAGTTAGGGGCAGTAAAGTCCCCAGATAAAGAGACCAACTGGCTTTGACCTGTACATCAGGTTTCAATTGGTCTACCTCATGCTCTAGGCTCACGCCCTCCTCTCTGGAAACTACTTGGTTTCTGCTATCTTGTTCCTCTTGCCTGAGCTCTGAGGCCTGTGCTGCTTCCCAGGGCTCCCTACGTTGAAGTACTCCCTATTTGATCCAGAGCTTCCTGCCCCAGGAACCAGACCTCTCCTCAGCTTCCAACGTCTATTCTCTCTGAGTGAAGTACTTTCCTCAAACACCTCTTTGACCACGACTACAGTAGGGGAAAGAATCTCTTTGACTCAGCAAGTACACAGACAGGGTCCTTGAGAAGGAAGGAGTTTCACAGGCCACCTGGTCCAACCCTTTCATTTTAGAGATGAGGGAACTGAAGCCCAGGAAGGCAGATGATGAGAAGCCTTCTTGGGAGCACAGAGCTTAGCCTCCTTAAACTGGCTTCTGTAGCATAGAAATGGAAGGTAGTCTGTGATAATGTCGGAGAAAACCTCCAGGTGACATATCCTCTGTCACACACACCACACACACACCATGCACAGACACAGACACACACATGCACACACACACACACACACACACACACACACACACACAGCAAGAGCTGAAATCTCACCATAAAGAGTAAAAATGGTCTCAGATACTTGAAACTTACGAATGCATGCAAAAAGCATTTTGAATTTCCTGTTTCCTTCAATCTTTTGGAAGAGAGACATGGAGGGCTTTTCCTATGAGGTTCAGAAGATACAAGACTGCCTAGAAAAAGATCACAGGGAGTGAAAGAGCAAAACTCAATCGCACAACTGTCCTTCTGTCTCCAACAGGGACTTCTGAATCTGTCTCTGTCTGTCTCTCTGTCTCTGTCTCCGCCTGTCTGTCTGTCTCTCTCTCTCTGTCTCTGTCTGTCTCTCTGTCTGCCTCTGTCTCTGTCTCTGTCTCTACCTCTGTCTCCCCCCCACCTTCTTCCTTCTCAAATATTATTTTACCAAATATAAAAAAGAAAACTGTTTTAAGATGGTGCTCCTGAGGTTCCAAGGGGAAGAATTAGTGGATTCAGAGCAAATATTTAGGAAAACCAAAATGTGTAAAAAATAAAGATGCATGAAAACATTGGCTGGAAACCTTTCCCTACTCAGAAGAAGCAGCCATGACAATTTGTTTGCTGCTACTGTGCTGATCTTGGAGGTTTTTTTAAGTTCAAAGAACAAATCTGCTGACCGCTGGAAAGTCTGCTAGAACCCATTATCCCTTGCAGGCTTTCTTGCCTGGCCCATTAACTTGGGTTGGGAAGTTTCTCGGGAACCATGAGGAAATTTCTTCTTCTAAGCCAGGACTAGCCTGATCACTCCCAAACTCCTCAGGCCCACATTAATGAGAAACGCTACTAGACAAGCAGCTTCTCTGGCAGCCCAGACACAGAGCTATGGCATTTAGGGGCCTCAAAGTGTCCCTTTGATGGGCTGCTAAAGGCCCCCATGGCACAAACTCTGCATTGCAGACCAGCAGCAGAGGATCAGAGATTCATTTGCCGCTTCCTTCGCCATCGCTTTCCTGGAATAACCCTTCCTCCGCTATCATCTCCTCTTCTCTGTGTGCATGGATGCTGCCTGGTTCAGAGCCTTGTCAGCCGCCAGCCAGGACCATCGTACTGGCCTGCTCACCAGGCCGTCTCGGCCTTAGTCTCTTTTGTCTCTCAGCCATCTACTCTTTCCCAAACTGCCCGAATCCTCCTGTAGACGCCTCTCTGGCCAGGTCATTCCTCTGCTCAGATACCTTCCATAGCACAGCACCAATAATCATTGTTCCAGCCTGCCGTCCAAGGCCCTTCCCAGTGAGGCTTGGATTGGCCTGACCAGCCTGGTTCGTATAACTCCCTTCACAGACTCTACTGTCTGATAAAGTGAGACTCCTGAGAGCTGAGGGATCAGGAAAAGCATCAAGTAGAAGGTGCTGCTTATGCTCTATCTTGAAGGAAAAGAAGGATGCTAAGAGACACAAATGAAGAGGGAGCGCTCACCCTCCAAGAAGGAGAGACTGCTGATGCAAAGTCACAGAGGTGGGAAATAAATGTGGTGTGTGAGGATGAATGTAAAGGCCAGCCAGGTAGAATCATAGAGTATGGGATGGGGAGTAAAGAGGCTGATGAAACCCTTCCTTTATATCATGGACTAACTAAGGGCCCTCCTCCTATATCAAGAGAAACCTCCTTTCTGGGTCTAATCCATTGTCCTCTGCCTCATTCAAACCACTTTGGGAGGACTGTACTTGGTTCTGAGTGATGGACATTGGAAGGTGGAATGTGTCCCCAGGATACTGACCAGCACAATGGGCTAGAGAGTGTGTCTCATGGGGATCAATGGAAGAAACTGAGGCTGTCTGAAAGAAGAGACAAACTTACTGAAGGGAAGATGGTAACTGCCTTTAGATATTGGCATGGGTGACATATGGAAGTGGGGCTAGATTTAGTGTCATTGACCCCAGAGGATGAAGCCATGAACAATAAGCAGAAATTAAACAGAGGCAGATTGAAGGTTGATGTCAAGAGAAAACCAGAGATCTCATTGGCTCAGCAGACTTTACATCTGGAAGGCTTGAGATTGAATCTAGCCTCAGACACCTACTAGTTTTGTAACACTAATCAAGTCCCTTAATTACTCTCTGCCTCAGTTTCCTCACATCTAAAACAGGGATAATAATTTCACCTTCTTCCTAGAGTTGATGTGAGAAAAAAATGAGGCAATGTTTATAAAGTGCTTTGTAAACCTTAAAATACTATAGAAATACTATTTACTATTTATTATTGCTATCGACATCATCATCATTATCATCATCATCCTCATCATCATCATAGCTGTCCAAAAGTGGAGTGTACTGCCTTGGCAGGTAGTGACTTGTTGTAGATGCTGCAGATGGAACTTTGGGTCAGATAGAGGCTGAGCTACAGGGCCACATAGATCCTCTCTATCCTGACAGTCTATGAGATGTCTTACTCGATTCCCCTGCTGGACGTAGCCTTTCCCTGCTCAGATTCCTAACGCCACTTTGCATCTCTCTCTTGTGCTTAACCTGACAGGATTCTGTATCTAAAGCTGAAAGGGAACTTGGGTAATTCTAGTTCAACTCATTCATTTTACAGATGAGGAAACTGAGCTCAAGAGAAGTCAAATGCCTTGCCCAAAGTCACCCAGGGAATTAAACACAGAACCAAGCTTCCAACACAGATCCTCTGCCTCCAGCCACAGAATTCTTCTTCTTTCTCCTTCATCCAGCAATCTCTTGCCATTCTGATCTGCGTCATCATCATTTGGGAAGGAAAGGATTGTGTTTGTCTCATGTTTGTTTGGAAGGAAGGGATTTGCTGCACAGTCTCATATGTAAAAAAGTGCTCAATCAATGCTTTTGAATTGAATTGTTGATTTTGGAACTGGAATATGAAGTTCTTTGATCTCCACGTGTGTGGGACAGAGTAATGGGATATCTCCTACCCACCAATAAGCATCTTTCTGCTAAACACGCATTCTTGTTCCTTGTAAGGCATTCAACTTAATGATGCGGACCCCGTGGCACAGAAATTCAAGAACATGTGTGAGAACATAGGGGGCATGGAACTTTCCAGAAGCCAAAGCTTTTAGCACTTTTGGTGGGCCATCCTTCCTAACACCCTTGGGAAATGGAAAAGGATGGAGTGGATGGTCCAATGCTGAAGCCAATGGGAAACATTCTAAAGGGATATTCGTTCAATGTGATTCTGAGCACCGGAAATAGGAAATTTGGTGAGCCAAATTCCCAAGTCAAATGTAATTTTAAATTTCATTTTTTTTCTTTGGAATTGCACACAAGAACTCTTAAATAAACATGCTCCGATTTCAAGAAGGCCACTGAAGGAATGAGCAGAAATTGATTTTCTAAACAGAAGGAAGAGTAATTAGCAAACTTGGATAGGCTGCTGGTTGGAGCAAAGTCACAATGACTTAAAATCTTCTGGCATTTTGTTCTTAAATAACGTTCCCTGCTTCTGGGGCACTGACATGCTTCAATTTTCCAAACACTTCTGCACACACCTCAGAAGCTGATATCAATCTGATATAGTTCCACTGTGCTGTCCACAATTTCTTTGACTTCTCTCTCTGTCTCTCTGTCTGTCTGTCTCTCTCTTTCTCTCATTTGTAGATTACCACAGTACTGCACATAGTAGGTGCATAATAAATTTTACTGAGCAGTTGATCATTGGTTGATTATTCACATCTCCTTCAGCAGGTAAGTAGTCTTTACTTGGTTTTTTTCCCCTTCAGAAGTGCATCTGAATTTTCCTTGCTTACACTATGAACATGTAGAAAACAATGATGGGGTAGGGGTGAAAAAAACAACAGAAACCAGAGGAGGGCTTCCAAATGATCTGCCTGGTTTCAAAAGCAGCCTTTTGTTCAAGAAATCCATGTTCCTCATTGCTAAGTTAAAAACGCATTTGGCTTTCTCAACATATCTCAACTAATAAGGCAACAGAGTCATAAACTTTTAAATGACTGTTCAGGGATGAGTCGAGAAGACAAGGCACAGAGAAATCAACTTATATCATCACTGGCTTAGAGCTGAAAAGGACTCCAGACACAATCCAGACTCACTCCCTAATTTTACAGATGAGGAAACTGAGGCCAAAAGAGGTTAATGACTTGCCTATGGTTATAGAAATAGCAAGAAGAAAAAGAAGAAATGAAAGTAGATTCTCAGAGACACCTCAAAGCTGGCATGTTTCCCACTGGTCCCTCTCCTCCTGTACCCCCTCTCTCCAATTCAGTTCTATCATTTTAAGGACTAACCATGTTTCTCTTTCACCTACAATAGAATTGATTTCTTTTGAGACTTTGCTGGAGACCTGAGCAGGACCAGATTATTCTCTCAAGGCTTGATAAGAGTAGTGAAGAGATGGGGGCAGCCAGGTGTGCTAAAAGTGAAAGAAACGTGACGCGTAACTTCCCTAACCCTCATCAAGCCTCCCAAGGCTCTGCCCAAAGGGCAGTAGAATCCTCTGGCCTGGGTATATGTTGAAATCCTCCAAAGTCTAGACCTGGGAAGGAAATAAGTGCTATGGCTGCCCTTTTAAAGGCTTAGGAGATATAATTAAGTGTTCTACACCAAGGAGAAATTAGATGTCGTCTGGGGATGGACGATAGAGGTGCTCCCCAGATCAGGCTCAAACCCAGGAGACCTGCAAGCTGAGTCACAGCAATCTCTGGTTTAACACAATAGACATGCCCTCGAGGCAGAGAGGGACCTCATCTGGGATTCCCAGTTCTCAGGGAATTTAAATTTAAGTAACCAATCATCAGAAATAAATTTGATGTAGCTGAGAATCAGAACCCTCTAGGTACAAGGTTCTAGGGATAAAAATAAAGAAACAGGCCTGCTGTCAAAGAGCATATATTTTCCTGGAAAAATAAAGCATTTTTTTCTACCACAACCCTATGATCTAAGTATGTGCAAGAATTCATGTCACCATTTTACAGATGAAGAAACTGAGACTTCAAGGAACTAAATGACTTGCCTGTGTTGTTATTGTTTTGCCATTTTTTCAGTTGGGTCTGACTCCTCCTGACCTCAATTGAGGTTTTCTTGGCAAAGATACTGGAATGGTTTTCCATTTCCTTTTCTAGTTCATTTACAGATGAGGAAACAGAGGCAAACAGGGTTAAGTAACTTGCCCAAGGTGACATAGCTAGCAAGTGTCTGAGACTGGATTTGAACTCAGGAAGAGGAATCCTCCTGATCCCCGGCTGGCCTTCTATCTGGCTATCTGGCACTACCTAGCTCCCTTGCCTTGCCCATATTCTCACAATTAAGTCAATATCTGAGTAAGTATTTAAACTTAGTTCTCCTGCCCCTAGGTCTAGTACTCAAAGAGACTCAGAAATTCATAATTAGGTGAAACTTTGATGGCCATCCGGTTTAACCATGCAGATATGAAAAAATGCAGCTTCCCATATAGCCAAGCAGTGGGCCTTTGGTTTTTGCTGAATGGTCTCTAGTGACGGGGGACTCCTGACCTCCCAAGCAGGCCATTCTGTCATTTCTAGACATGTCCATTTGTTAGAAGTGTCTTCTCTCTTTAAGTCTAAATCTGTCTCTGCAGCTTCCCTCACTGCTACTGATGCTGTCATCAAGAGCCAAGCAGAATGAGGCTAACCCACTGTTTCCAAATATTCCATAGAGGTGCACTGGAAAGTGTAACTGGAAAACCCACCCACCATGTTCCTTCCAATGAAGTTAGGTAGCTTCCTGTGACTCTCCGAAATTCTTTGAGGTAGATGCCATGGCTTAGTAATGACAAATTGAAAATCTGCCCATTGCAACCACAAGCTAAGTATAGGAGGGAAAACCCATATCTGTTCATCTGCCAAACTCAGATCAAGGCATGAATGGCAAACACCAATTAAAACAAGGACTTACAGAAACCTGCAGGGTGCCATGGATTTTATTAATGAAAGTTAATAGCATTTATATGCAGAGCTTTCCATTCCCTGGAAATGTCAAACTTTGGACATCAGAGAGTCTGTTCATTGTTTTAGAAAGCCAAGCTACAAGAACAACACCCTGTGGCGAATTGGACCTTATTTCAGGGGTCAATGATAGGGGACGAAGACAAAGTGTCATCCAAAACAAGCAGACAGCAGAGCCCACGCCACTTCCACATTGGGCATAGCTATGCCAAAAGCAGCCCTTCTCCCCAGAGGCCAAAGCCTTCTCCATCACAACTCTCACCTCAGTGGAGCTGTCCTCCATGCATGCTGATCTCCTCCTTAATACGTGCTCATTATAGACAAAATGGCAGTGTCCAGCAGGAGTGAAAGGAAGCTGGGTAGGAGATCATGGGTTCAACAGAGGACAAATGTTCTAAAGCATGAGACAATGATATGTGGCAAAGAACCTCTCATTCCCGGCCCTCAGTTTCCTTCTCTATAATCAAGGAGTGCGTAACTCTTTTGGTGCCTTCCTGTACCAAACCTTTGACTCCATAGTGGCAACAAAGTTAGGAGACACCTGGTGTGGCCTCCACATGTTTGGCCTTCATAGTCATCCCTCCAGTGTCTCATCTCCATAAGAGCTCCTTACAGCTTCTGAAAACATTATCATTAACCTATATGACCTTCATTCTAGACTTGCCTGACATCCCTCACTGCTCCTCAACCATGTTGTTCAAATGCATGCGGAACTGTGGACCTCCAGGCTTGGAGGGTTGAATCTGATCCAGTACCTGGGATCAGAGAGAGAGACAGAGCTGGGAGGAACCTTGGGAAGTCTGATCTTTTGTATTACAGAAGAGGAAATAAAGTCCAAAATGTGAAGTCCTTTGACTCCTGCTTTTCAGGTAATTAATGCCAAAGCTGGGCCTAGAACTCTGTGGTTTCGACTTGCAGGCTGGTACCTGTGTGACAGCACCAGGAATTCTCCCTTAGAGAAAGACCATTTCTGCTCGTCAGCTTGTCCCAAATCTTCATAGAATTAGAAACAAACAGTAAACAAGCGAGAAGTGTTTAGGGTTGTTTGGCTCTTGAATATTGCCGAGTGCTAGGTAATTATTTCTTAATGACTCTCTTCCAAGGGCCTGCTAAGAAGGAGCTGAGATTGATTTGACTTCTCAAATCCTACCAAGCCAACCCATGGACACAACAGACAAGCAACCATGAAAGGCCCCCTTCAAAGGTCATGGGTGATAAGAGAGAGATGTTGGAAATGATTCAGAATGTGCATGTTTGGAATCCTTGCTGAGTAGAGAAAATAAGAGAAAAGGTAAAACTGGCTTTCGGAGAGTGCTTTGTTTTTGCAAAGGCTTTCCTCCCATGACCTTCTCAACAGACAATTCAAGGATCACAAAAGGGAAGGGTCCTCAAGTTCCATTTAGTCTAAACCCCAGTAAAACAAGAAAGGTCTCTCCATCATACTTGGCAAGGGGAAATCAAGCCTCCATTTAGCCATCTCCAACTGAGGCAGCTCGTGACCATTCCATTTCAGCAAATTTCAAGAAACTTATTCTAACATTCAATCTAAATTTGCCTTTTATACAATTTTAACTCTCTGCCTTCTGAGGCCAAACAAAATAAGTATAACCCTTCTTCTATCCCCCTTCCCCCAAAAAGTACTAATCTCCTTTCTCCGGGCTAGTTTCTTCTCAAGGACCTGGGCCATCCTGGTAATTTCTCCAAATTTCTAAAATGTACCAACCAGAATAGAAAAGTATATATGGGAGATGACCTCCCAGGGTGGTACTTATTGGCCTGCTTTTACAGATGAGGTAAGTTGTATAAAAGCAACAACAATTTATCAAGGGGCCAGAACTGAGATTCCAGACAAGATCTCTCCTGATTACAAACTCACTGTTCTTTCTGCTTTCTGATGCCACGTTTACATCCACGAGCTGCTAGTGGGCACACAGGTGGGCTAGATGGAGTGGGGAGCAGGGAGAAGAGGAGAGGAAGAGTTTGTAGGGAATTAGGAGATAACACTGAAGTAAAACACATTGTCACTTCCTTCGTGAGATTTGCATTCTACTTGGAAGATAGAAACATTGACTGGAGAGAGTGGCATAGTCCAGATCACGTCTCAAGCTCTCTGAGTTGTTCAAGGCTTTGATAAGAGATGTTAACTCTGAAAGAACCTGGAATGCACTTGCTATAACTCCATCCAAAAAAAATTCACTTGTCAAGTGTAATGAATAATAGTAAAACCACACAGGGAGGAGAGCTTTACAATTATCTGTCTGGTTTAAAAAACAGCTAGAATTTAATGACAAAATTCATATGGAAAGATAGGTGAAGAACTAGTAAAAAGGAAAAAGGAGACTTGCCCTGTCAGGTTTTACAATATGCTATAAAGTGGAAAATATCAAATCTACATAATCCATAATACTGAAAAATAGAACAGAATGAATTTAAAAATAGAACTAGAAGTAAACAAAATATTGGTGTTTGATAAACCCAAGATTATGAAACATTAGGAAAAAGAATCATTATTTGATTTAAAAAGTCCAGGAAAGTGAATATCGATGTGGCCAAAAGTACAGTTTATTATCGCTCTTTATGCCACATATTACGATACATGCTAATCGCATAAGGGATCTAGATATTGACTGTATTGAGAAGAAAAATGAATTCTATTAGTAAAAAAATAGATGGTTTTGATTGCACTTGAGAGGCACTTCATATGTTTATTATCAATTTTTAATATCTTGAATATCAAGAAACAAATCATTTAAAATAAAAAAAAGCAGAATAGGCTTAAGACATTTTTTGGAGGGGGGAAAGCGGGGCAATTGGGTTTAGGTGACTTGCCCCGGGTCACACAGCTGGTAAATGTGCCAAGTGTCTGAGGCGGGATTTTGAACTCAGGTCCTCCTGACTCCAGGGCTGGTGATCTACTCATTTCACCACCTAACTGCCCCATTTTAAGACATTTTTTTTGCTGAAAAATAAACCTGAGATAAATTTTACCCATATACATGAAAATGACACAGATTTATAAGAATAATTCTGATTCTCCAATGCAAAAATGGTTAGAGTATAAGAACAGATAATTATTGAAAGAGGCAACACAAATTAGAAATAATCACGTGGAAAACTATTCAAATTCTTTAACAATCAAATACTAAAAATGAAAGAAAGTGAAGGTATTATGTATCTAATTAGTTAACATAATAAATCTATAGAGATTAAGTTGGCTTCATAAGTACCATAGAAAGGAAGCCTAGAGATCTAGCCTCTGACATATAGGCTGTATGACCCTGACCAAGTCATTGAACTCCTTAGAGCCTCAAAAAACTCTAAAACTCCAAGTGAGATGTCTAAATGTCAGAGGGGTTGTGGGCAAACAGGCACTTTGGGCTACTGCTGCATTGGTGGCACCATCGTGGCGATGACCTGGGCACATTTTGTTATTAACCTGAGATCCATGGACAAAGGGAACCAGATATAGATTTTGAAGGACTGGTGAACTGGGAAAGGGAAATAGATACAGAGATAGACTCTTCTTTTCACTCACATCTAACCAAAATTAAGCATTTATTCCAAATATTTAAAACCATGTTTTGGAGAATGGTGACATAGGCTTCATCGGAGTGACTAACAAAGAGGTCCAGGACAATAAGGAAGGTAAGGTTGAGAATCCCTCCACTAGTGTAGGAATGTGAATGTGAGGTATGTGTGTGTGTGCGTGTGTGTGTGTGTGTGTCTGTGATCTTTTAGGACAACATCCATAGGACATTTATTTCTGGTTCAAACAAACCCCTGGAAATAACCTTTAGGCTTACATTTCAGTGCTAGGTTACATGTGCCCTGAGCAAACTACATTATATCAGTATATTGGTGGATGAAAAATACCATGAAATCCAGAAATAGGAATCTGAAAATAATGTGGAATACACATAGTTGGAGTGCCGCAAGGGCCAGCCAGCCACAATACTAAAGAACTAAACAGATAGTAAAGGGTTAGAAAGGGTTCCATTAGTTTGTCAGTGAATTTTATTTTTGATTGTTGTTGTCATGATTGTCATCAAAAGGTAAAGTTTTTATTTTTTTAAGGAGGGAATATTATTCTTTGGTTTGTTAATTTGGTGAGAATGTTATTAAGTGTATAATATGCATCGTTATTTTCAAAATCAAATAAACAAAACTATTGATTATGACAAGCCAGAAGGGCCCTAGGAGAATCTAGTAAGTGTGGGTTGAAGACAGAATATGCCTCCCTGCTATGGATGAAGCTGAAGTCTCTTAGGTATAGAAGGACTTCCCTAGAGATGGGTGCCATGTAAAAAACCCCAGGTCAATATCTCTCATTTGTATGCCATCACCCCAATGCCTGCCCTCTCTCTAAGACAAAGTTACCTTTGAACTTAGAAAGAGCCATCCACGTGCACACAAGATTCCAGAGGTAACTCTACTAGATGAAAAAAAAAATCCTTGTTCTCGGGTCTCATTAAACCCTCTTTGCTAATAGTGTTGAGTCTGGTTAGAATTAGAATAGTCGAAAAAAGGTTCATGCTCTACTTTCCAGGGACCAGAATGCAGTAAAAAATCATCTCCATTCTACCCTGTAGAGAAACATCTGCTTGTCAGGTTTGCTACTCAAACTCTAATGTACCCAAGATGCAGTCTGGACTGAGCAACTCCAGCTTGGAGCCCACTTGCTGCCTGGCATGATGTCGAGTTCAGTAACAACACTGTTAAGGGCAAAACAAAAACAAAAGCAAAAGCAGCCCTAGCTTCCTTCCTTGTTTCCCTTTAGAATTTTCAAACACTTAAATTTAAACTGAAATGATAAAGTTTACAAAATCCATTATATCTTATAATTTGTGTCAAATATATACAAACAAAAAGCCCCATCACACCTAGAAATATGATCAGCTTAGAGGTCAAAATTTCCTGTCATGGTCTCATTCATCTGTGGAACATAGTGAGGCTTCCAGGCAGGCTAGGAATGCATGGGAGTGACTCCACAATATCTCATCAATCCCAGCAGCAAAATGTGAGCTCTGAGGCTACAGCTACACTGTCACAGAAAGAGAAAAAGACATG
This sequence comes from Phalanger gymnotis, assembly GCA_028646595.1. NCBI lineage: Eukaryota > Metazoa > Chordata > Mammalia > Diprotodontia > Phalangeridae > Phalanger > Phalanger gymnotis. The sequence continues at coordinate 3,956,845 of CM053626.1, read as the reverse complement.
GTTATGGAATCTTGACCCATCCTTTTATGGTTTTCTGTTGTTTATTGGTCCCTTCCAGTTTCATCTGTAATGGTCTGGAGATGATGTGATCGAGTTGGGTCTCTCTGTAAGCTAGACAGAGACACATCTGTCTATCTCTATCTGCCTGAAGCATGACAAGAAAGAGTCTGAAGAATGACTCGAGTAGTTTGTAATGTGAATTAGTGTCCACTGAAATCCCAATCTGATGTCTTGCCTAGTGGAGGTGACCTTGTTTTTTTCTGAGATTCGACCAGCGGAGTGTAAGCTTTTCAGACCCACTCCCAAGCTCGAAAAGTCTCAAACAAGAACCAAGGCATAGGTTCTCTGAGGACCACTCTTGTTATCCTTAAAGAACTTCCTGACCAGTAGTGTGGCCAACAGTGAAGACTATCTTTGGAGATGTATAGGCTTTGTAGCCTGTACAGTTCAATGCCCAAGTGCCCTCATACATATCTTACAGAACTGTTCCACAGATATAGAAATAAAAAAAAATCCTAATAAATAATTGGAGGCTGTTCTTTAAGGATCTTATTAGTCTGTTATTATTTATTGAGTGTCTGCTATGTTCCAGGCAATATACTATGTGCTGGGGATACAAAGAAAGGAAAAGAAAACACATACAACAACAGAATAATAATATTATCCTGATTTATTGACATGTATCTTTTTTTCACCATGATTTTTGATGAGACATTATAGTTCCCATGAATCCTGGGTCAGCTACCTGCCCCATGAAAACTCTAACTATCTCTGATATTTGTTATGGGATAATGGTTACAAAGCAAGTCTAGTGACCCCCAAGCACAAACATTTAAAAGGTAGTTTATCTGTCTCAGCAACAGAAATCAATTAAATTCAACCATGAGACCTTTGCCATGAATCATTCAGCTATTTCATCCCTCAGAATTTGTCTCACTAAGGGTGTGGCTTCACTGCATTTGCATGTGTCCTGCTGACCCATCTCTAACCCCACTGATGACATATCTCTTATGGCTATCACTCCTCATGAGCAGTGGCAATGCTTCAAGGTGATTAATTGGCCAATGGGATAATTAATTATCTATACACTTCACCAAAATGACCAGCTGACATTTATTAATGCTTTCCATTTCCTGAGGTCAAATCAGAATTCTAAGCTGTGGTCTCTAACCCTGGTTATAGTTCAAAATAAAGAGTGGAATAAGCAGCTCTGAAGTTTTTTCATTATCCAGTAAAATCCCCAGGGAAGGCTTCAGTGTAGCTGCAAGGTTGCAAAGTCCTCCTGTCCCAGCAATCAGTATGCCAGCTTGAGGCATTTCAAGCTTAACTTAATACTAATTGGAATCAACATTGGTTTGTATAGGAAGAGATATTCTAGAAATCTGACTCAGGCTTTCAGGCCATGAAATGCTGAAATGGCCATCCACTTCCTAGTGACCATACACTTCATCAATCAATTGATTGATCGCCAAGAACTTAAGTGCCAACTACATGCCAGGCATTGTTCAAGGCAGTCACTAGACAAAGTATCCAAGAAGAGGGCATTCTATTGAAGAAAACAATATAAATACCTAAATGGCTAGGTGAATCGCACTGGAAGTTTGAGCCATGGTCCAGATCTTGGGAATAATTAGGTAATAGCAAGCACCCTTGGATCCATAACTCAGAAGTCTGGATTTTTCCTCTGCAATTAAGGCCAAAAAAAGTCTCAAAGTTTGCAATGCGGATAAGACAATTGATAGAGATTCACGTATCTTCAGCTTGGGAGGCTGCAGACGTGTGAGACACTCACCACTGCACTCTCCTGACACCAGCAACCTCCCTACCTAAGCCTCCAACTATTACTGCTGCCAAGCTAACCTAACATTACTCCCACTTGTCTAGACTTCCACTGATTTCCCAGAGCTGGTTCTTTCCCATCGAGTCAAAGAATTTTAGAGCTGTAAGAGATGCTAAAGGTCATCTAGTTTACCCCATCCTAGAGAAGCTAGAGTTGGAGTCAAGAAGGCATGCTGTTTCAACAATCCAGCTAGCAGCTGCTGTTGGAGTGAAAAACCAACAACGACCAGCTCACAGAATGCTGCAAGTCCAGGTTGTTTTGATCTGCCTTACCAAGGAAAGCAACGTTAAAGGGTTGACAGGCTTACTTTAATCCAGCATACAAATAACATTCACTTAGTTCAGGGGGGAAAGCTAGCACCCTGAACTTCAGAGCAAATACAAACAAATTACAAACATTGACAGACAGACCAAATACAATTCATAGTTACCAACATCTGAGTTCAGCCAGGGAGCACATAAAAACGGCTGGCCCAGAGTCACGGGCGCCACTACTGCTGTGGGTCAGAGTTCCGAAAAAGCAAAGCCAACCCCTTGTTTTATATCTTTTTCAGGGTCAAGGGTGAGTCACACATGTCACTCACCCATGTGACCTAAAATCATCACAAAAAATGCGACTTAAACCCACGTGGTCTAAAAGCATCTGATGTCTAAAACATGTCACTCAAACCCATGTAAACTAGGCTTTTCCTTGAGGGAAGAAGTTATCCAGGATTCCTAATTTAATTAAGGAAATAAAGGTCAAACTGTTCCAGGGCACTTGGTTGAATTAAGTGCTAAGAGCCCATTTTGATTGCCAATACACATGCCTAGCACTCACTAATTGCATGACCTGAGGAAGTCACTGAACCTCTTGAGTTTACAGTATTCTCAACTCAATGGGTAAAATGACATCTATAGTGTTTACCTTACAAGGCTGGTGTGAGGACCCAATGAAAACATGTATGGAAAATACTTTGTAAACCAGGAAGTTCTAGCTAAATGAGGAAATTTGAGTCAAGCGACTTGTGTGGGTCATAGAATTAGCAAGTTGGTATAATAGCTAAGCTTTGTTGTTGTTAGGTTGTGTGTGACTCTTCATGACTCTCTTTGGGCAGATCCTGCAGTGGTTTGCCATTTCCTTCTCTAGCTCATTTTACAAACGAGGAAAGTGAGGCAAACAGGGTTAAGTGAGTTACCCAGGGTCACACAGCTAGTAAGTGTCTGAGGCCGGATTTGAACTCATGAGAAGATGAGTCTTCCTGACTCCAGGCCCAGCACGCTGGCACTGCCTAGCTGCCCCAACAGCTAAGCTTTGAACACATTTAAATCCACAAACAAGTGTTAAATGCCTGGTCTATGCCAAACCCCGTGCTAGGTGAAGGTGGACAGAAAGACGCAAACAAGCCCATCCCTACCTGCCTGCAAGGAATTTCCGCAATATAATACCAGCACACTTAAGTAATTTATTTTTTTCTCATGGTCACTGGCCTGTGGTCTTGCCTTCTCCTTCCTACTCTATCTGACTTCAATCCTTGACATTTGCAGCAGGGTCTTGAAAGGCTTTTAAATGCCCGAGTTCTATTTCTAATTAGAGGTAAAGGAAATCTTTGGAATGTGTTACGCAGCAGAATGACCTAGGCAGTCCAGAGCTCTAAGACAATAGCTGCAGTGGCTGAACGGAGAATGGACTGGAGTGGGGGGAGACTGGAGTCAGGGAGTCTGTGTAGGAGGCTATGACAAGAGAGGTGATGAAGGCCCAAACCCAGCCTGTGGTTGTAGGATTGCAAAGAAGGGAACTCGGATGAGAGATGTTATGAGGTAGAAATCACAAGAACTAACAATATATGTTCAAATGCTAGGAGCCTGAAGGCCAGGAAACATGGCACCAGGAGTCCCTGGTGCTGCCTCGCACCTGCAGGGGGGCACACAAGTGCTATCATCCTCACTAGAGGCAGTAGATACATCCACAAGGGGGCAGTAGAGCCTAGAAAGAACGTGGGGGTCGGAGTCAAAGGACCTGGGTTCAAATCCCATCTCCACTAGCTGTGTGACCTTGGCAAAACCCCTTCCCCCACCACCGGGTCCCAGAAATCTCTTCTGTGTACACTTGATGATCTCTAAGGGTTTTCCTAGCAATGAATTTGAATCCATGATTCTTGGAATGTCCTTCTTTTCTGCTCCAGCCTAGAGATCTTGACTCCTCCAGGAGGCTCTCCTTGATTATTTCAGCACTCAATGATCTGCCTCACTCCTCTCAAGACACCTGAAGAAACCAATGTCTGAATAATCCATTTGGACATGTTCCATCGCAAAGTAATTTGACTGATTCATGTGTACGCATCTGCCTGACAAGGGCCTGTCTCTCCCACCATCCTCAGCTTCCAGTGATGGGTAGCTTATTTTCAACTGCAACCCAGGAGTTCATCCAGGACCCCTTGCTGTCACTCATCCCAAATTGAATCTGTTGCCACAGTCTATCAATTTCATATCTGCAGCATCTCTCGAATATGCCCCTCTTCTCCTCAGACCTTGCCCCCACCCTGGTGCCTGCCTCAGGTCTCTGCATTCCAGTCTATCCTCCATTCAGCCACTAAAATGATTTTCCTAAAGCACAGGGCTGATCATGTCACTCTTCTACCCAATAAACTCCAGTGGCTCCCTTCTGCCTCCCTGATCAAATACAATATGTTGTATTTGGCATTCAAAGCCCTTCCTTACCCGTCCGCAGCTCCCTGTCCCAACACATTCTCTCAGATCTCATGAGATTGGCTTTCACGTTATTCTACAAATAAGATACTCCATCTCTTGAATTTCTGGGCATCTGTTCTGGCTGCCCCTCCCAAAAAAAAAACATGGTTGGAATGCTCTCCTTTCTCTACTTTGACTTCTGACTTCCTTTAAGTCCTAGCTAAAACCCTACCCTGACCAGGAAGCTTTACCCAAGCCCTCTTATGTGTAGTGCCTTCCCACTGTTAATTATTTCCTATTTACCCTCTATATAGTTTGCTTTGTATACACGTGTTTGTTCGTTGTCTCCCCCATTAGACTGTAAGCATCTTGAGGGAAGGAACTGTCTTTCACCTCATTTTGTATCCCCAGTGCTTAGCAGAGAGCCCATCACATAGCAGGTGATTAATAAATGTTGATCGGCTGATTGTTAGCGAAGAGCATAGGAGAGCAGTGAGCATCTGAAGACATACCTGGCTCTCCCTCCAGACACCCAGCTTGGCAGAGTTGAGCCCTGAGTGTTGGCTTCACTGAGGCAGGAGTCTCTGCATTTGACTAGAGCACAGAATGTCTGAACAGATGGGGTGATGGTAAGAAGACTTTTAAGGAAAACTGAGAAAGAAAAGAAGAAAAGAGCCACATGTGTACGAAAGCCTTCTGAGGCTTGGGTAAAGGGTTGGGACTCCTGGAGAATAAGGGAAGTGATGGCCATGGAAGGGAATTGCATCATACCATGACCCTCATCTTACAGATAAGGAAGAAAAGCCTATGACAAGTGATGTTCGACAGTCTCTTGCAGCTACTTTTTTTTGTGCAAGGTGAAGAACAAAATGTTGGCTACATGATGGTACAATTATGTGAATTCTGGGCTGGCTAAATGACTAGACCCAAAGTGTAGAAATAACTTGGTGGGCAATAACGTGGCAGACAGTCTATAGTGTTGTGTCCCCGGATCTGTCCTCAGTCTGGTAGTGTTTTATGTACTTATCTGGGACTTGGATAAAAGTACAATATATATGCTTATTAGATATACAGATGACACAAAGCTGTGAAGAAAAGCTAAAACGTTAAATGAGAAAGTCAGGATGCAAAAAAAAAATCATGAAAGGCTAGAGCATTGGGCTGAAGCTAAGAAGATGGAATTTAGGAAAATTAAATATAAAGTCTTATGCTTTGGTTTAAAATAATTAATATTGAATACATGGCTGAGTAAATCATATCAAAATAGAATTAAAGACATAAAAGCAGCTTTGAGATCAAGCTATGAGAGGTCAGGGTAAAGAGCCTGGAGAAGGGAAGGCTCCAGGAGGGACTGGAAGCTGCCTGTGAAATGGCCTTTTATATGAAGGAGGTTTCAGACTTGATCTGCTTGGACCCAAGGACAAAACCAGGAGCCACAGGTGGAAGGTGAATAGAGAACCATTTGGGTTTTTTGGCAGAGATCCTGAAGTGGTTTGCCATTTCCTTCTCTAGCTCATTTTACAGATGAGGAACTGAGGCAAACAGGGTTAAGTGACTTGCCCAGGGTCACACAGCTAATAAGACTCATGAAAACAAATCTTCCTGACTCTGGGCCTAGCGCTCCGTGTACTATCTCACCTCATAGCTGCCCTCCTCCTAATGACAAAAGCTGTCCAAAAATGGAAATGGCTAGAGGTAATGGCTCCCCCTCTGCTGAAGCAAAGGCAGAAGGATTTTGTGTTGGAAACATTGTATAGGGTTTCTTTTCATTTGCTTTTCCTAATCATTTTGCTTTTCTGTTTTGTCTTGTTTTCAGGAAGGGGCTGGGGTAGATCTCTCTGAGGTCCCTTTCAGCTTTAGGACACTATAATACATCAACAGATTCTTACTTTGCCCCCTACCCCAACATGGTGCAAGGCCATTTCACCAACAGAGAGCCAGGTCCTCTGTGGTGCCTTTGGAATGGCTGCCTTTTGCTCCCAGATGATTCTTAGAAGCAGGAGGAGTTCATGGACTTCATTTGGATGGAAATGAGATGTTATGTATCCTTGATCTATTCCATCAGCAAGGAAGTCATCTGCTAACATTTCCTTATACAATCCTTTGTCTAAGGAACTACAACGCTTGCTAGGCATCCATAATGAGTCTTCTTGAAAGCCTAGTGAGGCATTAAGGGGCAGCCACACTTTTCAGAAGACTGGTCTTTTGTCTGCAGCAATGATCCAGGATCCAGGCTGAGGGCCACCTTCTCTGTGAAGCAGCCGGCTCCTTTAGCTTCTAGTGGAGCTGGAAAGCCAATCAGGAGTGGTTGCTTCTCAGAGCCTGGCTCACAAGCTTCCAGCGTCGTCTGGAAAGAGGATGACAACTGTCTGTCCTGTTGCATCTTGAAAGGTCTGCCTGAGTTCAGAGACTGGGAGAAGCAGGTGGCAGGAGAAGGGAAGGAAGAAAGGACTGGGATTCTTACTAACTCAGCCATGGGTTTAGGTTGCATTTGAGGTGTCAGTGTAGAGAAGGGAGGGTACTGATGCTGCTGAAAATGCTTTATGCTGGTGAGGGAAGTTGGTTCAGCTGCTTTCTGGATTCATTCCACCAAGAGCCAATTATGCTACTCAATACTGAGTGAGAGTGGCCCAGGCTTCTAGCTGGCTGTCCTGTCTCTGAAATTCCAGGCCCAGAACTGACACTGTGGCCATCTCATCCTCGGATAAATCCTACAACTGCACAGCTTCCGATTCTGAGCCTGCAAAGTGGGGATAATGGCTTCTGGAGCTCCCAGGAGGGTGATGAGGGCAAATTAAGACGATATTTACCAAACTCTCACAGAATGAATAGCACTAAATCTCCTCACCCATGCCCAGCCTCCTGGGGCCCCTGATTAGGCCAATGTTATGGAACAGTAAGCTTCCTTACACCTGTTCTGTCCAGCTCAGACAGGAAGGTGTAGCTGTGTTTGCACAAGGCTGACCTCCAGGGGAACACCAAGCAGCCTGCAGCCTGCCCTTGCTACTCTCCATTTTAATTAGGAAGCATAGAACAAAACATTTTTCATTGTGTATTGATGGTTCCATTTTCCAGGGGAGCCAAAGCAGACTGATTTTGCTTATTTACAGGGGAAACAAAGTGGGCTAGACCGATTGTAAAGTAAGGACAGGGCACGAACGCTTTCCCCAGGCCTCGGCGGCTGTTATCTGCTCGGCTGCCCTTCTCTCTGTCTGATGGTCAACCTGTGTCCACCTTGCCAGACCACCAGGCCTCTGCCCTGCGTTTATTTACCAAACATCTGCCTCCTTTCGTCCGTGTGCCCATCCCTGCCCTTCTAGGTCGACCCACTCAGGCCATTATCCTTGACCACCTTCATGTTCTATAGGATGGCCTCTGTCTCCCTGCTTCTATCTGTGTCTGTCTGTCTGCCTGCTTCTGTCTGTCCACCTGCCTGACTGTCTGCCTACCTGCGTCTGTCTGTCTTTCTGCTTGTATCTGTCTGTCTGCCTTCCTGTCTGTGTCTGCCTACCTGTCTCTGTCTGCCTCTCTGTCTGTCTATCTTCCTGTCTGTGTCTGTCTGCCTGTCTCTGTCTGTCTGTTTCTCTGTCTGTCTCTCTGTCTGCCTGCCTGCATCTACCTGCTTGTGACTTGGTCTGCCTGTCTGTGTCCATCTGCCTGTTTGTCTGCCTGTGTCTGTCTGTCTGTATATGTCTGTCTGTGCCTGTCTGTCTGCCTCTCTGTGTTTGTCTGTCTGCATGTGTCTGTCTGTCTTCCTGTCTCTGTCTGTCTGTCTTGCTATCTGTCTGGATGTGTCTGACAACTTGTGATAAAGGCCTGTCTCTGTGTCACAGACATGATTTCATGATATTCAATTATTTCTCAACTCTGAGGGGAATTTTAGACACAAATATGGAGTACAAGCTTAGATAGCTTGCTGTAACAGCCCTGGGATGGGTGGGATTCTAGATTATTTCTTGGTGGATGAGGAGCCTGGAATGATCCACTGTGGACATGGCTCAGAATCAGAGAAGCAGAGAAGCAGAGCTTCTGCATCCCAGAAGCTTTTGGGGTGTCCCTGAGGACCTCTGCTTGCTCCTAATTCAAACCAGTGGAGAATAAACCATCGGCATCCATCACTGTGCTCTAGACAGCACCTGGATTCCTTAGGCAGGTCAGAATGACTGAGCTTAGAATCTATTTGGCAGGAATAATGAGATAAAATAGGAAACTACCAGATGGCCTTGCAATCTCTCCCTTCTCCCAGGGTGCTGAGGCCCCCTTCCAGCTCTTCCCGGGCCAGCCGCCCACCAGCAGTGGGCTTCCAGTGACACAGTTGGCGTCTGGGGGCTCACTGCTTTGTGGACACTTTTTTTTCCTGAGGCCTGAGGTTTTTACACACACACACACACACACACACACACACACACACACACGTCTTAATTTTCACATTGCCTGTCTGGGGGCATATTGTGTGGTATGTGCCTCAGTGAGAAGGGCTCTTGAGGACTCTTCTTGGCATCCAGTGCCTTTGTTTTGTCCGGATATTTGCAGCTATTGTGACAGGATTTTTTGTCTTATCCCCCCAAGGAGACATGTTTCTGGACAGATTTTTTAGAGAGCAAGCACAGTGTGGGGTAGAGAGGCTGAGATCTGGAGTCAGGAGGACATGGGTTCCAATCTTGCCTCAGATGCTTAGCTGCTTGCCACACACGCCCCTCTCTGAGACTCAAGTTCCTCATCTCCCAACAGACAGAATGTAGGTTTACAGATCTGCAACTGCAGGTATCCTCCGAGGTGTCTAATCCAATCGCCTTATTTTGCGGAAGAGGAAACTGAGGCCCAGGGAGTTAAGTGACTTGCCCAGGGTCCCACAAGTAGCAAATGTTAGAGGTAGAATTTGAACTAAAGTCCTGTGATGGGGAGAAAGCAGTATTCTTTCCGCTGAACCACTGTCAGCAAATAAGCCATTATTAATTATTTCCTGTGTGGCAGGTGTTGTGCTAAGCCCTGGGGACACAGTGATACAGCCCCTAAAACAGAGAACAACACATGCACAGATGCTATTCTCAAGAGTGCGCATTCCAACAGTGGAGGCACCATGTAAATATCAGAGTACAAGATACAAAGTATGTTGAGGTGATCCCAAAGCGGGGGGCATTCATAGCTTGGGAACGGGGGTGGGAGGGTACTAGGAATGGGACAAAGAACAGTATTTGAGCTGAATGTCTAAGGAAGCTAGGAAAATGGAGAGCTCGGGGAGAGGTGGAAGAGCTTCCCAGCCATGAGACAGCCAGGACAAAGGCATGGAGACAGGGTCCAGAGAGCTGTGTCTGAGGAGCTGGACAGAGCCTGGATCTCAGAGTTCATGCAGAGGAGGAAGGTGAAGGATGCCTGGGAGGGTCAGGAAGGATTCCGAGGAGCTTTAAAGCCAGACACAGAGAAGATTTTATATGTAATTCTGGGCATGGCAGGAGGGATCCATGGAGCAGGGAGTAACATAGACAGATCTACATTTTTGGAAGATGGCTTGGAGTAGGGAGGGACAGCTCTGCCAATAGCCCTGTGAGAGAGGATGAGGCCCTACCCCAAGACAGTGGCCTCAGACAGGAGAAGTTATAGAGGAAGAAACAAGATCTCATTAAATTATCGGGGCTGTGTGGTGAGTCAGAAATGATCCGGGAGCCTGGAAGGCCAAGAGGATGGTAGGTGCTGGATGAGCTGAGAATCACCTTAAAGACCCTGGGTGGGATCTGTCTCACGGAGAAATGTCCACGGGCAGAAAGCAGGTGGAAAGGCAGCACTTCCATGAGATCCACTATCCTGCATCCCAAGTGTCTGCAAATCTCACTTTCTGACAACAGCAAGTGAACATTAGGCCCTGCTGGAGCTGGGCTATTCAGCCCCCTGGTCACACTGTCAGGGCCCAATCTGCAGGTCCATGTGATAGGCAGTAATCACCACAGCTCCTAGGATGCTATCGTGAGGATAGAGGACTGTGGTCTCTGCACAAAATGTTAAAGAGAAAACCAATTTAAAACTCATAGTGAGCAGCAGTCAAGTTGAAAAGAATAAGAATGATGTCTGCACAGACAAGATGCTCTTATTTCCACCCTGGGAAATAGCCTAAAAATGTCTCATGAATCAACACGAGCAGAAATATGTAGCAGCGTGCCTTACCCCGATCCCCCGACCAAAACAAATAACAAACTTTTCAAGAGAAAGCCTGATATGGGCTAAGCCCTGTCAGAACTTGGCCCTGATGATCCGACGATGAGGGGCCTGGAGTGTAAGAAGCATTCACCTTATGGATGCAAACTGCGTCCAGCACAGATGAAAGAGCCCCATTCTTTCAACACCCCAGTCTGGTAGGCGCCCATTAGAGCTCTCTCAGGGCTGCCCTGCTGCTCCATGACTTCCCTTGACTCCTTGGGGGCCTGAAGAGAGAATGGGCCTCCCCAAGAGCTCAGCACCCACACAGCTCTTTGGGGTGCACGGGGGCAGCTGACTTGTCAATGCTAGGGGTGGATTCACAATTCAAAGGCATTCTTTTCTTGGCTTTAGCACTGAAGCCTACTCCTTCGGAACCCTGAGGAGCAGCTGAACTTTAGGCTCTGGGCAGGATCCCAATCATTACAGGTTCATTTTGAGGAATGTAGGGAGGGTGCCAGGTTTGGAGCTGGAGGGCCTCTTTTCAAATCCCAGCTCTGCTGAGAAGTGCTTCTGTGATGTCGGGCAAATTCCTTGTCTTCTTATGGCTCCAGTCACATCTGTTGGGAGATGAAGGGCTCCAGGCAGCGTGGATCAAGAGCGGGGCTTGGAGGCAAGCAGATGTGGCTTCTAATTCAGCCTCAAGCAAGTCTTCCGTGTGTGACCCTTCCCTGGGCCTCATTCTCTCATCTGCAACATGAGGGGGGATTATGGAAAACTGTAAGTCTAGATGGAAGCCGTGGTGATGGAGGAATGGGGTGGGTGGATAGAGGGCATATATGTCATCAGTCTCCAAACTGTCTTAAATCATAGCCAGATCCTTTTGTGATGGGTAGAGCGGAGACGAATGACATAAAGCTACCAGAGCAGAGCTAAATAGAAGGCAGAAACCCCGGGGGGTGGGGGTGGGGGCTGCTCCCTCCCAACCAAGCGAGGCATGGAGCAAGATTCCTAATGACCAAAATGACAAAGAAAATCGATGTCATTGCACTGTGACCTGTGGCTTCACGAGCCCTGCAAACAAACGCACAGGCCGACTCACTTCTCCAGGACTGCTGTTAAACACTAACCACGTCCAGTTATTGCTTCGTTGCACTTCTGAATGTGTTCCACCTGAAAGGGGGGAAGTGCTTCAGAAGCATTAACTAATTGTCTCTGGCCATGCCCACAAAGCAAGCATGAGCTTCTCCTTCAGTGAGCAAGAATTACAAGCCATACTCTTAGGGGAGAGAGCAAACGAAAGACATCCTGGAAGAAGAGAAGTTTCCATACCCAGGGCAGTAGGACCACTTGTGGAGAGCTTGACTACTGGGAAGACATTTAGGCCCAAGAAGAGTGAAGCTGAGACAGAGACAGGAGTAAACTTTGGATTGTAAAGTCCTTGGAGTCCCCAAGAAATGTCAAGTATTTATTAATGTCTTGCTAAGGTCAAGGCACCATGCTATGCCATAAAGATGCAAAGAAAGGCAAAACACTAGTTCCTGCCCTCAGGGAGCTCACAGTCTAATGGGAGAAGACAAGAGTCAAGTGACTATGTACAAACTTGATAAATGCAGGACAAATTGAAGATAATCTATAAGACGAGGCAGGAAAGAGAGAAGGGGTGGAAATCAGGAAAGACCTCTTTCAAAAGGGAGGGCCTGAACTGGGACATGAAGAAAACCAGGAGGTAGAGCCAAGCAGAGGAAACATTCCAGCCATGTGTAGAGTCCAGGGAAGTGCTCAGAGCCAGGGGATGTAGAGGCTTATGGGAAAAAGAGCAGGGAAGCCCATATGAGGTGTGGGGGTGGGGTAGTGGTGGTCAGTAAGATACACTAAGATGGGAAAGGTAGGAAGGGGCTAGGTCATGGAGGGCTTTGAATGCCAAACAGGGTTTTACATTTGGTCTGGAGTTGGTAGGGAGCCATTGGAGTTAATAAAAAAATGGTGATGTGGGTGTGCAACATGGTCACTAAAATATAAGGGGGAGTTTCCAAAACTGAATGTTTCCACATTCCTTTCCATGATCCATTCTGAAGTCATGTGTGGTACCATGGGAAAGAGCACTGAACCTGGGGTCAGGCAACTTGGGTTCACATTCCAGCCCTGACACTAACTTGCCTTGTAAGCTTGGTCCTTTCTGAATCTCAGTTTTTCTTCATCTGTTCAACGGGTCCAATGCTATTTGCCCTATCTGCCTCTGATGGTCATCGAGGGAAGAGCACTGGCTTGATATTAGAAGAGACAGAATACAAACAGTGGTTAAGTGACCACTCCTCAGCACTTTGAAGCTCACTTCATCATTCACATACTTTATCTCATCGGATCCTTACAGCTCCTTGAGACAGATACTGTCGTTATCTCTCTGGGCAGACGTGCAAGCTGAGACCCAGAAAGTTCCCGCGGTCACACAGCTAATCTGATTCTGAGGGCCTGAACACTCCCCATTCTGCACTCTGTGTAAGAATAGAGGCCCTTTTCTAGCATTCCCCATCCATCCTTCCCTCCAATGGACGTGCCAGCTTACTGATGGACATGCCATCACGGCCTGCCTATCTGGCGACCGCCTTGCCGTGTCACTACCCCAGCCTCCCTGTCCCTCGTGCATTTCTCTGATTCCAGCCTCCTCCCCTTCAACATCATCCTGGGTTCCTGATGGAACGCAGACTGCTCACTCCTATTACACGCTGTTCCATTGTCCTCTGGAGGGATCTTTATTTTCAGTTCTTTGGAGTGTGTGCTGCTCTGTAACTTTCACCCTCACGACAACACCAGCAGAATGCTGCTATCACAAAAGGCGGCCATGAAACCGAGTCATTATGCAAGTGGAATTCCAATTAATTCAAGCCACTGATTTCAGTCAACTGATCGCTTTCATCTCAAAAACGTCATTGTGGGAATCTTTGCAATGTCTCCATCAGTCTCACTGGGAGAAAAGACCCAATGTACAAAGAGGTATAGAAATGAGATTCTGACAGTGCCACAAAGGGTGGTGGGGCCAAGAAGACAATGATATTGTCCCTGCACCTGGATTTTCTATTTCCCCTGTCACAGATGTCCTCACCTAGCTTTAGTTTATGGATGAGCCTCATTCAGTGGGACCTGTCCAAGAGAGTCCCTTCCCCAGGAAGATATGGATGGGGAGGGTTCCGTGAGAACATGGGCGTGACATCAGGAAGACCCAGGTTCAAATCCAGCCTCAGATAATCATTAGCTGCATGACCCTCTGCCTGCCTCAGTATCCTCAGCTATAAAATGACAGTAATAATAACACCTGCCTCCCAGGGTTGTTGTGAGAACGACATAATTCTTCTAAAGCACACTGCAAAGCTTAAAGTGTCCTAGAAATGGCAGCTATTATTATGATCATCATTACCATTACTATGACTCACCACATCACCAAGTTTGAGAATTTGAAGGCACTTCAACACCTAGCTTGCCCAACCCAAAGTGGACTGGAACCCCCACTACCCGATAGCCACCAATGGAAATCCATATGCTCCTGTCAGATCCATCCACTAATCAGAAGCATGTCCTTAATGCCAGCCACTGGCTGAGGCAGAGACAACATAAAGATGCCAATGAAGCCATCCCTGCTCTCTAGCAGCTTAACCGCTATTAGGAAAATCTCATGTGCTCAAATCCATATGCATACGCACAGGCGCACATGTATGCATACATACATATACATACATGCATCCATACATATGTAGACCACAGATTCAAAATAAGGAGCTCTTTTGGGGAAGGCAAACACCAGCAGGCACTGGGGAAGGAGGTGGTAAAGTCTTGGGTGAAAGGCTCACCTTACAGCTGAATATTGAAGGAGAAGGAAGAAGAGGATTCTGTGGGGTAAAGGTGGGAGGCAGAGTATCCCAAGCAGGGAGAATGGCCAGTACAGACATGGTAATGGGAGATCAAAGGAGGAGAGTGCAGAATGGCAAGATGGCCAGATGGGCTCCAATGGAGAGCACGATAACAGGGCTAAGATACAGCAGGGCTGGAAAAGCAGGTTGGGACTAGGTTGTAACAGACTGTAATCACTAACCACAGAAGTGATAGTTCATCCTACAGGCAATAAGGAGCCTGTTTATTGAGTAATATAGTTTAAACCTGTGCTGGAGGCCAATTGTTGGTAAGGTGGGAGGATTCAGAGAAGTCAAAAGAAAGGTCATCATTGTCATTATAGTGCTGGCCAGAGGCTATGGAGCCTTCCTGAGGGGGCTGGCAGTGTGAGGCTGAGGCGACCGTGTAGTAGGAAGGCCGAATTTATGATCTCAAATATAATCATGTATATGTTTGAATGGTCCGAAATCGCAAGGTATGAGAGATTCTCTAAGGAGAAAACAACAAGGAATTTATTTAGGCCCCACCGCAGCAAAAACTTGAACCAGTCTCCCCATTCCAACATCTTGACAAAAAGACTCCAGGCCC
>CM053626.1:3924451-3941234 GCA_028646595.1 Phalanger gymnotis | reverse complement strand
AAGTCACCAATCCACACCCACACAGGTTTCACACCTGACAGGGCCCTGGGCCTGGGGCTTAGCACTTAACAGCTGAAAGTACTTCCACTCAAAAGAAACAAAAGCCATGCTAATGAGACAATTTTGCTTAACAACACAGACCGGTTCAAGAGATGTTAGAAATGGTCAGCAGCACTGGCGGTGAGCACTTTGTCCCTCTTTCCTCCTTCCATACCATGTTAGCCCTAGGTAATCCATGAACCTTTGGCTGTGATGGTCAAATACCTGGTGGCTCCAAAGATTAAGGATCTCAGCTAGATCCCACACCAGCTCTCAACTCCACCATCAGGAAGTGAAGAGGCCATCAGGCATTGCTCCTGAGGTGAGGAACCAGAGAGGTGGGAATTGAGCAAAGACTGGAGGCAAGGGAGTCTGTTAGCCCAGAAAAGCAGAGGGTTCACTGCCACCGTCTGCCAAATGACCCTTCTCTCTGCCCTCTAGCTGTGGTCAGACAAGGGAAGAGGACTGAACATGCAGATACAGGTCTTATAAGGCTTTCCTGACAGCAGGAGAAGTTTAATGTTTAGAGGGGATGACTGGGGAGAGCGATGGAAGATCCTTTCTTTGGAGCCCTCGTAAAATGAGTCAAATTCTCATCTTCCTGTGCTGAGCTGGAGGTAGGGGCCTGTGTGGAAGATGGACCTTAGATCAATATACCTATAAATGGCTACCTGCTGATTGAATGGATAGATCCCTGGATAGGTGAGGACTCATTACTATGGCCCAGCTGGCTGTCTTATCTGTTGTTTTGCTCATCCTAAAGTCAGGGAAGGATTGTTCTGGGCAATCATATCTGTTTGACAGACTCGCGAGCTACCACAGAGGTCAAAGGGAGTGACTTTGTACGTTAGTGGGGGAGAATCGATCAGCATTTGGACCAACAGTTCACTCCTGGCAGAGAGATTGAGAGAGAGACAGACAGATGGACAGAAAGCAGAGACAGACAGACAGAGACAAACAGACAGAGAGAGACAGAGACAGATAGACAGAGGGAGAGACAGAGACAGAGAGAGAGATACAGAGACAGACAGACAGATAGAGACAGACAGAGACCACACCTCTACTGTTGCAGACTGGCACCTTCTCTGTAAGTTCTAGTCTTGGAAAGTTGCTCAGAGCAGTGAGACGTTAAGTGATTTGCCCAGAGTCACACAGCCAATGTGCTCCCAGCTTCCAAGGTCAGCTCACTATATATCCAAACAAACTGGCATTTGACAACAACGCAAGAAAGAACCTAGGTGTCCTCGGAGAAGGGAGGTATACAGGAAGGCTTCCAGAAAGAAGCAGCATCAGACTCGGACCTTGGAAGACCTGGGAGCTGTGCAGCCATGGGTCAGGAGCCTCCAGTTACTCTACCCTAATATGAGGATGATTGTGGGTAAAGGGCCGGCCGCCGCCCTGGGTCTACTTCTGGAGATGTACCAACCAGTTGGGTCCATCTCAAGCGCTTTGCCGTCTTTGCAATGACACCGATGTGCCAGGGCCGTCACAGAAGGGAAAGATCGCACCGGATTGTTCAGACCAAACAAGGAGTTCCTGGAACAGAGGGTGGCCCGGGGCGTTTGCGGAGCAGAAGGGCTCCGGGCACAGTGGGGATAACGCTTGTTCAGTCTGGCTAGGAGACCCAATAAACGAAGAGGAGCTTCAGGGGGGAGGGGCGGGGGAGCGGCTTGTGAGCCGATCGTCGAGGGACAGAAACACCGGTGAAGGCCTGGGCAGTTTAACCAACAGGCAAAGGGGGAGCAGGCGGGGATCTCAACTATGAGAACCGCGGCAGACCTTGTCATCAATCCGTCAGTCGTCCGATCGATCCTTCAGCGCAAGAGCATCCAGGACGTGTTTGCTCCACGCCGATGCTAGGAATCTGAAAGGTGACATGAAGGCGCCCGGGCCTTCAAGGCTTTTCTACTTTAGGGGCGTGGGGGACAGAAAGGAGAGGGACAGAAGCGCATCTGAGAGGCCACATAGAGGGATGAGGAACTCGTTGTACTTGGAGTGAGGGAGACACGAGTTCGAATTCTGCCTCGGACCCCTAGTAGCCTGGTGTATGTGGACCTAATTTTGTCACCCCTAAAAGGATGAGGTTTGACTCAATGACTTCTAATGTCCCTTCTAGCTGCAAGTTTATAAGCCTATGATTTGTATAATCGATATTGAGCAAAGAGCTAAATTGGTGTGTCGATAAGACAAAACGGGCACTTGAGGAGTTTGGCTTTTGTTTAACTTGAGTGGAAGTGCTTTCAGCTGTCAAGTGCTCAGCCCCAGGCCCAAAGCCCTGTCAGGTGTGAAACCGGTGTGGGCCTAGATTAATGACTTAAGAGGAGCCAACTCGGAACCAAGGTCTCTGGTCATTGAGGTGGGGCTTGAAAACGCCAGAGGCTCAGCTTCAAGGAGAGGCGAGCTAAGGGAGACTACAACTGAAGCTGAAAAAAAGCCGAAGCAGGAGACCTGTGTGAACCCAGGAGTGCGAGCAAGGACTTGAGGCCGGTAAATACCATTTGGCTAAGTATTATCTTGTTTTTCTGTGGCCTCCTGGTTACTCTTGTGAGGCGGGCCTACTGGGCCTGGGGTTTTTTGGTCAAGATGGAGGAATGGGGAGGCTGGTTGTTGCTCTGAGGCCTAAATAAATGTTCTGTTGCTTTCTACTTAGAGAATCTCTCATACCTTGCGATTTCGAACCATTCAAACATATGCATGATTATATTTGAGATTATAAATTCGGCCTTCCTACTACAATTGGGGTGGAGGTGCGATTGTGTAGGAGGTGGCTCAGTGCCGCAAGGCCGGTTTGGCAGGACTGTAGAATGTGGAAAGAGCAGAGAGTGGTAATAAAAATGGAAAGGCAAGTTGGGCATGGGTTGTGGAGGCCATTATGGGCCAGACAGAAGAGCTGGAATCTGCTCCAGGAGGCATTAGGGAGCCGCTGGAGTTTACTGAGTAGGAGCATGACAAGGTTAGACCTGGGCACGAAGGAAAGTATTTTGGAGATCCTGTAGGACAAATTTGAAAAGGCAGAGGCCTGAGGTAGAGGGACCCGTTTGGGGGCAGGAGCTAAGATGGAAGGTGATAGCCATGCTCATGGAGAGAAATGGACTATGTGTCCACAACAAATGTCATAAAGAGAGAACATAGGAGATTTGGCAACTAACTGATGAGGGTGGAGGCAAAGCAGAGGGAAGAGTCAAGGGTAATGGCAGAGTTATGAGCCTGGGAGTGATGGAGAGGACATCACGGAAGCTCTGGGGAGGGTGGCTTTAGTGAGAAAGATAATGAGGTCAGTTTTGGACACGCTGAATTTGAGATGTTTGCTCTTGAGGAAAAAACCAACCTTCTCATTAAAAAAAAATCTAATATCCCTCCTTCATCAACGGTTACTAGTTGGCATAGATAACACCCCCTGACAATGCCTGCTGGTGGGCACCATTCAGCTCAGACCTCTGTCCAAGCCTCTTAAGGAGATCTCTTTAAATGAGGACCCAGGAGATTTGCCCAAGTCATGGAGCCAGTGGAAGCGCCAGGAATAACTAACTCTCAGCTCTCCAGGTTCCTCACTATGTTCCATGAAATCAATACACCTGAAAATAACACTGTTCTATACCAGGCAGAAGACAGGGCTCATCCCAAATTCATTCATAACTAAGCATCAGACCATTTTTTGAGGAACCAAGCAGCCCCTTTGTACAGACTGGTCTCTCCCTCCTGGATCTCACAATGCTGGGCATTACACTTCTCTTATCTTTCCTATTCTAATGGACCAGACACATTTCTGGACTTCAGATTGCCTCCTCATTTGCCTCTTCCCGGAGAGCAAAGATTCTTCCTCATTTATCCCTGTGTCTCCCCAACAACGATCATAGTAACTTATACGGATAAGATGATAATCATAATATAACATTTTAATGCATGCAAAACTTGGCATATAAATGAGCTCATTTGAACAGCACCATAACACTATGAGGTTGGCACCAGAAGTATTTTCATCCCTATTTTACAGATGGGGTAAATGAAGCTTAGGTGGGTAACTAGCTTGGCCAGGGTCACAAAGTGAGTTCCATGTCACTGGAAGGTTTTCAACCGAGCTTTGCTTCCTCGGGGTTCACACTGCAAGGCAGCAATTCCTGGTACTCATTTTAGTGCCTTCCATAACAGCATAGACAGAGATGGAAGGATCTCGGAGGCCATTTCTTAAGGCAGGAAGCAGAAGTCTTCTGCATCGGGTTAGGCATGCTTGCCCAAGGGGAAGTGGATTTCTGGAGCCTTTGCTTCCCCAGCCCCTCCTACTGTGAGCGCCATCATTCATCACACAAATGTGGATAGAGCGCTGACTCCCTTATGTTGGTGTCTTCACTTCCAGGGGCTTCGGTTGCTTTGGCTCTAAATGAGGGGTTGGCTTGCCCAGTTCTGAGGTTCTTACTAATACTTTTGAGACTCTCTCAGCTGCTAATGCCCTTCTCCCTGTTCCCTGGCACTTATTTGGTATGTACAATAATATGCATATGTGATGTCTCCCCTGGCTGTCTTGTGAGGGCGGTGTGTACACATAAATGCTGATTGGTGATTGATTGACTGAACTACGGACTGAGACAGAGACAGAAATGGAGACAGGAAAGGAGTGGGGAATAGAGGGGGAAAGGGAGAGAGGAAGGAGAAAAGAAAAATTGCTGCTCCTACGGACCCTTTCAAATGTCCCAAATAGCCAGGAACATGAAGAGCAAGACTGGTGAGGAAGGACCATTCCCCAATCTCCTACCGGGAGAATGATCATATTGGGGACTTCAAGTAATCCCAGAGATGTAACTACATCTCTGCAACTAATGCTGGCCTTTTCTGGGACCTCCCAGGTTCAAATCTCCCCATCAATTTATTGATGGAGGTAGTGCAATAGATGGAGTGTTGCTCCTGGAGTCAGGAAGACCTGAGATCAAATCCAGCCTCAGTTACTTACTAGTCATGTGACCTTGGGCAAGCCACTTAACTGCTTATGCCTCAGTTTTCTCAATTGTAAAATTAGTATATTAATAGTACCTACCTTCCACCGTTGTTGCGAAGATAAAATGAGCTAACAATTATAAAACTCTCATCCTCATGCCCAGCCCAGAGTAAGCACCAGAGAACGGTTGTCATTGTTGATACTACGACTATTATTATGATATGTGTTCATCCTTTCGCTTGATAGAAGCTTCTTGAGGGCACAGCTCTTCAGGCACATAGTAGGCACTCAATAAATGGTTAAAAAGAGACCCCGAACAAGTCACTTGCCTCTCCACCTTAAAGCACTATATAAACACTAGCTAGCATTCTTATTCCTACTACTAGCCCCTGATGAGTTTTTAACTACATCAATATGTATATGCATATGTGTATGTGTAAATATATGCATATGCTTGCATATGTTTATATATGTCTGTGTATATATCATATACATAAATGAATGCATGGTATATTAATATAAATATATGGATACTTATATATGCTTACACCTCTATTTTCAATAATGTCCTTGTTCTCTCAGATATTCAAACTGGGATACACTTTTCAAATATGTAGTAGCTTATTTTTCATCTCTCAAGAGGCATGAAATGATGATCAAATAATTCAGAAGAAAAATCACTGCACTTCTGGCTCACCCTCTGACTGCTCATCTCCCTGCCCCACCCATCCCCCCTCTTGGCTCTAGAACTTCACTGGTGAGTCTTTGATCACCATGTCTATGGTGAGAAGACTCAGCCACTGAGCTCCACTTGGGACTTACCCTCTGACTGCTCATTCCCCTGCCCTCTCCCACCCCCTTCTTGTTCTTAGGATAAGTCCTTGCTGAGGCTGAAAATTGCAGTGGTGAATCCTTGACCACATTTGGGCAGGATTCTAAAAAAAGGATTTGGTATTGCCCTTTGAGAAGACATGTACTTGTTACAATTCCAAATTGTGTTTATGCACATGAGGTCATCGAGTTTATTGGAATGATCAGGGTTGGGGGTGGGGTGGGATTTTTTTTTTGGTGTTTTTTAATAGAGTTTTTACTGTAAAAAATCAGTTTGTTTCTGAAAAATAAATTGATCAATAAATTCATTTTGTTCTGCTTCTGGCTTAGGCAAAGCTTCATATTCATCCCGATACCTTTCTAGCTGCATTTTCTTCTCTGCTATTAGAGCCTGTTGCTACTGCTGCTGGGCTTCTCTGTGTTTCACTATGGATTTGAGGAATATACTCCAATTGCCTTCATCTTCTCATTTTCTGGTTCTTTTACTAATCGGTCAACAAGCCCAATTAAGTCGTCTACTATTTTCTGAAATTGATCGATTTTGTCCACAAAGTCCTTGCATTCCTCCTTGAGTTCTATGGTCTGCTGAGTCACCTCAGGGTCCAAGACTCGAAGCTTGTTCAGCTCATCAAAGTGCAGGCCTGCATCACCCAGGATGTCTTTAGCCATGGCTGATGCCAGGGCCTGCCACGATGCAGAGCAGGCACGGGAGACAGCGGCTCGGCTCTCTGGTCCTCAGCTGACTCCACTGCCCAGAGCCACCCTTTCCCACTGCTGCCATGTTCAGCAGCTTTTGAGATAACAGACTTACAAGTTAAAGTGACCTTGGGGGTTCTCTAGTCCAAGCCCCTCACTTACAGATGAGGAAACTGAGACACCCCCATATTTAGCAATTTGCCTGATGTCACACAATAAGTGGAAGAGCTACAATTTGAACCAGATCCTTTGATAACATACCTAGAACTCTTTTCTCACTGTGTCCCGCATCTTTTGAATGGGAGATGCCTTTGGGGCCCATGCCCATAGATATGTAGGCTTAACAACTGTGAGGAGAAAAATCACAAAAGTTTCTATATGGAGTTCTTAGTGTGGCAGGCACAGGATGCCATAATATCCAAGCCATCCAGTGAAGTGTGTGTGTGTGTGTGTGTGTGTGACATAAAGTCAAGGTTCGTGATCCAAGGTGTTCCATATTCTACCCAGGCTTTTGGAGCCATGGAGACTGCCACTAGCCAGAGGTCATCACTGAGTCTTGGGCCCTCCACAGGAGGAGCTCCATGGCTGCTCTGGCCCTTCCAGTTCACTTTGGGGCTGTGTGAATGTTCCCCTTTGATTCCAATGCTTCCCTCAGCAGTTTTCTTTGGCTGGCTGTGGTAGCCTTGCAAGACATATTGTGAACCTACTTTGACACCAGAAGTGATGAGGGGTCATTGAAACTTTGATTACAGCCCAGCTGGCAGGGCTGGTCCTTCTGATGGATATGTTTGCTGAGTTACTGCATGGTTTACCTGAGACTCAGGCTCTTTCAGCCCAGCCCCACGCAAAAGGACATGGGCTTTGTTGGAAATTCAGGCATTAGTGGAGAAAATAAATGAAAATTGTGTGTTTCCCTTAAATCAGTTTTATATACTTGAACATTTCAACGGGAGTAATTCATTTCTCTCGGGAAAGATTGAGTCTGAAATTACAGCTGCAGTGGAGATCATCATGAACTCCTCCTGGCTTCTGCCCAGAATCATTGCCCTACTCAGGACTGCAGACGTGGCACCCAGACTTCCTTCCTCAGCCCTTTTATGGCACCTGAACTGCTCCTCTTTCTCTAGGGTACACTTCTTTTTCCTGTCTCCTTTTCAGGGAGAGTCAGCCTCCCCAGAACCATCCAGAATGATTAGGAAAATACTTCTTACCTTGGCCAGAACCAAAAGTATGTTTGACCAACAATATCTTGATTGCTTAACTCAGTGGCCTTTTCACAGTCCTCTGCCTTCTGTAACTCTGTGCAGGCTCCATACTGTCAGCCCTTTTCTTCCAAGATCCTCTCTCCTTCATGGGTTTGGGGACACTCAGGGGTTTTCTCCTACCTGCCTCACTGTTGTTTCTCAGGCTTTTTTGATTGGTCATTATCTAGCTTCATGAGAACATGAGAACAAATCGGGAGTTCAAGAGGATGTGAAATGTAATCTAGTCAAACCCCCCTGAATTAGAGATGCAGAAATGGGTTCAGAAATGTTAGGTGACTTGTCCAGGATGACAAAGCTAATCAATAGTGGAGGCAGGCTTTAAATCCTGCTTTCCTTGCCTCCAATTCTGGACTCACCATGCCACTTTCTACAGCTGGATGTGCCCTCATCTCTCTATATACTCTCTGCCTTGGTTTCATCAGAATCCACAGGTTCAATGATCACTTCTAAACAGGTGATTTCCCAAGCTAGATATCAAGTCTTGGTCTCTGAGCCTGATTTCCAGGCCTGTGTCACCAAATACCTGCTGCCATCTCTATTTGGACATCCTATGAGCATCTCAAGCCCAACAAGGCCAAAACAGAACTGATCTTTCCTTTTAAACTCATCCCTTTCCCACACTCCCCTTTTTGTATTGACAGTATCATCATCATGCTCCCAGTCACCCAAATTCACAAGCTCAGAGTGTCCTTAGCTCTCTCTGCCAAAGAAGGTGCAAGTCCTAATTCTCTACCTACAGGACCACTTCTGTCCAACACCATTTTCACCCTCCCACCATATCACCTCTGGTCTGGGCTATGGCATCAGCTTCCTAGTCTTTCTGTCTTTCTGTCTCCAGGATCTCTTCTCTCAAAGCCACCTTCCACATGCAAACTTGGTATTACTAAAGTACAGTTCTGAAATTTCATCCCCATGCTTAAGGAACTTTAAAGACATCCTTTGCTACAAAAAAAAACCACAAACTCTCCCATTTGGCAATTAAGGCTCATCCTTCAAAGCTCTAGCCCACTTTGCTAGACAGAGCTCACATCACACCTCCTCACGCACTGTATAGTCTAGCCAGATGTACTACTTGCCATTTCTCATACATAACATTAAGTTTCCCACTTTGATGTCCTTGCACAATTGTTCCCATGCCTGGAATGCTCCTTCTCACCCACACTTCTGAGAATCATTCTTCTTCTCCAATACTCATTCCTCTAAAGGGCCACTCTCTATGTGAATAGTTTACTAACCTACACTGTTAGGACTATCCAATCTTCCTCTCCCCACAAAATCACTTTGCATATACTTTGTTAAGTATGAAGATTTTCTGATGAACAGGATGCTCTCAGAAAATCCTAGAAAGACTTACATGAACTGATACCAAAGTGAAATGAGCAGAACCAGGAGAACATTGCACAGAATAACAGTAATATTGTATGATGCACTACTAAGAATAACTTAGCTATTCTCACCAATATAATGATCCAAGACAATTCTAAAGGACTTGTGATGAAGAGTGCGGCTTATCTCCAGAGAAGGAACAGGTGGAGCCTGAATGTAGATTGAATATATTTTTTCTTTACTTCTTTTAACTTTGGTTTATTTTATTCTTGTCTCTGTTTTCATTCATGGCATGACTTAGAAGGAAATGTGTTTTGCATGACTGTACATGTATAACCTCTGTTAAACTACTTGCCTTCTCAATGCGGGTGGGGGACAGAGGTAGGGTGAGAGAGAATTTGGAACTCAAAATTTAAAAAAAAAAGAATGTTAAAATTATTTTTACATGTAAGTAGGGAAAAATAAAGCATTTTTAAGTATGGGGAATTTCTAGTCCCTCCCCCTCTGTTTTGTATTTCTTCTACATGCATGCTGTTTCCCCAAGCAGCACATAGGTTCGCTAGGGAGGCACTGCTTTACTTTAGTATGAGTACATACATCCCTGGCATACAACCCAGAATCTGGCTGAGAAAAGGTCTTTAATAAATGGTTATTGACTTGGATTGGATGAGGTAAGAAGGAGGCATTTCAACCGCTAAAAATAAAGTCAGCTTTGTCTTCAAGGCATTAACTTTGAGGAAATAGTAAGGAATAAGTCATCTAATTTAGAGGCAGAAGAGATCTACAAGATTGTGTTTTGCTCTTCCAGGGAAAGAAGCTGATCTGCAGAGGGTTAAGCAATTTGCTTGAGGTCAGATAAGTATGACTAGGACAGGATCTGAACCTATGTTCTCCAGCTCCAAGTCCATGCTTTGAAGCCCAGAAATCTTGCCCATGGTGGAAAGAGAGCTCTCTGTACCCAGAGCCAAAGTTAGCATCTCAACGGCCAAGAGGGTTTTTTTCAGAGGATGAGATTCTTCCTTCTACCTCAGTCAATCCAATTCAACAAACAATTATGAGACATGTTTTAACTGCCAAATAATGTTCTTGGCACTACATACGTACATACAAAAGCAAAACAATCTTTACCTTCAAGGAACTTACATCTGCTGAAGAAAATCCCATATCTCTCTGGGAATCATAGCAATCTAGAACTACAAATACACTGTCTATAGAGCCTGCAATGTGGACCTGCCTTCTAATGAGGTGTGTGTGTGTGTGTGTGTGTGTGTGTGTGTGTGTGTGTGTAAGAGAGAGAGAGAGAGAGACAGAGACAGAGACAGAGACAGAGACAGAGACAGAGACAGAGACAGAGAAAGAGAAAGGAGACAGACAGAGAGTGAAAGGGAGAGAGAGACAGAGAGAGGCAGAGACTCAGAGAAACAGAGAGACAAAAAGATGACAGAGAGAGACAGACACACACACACAGATAAAGACAGAGAGAGAGAGAGAGAAACAGAGACAGAGAAAGGAGAGAGATTGAGAGAGACAGCTAGACAGACAGACAGAGAGCACGCACATTGAATAACTAAAGGCCTTTTGCTTTAATTCCCACATAGTCTCATACAAAATTCCTACTTACCTGTAAGTGTTGTTGTAGGTTGCAGGGATATGTTTTTGTTTTGTTTTATTTTTACCAAATGATATCCTCTCCAAGAAAACAAATTTACAAGAAAGAGCATACAGTGTACCCAAAGTCATTCAAAGACTGGTCTGACTGTATCTTAATTACTGTAAGAGCATGACTTAAGGCTAGATCTCCAAAGAATTAATTCCTTAAGCTTTCAGAAGTTCATTCATCTTTTAACTCGTTTTCCTGTTGTATTCAGGGCTAGGCACTTGAGAAAATCTTTCTATCATGACACCACTGATCATCTAATTGCCAGGTCCCTAGTTTAACTGTAGAAAAGAAGGGAGTAGCTTCCCATGACAGGTTTTTTATTAAATCAAAGACTCTACTTCTATTTGTGATGGACTGGGGTTTTGCTGTCTCTTCTCTATGTCCCAGGTTTGCCTCAGTCTGTACTCACAGTATCCTGGTAAAGTAGAGAGGAATTCCCCTTCTTTTCACTAGATCTGTATTTCCATTGGCATGGAGAGCTCTTAGTGGATACAATCGCTCTACCAATGCCAATCATTACATTTGCTATGACTTAAAGTTTTCAACAATTGACTGCGGAGGTGTGAAATGAAATGACTCTCCCATAGTCATGTAACCAACATGTGTCAGGGGTGAGACCTGAACCCAGGCCTTCTTGGATCCAAGATCAATAACCTAAGCACAATTATTCAATTTCCATCCACTAACTTATTATTAAATCATAGTGTTTCAAAGTGGAAGTGATATAAGGGATCATCACATCCAATTCTCTCTTTTTACATGTGAGGAAACTGAGGTCCACAGACGTTCATTGACTTGTTCAAGTTCATATGGCAAGAGTAGGATTGGATCCAAGGGCCTGTACCTCTGTCTCTGGGACCTCATCTGCTGTGCCCATAGAGCAGGTCAAAGCAGCTCTGGAATTCCAACACAGATTAAACATGGCAGATGGAGTGGAGAGATCTTGGAACCACAATACTTTAAGGATTAGGGGATTTGCAGGTGAAGAGTCTCCTTGCTCTTGTTACGTTGAAGCTTATTAGAAAATCAGTGGATTCTGTGAGTGTGTTTGTATGTTTAAGCTTGGAGATTTTCTCTCAGCCACTGTCCTCAGAGATTTTTATCAGAGCAAGGAGATTTCAATGACAGAAGTTCAACCTTTTGCTGACAAATCCCATACTCATGAAGAAACAAGGGCTGGAGGCCATGCTGACCGATAGAGATGCTCTTTTCAGAGGCTATCTGGACCTTTACACATTGTGTGTGTCAGTAGAAGGCTGGGAAAGATTTAGTGATGGCAAGCCTGGTTCTCAATCCTTGCTCTTATGACTACCACCAGGATGACCCAGGAAGTTACTTCATCTTTCTGAGCCCTAACCTTATTATCAGTTACATGGGATAATTCCATCCATAGCACCTAGCTCAGAGTTGTAGTGAAGAAAGTACTTTGTGAACCTGAAAGTACTTTAGGAATATAACTGATTATAACTAACCACTGGTATTAAGAACTTGATTTATGGGCTAAAGCTACTGGGAAGCTGGCCTTTTGGACTTTCATGGAGCTGATCTTCCACAAGGCATTAAAAATTCTTACACCAATGGGCACACTGAGCAAAACATAACATTGGCCTGAGTTCCCCATTCTTCTCTGAATTTATTTCTCATGTCACCACTCCTAATAATTTATTGCTACTAACTTTCCTGTCTGCTTATACCCTACTCTTTAGCCACATACCATAGAACTATACCCAGAACACTGGTCCGTTTGCTCTTTCTAGCACACAGTGCTCCATCTACCAATTCCATGCCTTTTCTGGGCAATCCTTCATGCCTGACTACTAGGACCTACTGCACACCGTTGGCAGAAAAATGACTTAGAGGCCAAATTAATTGCCCTCTTAGTAGGAGCAGAAACATGCTCCAGCTGTCTGATTAGGAAAATGAGTTCAAACTCTCCCCCAGCTTTCTCTCCTTGAAACGACTCTCAGTAGCCAAAGCTAGAAGGGATATGGGTGATTTATGTATATTTACCTTTTGGGCCAATAGATGCTAAGGCCATTTTTGAAAGAGAAAAAAATGCTATGTATCTATGGCTTATCTGCTCCCCAGGCAGACTCCAGGGTACTTGGGTGCCCAGTGGTCAAAGAGAAAGTTATGGCAGACAGATTCATTAACATACCATCTTACCATCTCTGATTTTTCCCCAATTTTCAAGGGGATAGGGCAGGGGTATTGGAAGTGTCAAGTGTCACTACTAATGTCTCAAAATGTAGCACAGAATATTGTTAAGTGAGATTACCAGCAGGTCTTTATTTGTCCACACATAGACAATGTTTTCCATGCATCGAATTTCGTTGTTTCTATGAGCAAACGGAAATTGTTGGTGTAGTGGGTAGAATGTCAGATTTATAGTGAGAAAGGCATGAGTTTGAACCCTGCTTCAGACATGATCTGTGAGTGAGTCACTTAAATTCTCTGGGTGCCAGTTTCCTCGTCTATAAAATTAGGAGTTTGGATTCAATGGCCTTTATATTCCCTTGTAACTCTAAACCTATGATCCTATGACTCCAAGGGACAAAGGGATTTTCCTAGTCAGTTTGGACATTGGTTGGAGCCAAGAAAATAATTCCAAAATTTTTCCAAATTCCATCTCTGTCTACTAAATTTTCCTTCCATATCAGAAGTACAGATTGTTAGAGGCAGAAGGGAGCTAGGCTGTCCATCAGTTATCTCTCACTCCCACTGCATGAGCTGCCTACCCCGTCTTTGGTCAGGCATTTTTCTGATGACAAACATTATGCCACTTCTCCTGAGAAAATCCTTGTAGATGATATGTTGAAGTGTGCTTGTGGCTGCCACATATCTCTCCATTGCCCTTTGGGTGACTTTCACCTTTGGTCCTTCCGGGACCATAGTACTCCATGACTCCTGGCCATACAGGACCAATGGAGAAATACTGATGTACGTGATATTCATATCAAGAATGCTGATGTGGCTCCTGTTGCTTTCTGGGACACTGACTAGGTAAAAATGAAAGACTCCTGTTTGCATTTTAAGCTCTTCACAATTGGGTACCTGTCAACCTTTTCAGGTTAATCATACAATGTCACCCCTCATGGCCTCATCACTTCAGCCAAACTACTACATTGTCTGGTCCTCAAAACAACACTACGTCATTCATCTTTTCACAGCTAATCCCCCAAGCCTAGAATACTTACCTTCCTCAACTTCACCCCTGAGTATCCCTAACTTGGCCCAAGACTCAGCTCAAGCAGCACCTCCCACATGAAGCTCTTAAGTACATTAAACCTCTCTTCCCTCCCAGAAGCGAGTATTAATTTTTGCATTTGTGTGTGTGGAAGGGGGTGCATGTGTATGCATATGTTGTCTCTCCAAATAAAGTATAAGCTCCTTGAAGAGGAGAATGTTGCTGCCTTCTTGTCTTTGCATCACCAGTGCCTAGCATGGTGCCAAAGGTGCCGGAGGCAAGTAATAAAGATGAAGTGCTTGTTTATTGATTGATTAAATGAATATTTGCTTTGAGGAGGAGCTTGGGGTCATTCCATGTACTGCACAATTTCTCCAGGCAAAGGAGCTTGCACCCCTCCTCTTTTTCTATCCACTGATAGGGAGGGAGAAAAGCCTTTTGAGTATTTTGGATAATTAGGCACTCATATTCTTAATGTGATCATCGACCATCGCTACTGCTACAATGGTGTTTATCCAACAATTCTGCCTCGAGACCCCTTCGGCCTCCAACTGAGTCAAGTAAAGATGATCCATCAGTGTCTCTCACCCAGGGACGTGAGGATGCAGTCTGACTCCAGACAAAAAAAAGCTTATTTGTCAGGGCAAAAGCTTTGAGCAATGCAGCAGAATCTGGGCCCAAGTTTCTCTAATGGGAGTTAAAAATGTGATTTGGGGATTGGAGAAGAAAGGCTTCATAGAAACTAATGACCAAGGGCTGTGTGGGGAAAGGAGAAAATAAAAGACAGAGTGAGGAAAGGCAGAGTGAGCTGCACCAGGGAAAAGCTACGAACAGCTGGGCAGACTCGTGCTTATACTCATTAACAATGATTTCAGCATTAAAGAACCTGGCATTTTCATGAGTTAGCTATACGCGCTTCTCTTGGGCAGGCAGGACAGACAGGCTTGGAATGGTCCCATGACTGAACAGGTGGAAGAGAGGGCACAAGATAGGGAAAGGAGGGGGTGGTGGTTGTTGTATTTTGGAAATTAAACTTTACTCTCAGCCATTTCAACCTCCTCACTGTCATCAGAAACTCCTGTTTTCAACATCAATGCTCTCCCAAGGATGTTATGTGCCTTTGAACCACAGCACCCCACCATTTCAACAGAATCAAAATTATAGAAGCCCAGAGAGCAGCGTTGAGATGTGATCTAACCCAATGAGTTATAAGTAATTGGGACACATTTTATCCCTATTTTATAGATGAGAAAACTGAGACCAAGTGAGATGGAGAGACTTGCCTGATGTCACACAGCTAGTAAGTTAAGGAAGATGGATTAGAACCCAAGTCTTTCTGCTTCCAAGTCCACCAGTCCAATACTCACTGTGCAGGGCTGCCTGACAGCTGTGTTCCAGGTGCTGTTCAGGGTGCTGACCACTGGGCCTTCCCTCCTCCTTCTGTGCTTTCTTGCATTGCCTCCATGTATTCAATTATCATCTCGACTCCAGGGATTCCCAGAGCTGTATAAACAGCCCTCCTGAGCGCTTGTCCCACATCACCAACAAAATTCACTTTCTTTCCCACCAAACCCTCTCCTTTTCCCAACTTCCTTCTTGCTATCAAAGAGACCACCATGCTCCTAGGCACCTAAACTACCAGTATCAGTAGCACCCTCAACTCGAGACTCCCATTCACCACATATTCAAGCTACTGTCAAGTCTCCCTTAAGAACTTGTCTCATGTATGTCCCTTTCTCTCTACACATACAGCCTTACTCTAGTGCAGGCCTTCTACACACCATCGCAAACCATCCCTGACTCAGATAAAAGGAAGATCTGACAACATCACCCCCATTCAGTAAATTTCAATTACTCCCTATTACCTTGGGAATCAACATAAAATACTCTTTGGGACCTTTAAGATCCTTGGCTCCTGGCTCCTAACTAATTTTTCTGTCTGCTTATACCCTACTCCTTAGCTACATACTATAGAACTACACCCAGAACACTGGTCTGTTTGAGCTTTCTAGCACACAGTGCTCCATCTACCAATTCCATGCCTTTTCTGGGCTATCCTTTACACCTGGCATCCTCTCCTTTCTCACCCAGGTTTCCCAGCTTGTGTCAAGACAAAGCTCCAATCCTACCTTCTTAAAGAGGCCATTTCTGGCCCCTCACTACCCAACCGTGCTTGATACTGCCTCCCTGCTAAGATTATTTTCCATTTATACTGGATATATGTACTTTATAAACATAGTTGTTTCCCTTTTGGTCTCCCTCATTAGAATGGGAGCTTCTTGAGAGTAGGGATGGTGTTCTGTTGCTGTTGCTGTTTTGGTTATTTTTTTTAATGTTACCTTGTACCTTAGGGGCCAGCACATTGACTGGCGCAGAGTAAGGGATTAATAAATGCTTGTTCAGAGACAGGCTGGGAGAAAGCCAGGCACCTGAAACCAGCGCAGATCCCCAGGCCTCCCAACACAGGACGGCACTCTGTGGAAGCGACGAGAGGCAGCGTAACGCCACCGAATGTGAGACACCAGCTCCTGAGGCTTGCAGCCCAAAGGTTTCAAATGCTTCTTGAGCTTCCGGGAGACAAAATGGCCAGGTAAAACTGCTCTAATCCATCCCCTCCCCACCCAGAGAATTCCTCGGGGGGGGGGGGGGGAAGAAAGACCGCTAGAACAGAGGAGACAGAAGTGGGGCTTCAGTGGCCGAGTAGTTGGAGTACCTGAGTACCAGAGGGGCAGAGCCAGCAGGGATCGACACCAGGAGCCCAGACATACTCTTGCTGCCCCAGGGGAAGTGCCAGACACTCAGCTGGAACAACAAAGTGCCGAGACCATTGCTGAAGAGCAACGGTTCTG
>CM053626.1:3907638-3923951 GCA_028646595.1 Phalanger gymnotis | reverse complement strand
AGAAGGCTCTTGTGACGCTTTTGTCTGTGTCCCTGTGTAATTGGAAAAATGATTTACAAGTTCTGGGAACAAGGCTTGTGGACCTTGAAAGATGTCTGAGGTACTTTTGACTGCAAATTTGCATCCCTTATGCTCATCATGAATCTTTAAAACAGTCTCAAGAGGAAGGAAGCTCTCATGAGAGCTGAACTAAGCATTACTATACATGGGAAATGGGTCCAATGACTAGAGATAGGGAACAAGTTGAAAAAGGGCACAGAATAGTCATGGAAAATCATCTTCATGAAGTCATTCCTGGAAGTAGAGTCTCAAGGCATCACCTTGAAACTCTTGACTTGGAGAGTCCATCCCCCACCAAGTTCTTGGTTCCCAAGCTGTCATTTGTCATTTTTCCATGGCCCCACACCGAATATCTCTGGACAATAATGCCCCAAATACACAGAACTGACCCTGGACAAGGATCTCACTCAAGTGCATTGCCATCTGACTGGAGAAATTCTCCAGGCAAGTCGCTAGAGCTACTATCTTTTTCGTCCATGCCAAGTCTTGCCAGTTAATTTTCTCCAAACCTTCACTAACAAACACTCAAGTAGCCCTAACACTTAGGGCAGCCAGATGTTCTAGCATTTTTCCAAGAAAAGAAAATATACCTTTAGATGAAGCAGGCCTTCCTAAAAATGAATATGTATTTATATTTACGTATGCACACATATGCACATGTATACAACTATACATGTGTATATATACACACATAAGCACACACATATGCACATATGTGTATGTGTACATTGATTAGATAGTATCTATAGCTTTTCAGTCTGATGCCTAAGCCATCACAGTCAGGACATGAACAGTCCAGGCACAGAGGATCTACTGAGTGTGTAACATGACTATATGCTGGTTAATTAATTACCTGATAATTGATGAATTTAAAATGTCAATAGTTTTAAAAACTCCTGGCAAAGGACACAGGATGCATTGGCTCCTCTGCCCCCCCTCACTCCCTAAACTACCACATTGCCCATCTTTATCTCAAATTAAGTCACTTTTTTAATAGAAAGACTGCAGTTTGGTATATAGTGACTTGTGGGCTGATCTTGTAAAGACTTGGAATCAAATCCTGCCCCTGACACATGCAGGGAAGGGTTAACCTCTTACTGACCCCGGCATTATCTAAGACTAAATCTCAGATCAACATTATTGAGGCAAGTTTTGCACACCCAGGGTTCCCGCATCACTGCCCTCCAAACTCTAGAAGTAACATATCAACATTTTAAAAATCCAATCAGTAAACATTTATTAAGGACTTAGTATGTTCCAGATGCTGTACTAAGCACTGGAGATACAAAAACGGGCAAAAAAATCCCCAGTCATTCCCCTCTAGGAGCTTAAGATTGAAAGTGTTATTAACTTTTGTTACTGTTTAATTATCTCAGTCATGCCTGACTCTCCATGACCCCATTTGGGGTTTTCTTTGCAAAGATACCGGAGTGGTTTGCCATTTCCTTCTACAGTTTATTTCACAGATGAGGAAATTGAGGCACGCAGTGTGAAATGACTTGCCCAGCCAGTAAGTGGCTAAGGCTGGATTTGAACTCATGAAGATGAGTCTTCCTGACTCTAGCTGCTCATTCCTAATAAATTAATGATGTATATATATATATATATATATGTATGTATATATGTATATTTGATAGAGAAGGCATGAGTAGGAACATAGCTGTCTCCAAACAGTCCATTTTGGGCATGATATATGGTGCGCTTCTCTTCCCCTTTCCCCCCAAAATGAGGCAGAACTATGAAGTGGTATCTATGAATTACTCACTTGCTCTGTCCATGGTAGCATGCATTTATGTCAATGTGTCAATAGCCCTGTGATGGATGTGGACGGTCGCTGTACTGGTATAGGCTGAATGTACTAGGGAATCTACAGAAGAGAGGACTTAGGAAGGACATGACAGCTGTCATCAAGGCCTGCCAGATGAAGAAGGGATGACACTTGGTCTTTTTGTCCCTCAAGGCAAAACAGCAACAACGTGAGAGGGGGAGGAAATACAAAAAAGCCTAATTCTTTCCAATGTAAAGAACAATTTAATGATTTTATAGCCATCCAGGCTCCTAATCATTGGACGCCTTCAAGTAGTAGCTGCATGGCCACTACTTGGCTCAGGATTCTTCCTCAAGCCCAGGTTACACTTGATGCCTTTGAGATTGTGACTGAAACATTTATTCCAAAGCTCAAGTGGACACAGCTGGCAGTAACCCTGCTTGTTAGCGGTGCCAAGGCCCCAAGCATCTCTATGTTCATAGCCATTGGTACTCACAAAGTGGATAGTGTAAGACTGCATATCCACAAGCACTTGAGACCCACTTTCAACCTTTATCATGATTTGAGTGTAAGGAATGCGTCTTTATTTCTATGCTGGGAACTTCTTCATAGCGCAGTGCTTGTTATCACCAGAAGGTGGGCGAGGACTTTGAATCTTGCCTCCTTTCCCCCACAAATGTTATCATTTCCCCTTGTTCAAGGTTTCATAACTCCCAGGCTACCTGTGTAGGCATGCAGCCCATGGATCAGTCCTGCCCCAAAAGGGAAAACAGAGCCTGCAGTGAAGCTGATAAAAGCCATAGAAGGTCACAAAAATGTATAGTCTGTCGGAAAGGGGGAATAAGCTGAGTAAAGTGTTCTATGTATGATCCACAATCAACAGAAAGAGAATAATTGTTTTTTGAGCTTCCAGACTCTGTTTCCAATCCATTGTGCAAACATCCGCCAACACAAGCTTCCAGTGGCACAGGCCTGATCACGCCCGTCTCAAGAATTGTTAGCCATTTTCTATGACCTCGAGCATGAAATGTCAACTCCTCAGCCTGGTGGTTAAAGACCTTCACCTTCTGACTACAAACAACCTTCCTAGATATTTCAAATGATTCCTCTTTGCACACCCTACCTTCTAGTCATAACAGGCTGTCAGTGGCTGCCCAAGCTGATGAATGTCATGGCCCACATCTCATCCTTCAAAGCTTAGACTCTCTACTCTCCTTTTCCTCTCAGAATCCTTATATAACTTCAAAGGTATTTGAATGAAGCCCTCATGCCTGTGCCCTCAGGCTCTGACTGGTGAGCTATCATACCTACCATCCTACTTCCCAAACATCAACAAGTCATTCTCAGAGAACAGTAACTAAATCCACACTTACCTTCCTAAAAAGGGACATTTCAATCATTTAGCCCCCTATGACTTTGTTCAGCATACTAGGGACTTCATTGTCTAAAACTCTCTTCCAAGGCTACCACTCCCTCACATGTATTGTCTTTCTCTATTTGAACATAAGCTCCTTGAGGGTAAAGCCTGTCTTACTTCTTAGTATTTCTATTTCCAGCATTTAGCACCTGTCTTACTCAAGGCCAATGGTTACTAAATGCTTTTTCATCTATTCCTTCAACTCATTTATTCTAGCCCTCCTAAGACTCATGTTGATTACTTCAGATAATTAGGTAGTCCTTAGCACCTAGGGCCTTGAATCCAACTACCTCAACCTCTTTAAGTTCTGTTCTCACATAAATGAGTTCCTCCTAGTACTCTATTTTGTGGAGGGGTCCAGGTCAATCTTCATTCCCCTCCTGGCCCTGTTCCTGGCTTCTGCACTTCAACCCCCCCCCCCACCTCCACCAAGAACCTGTCCCCACCACATATACCTTTCTGGTCCCTTTTGTGTGTTTCCTCATCCATTAGAATGTAAGCTCTTTGAAGGCAGAAACTGTCTAAAATTTTGCTTTTCTTTTTACCCTCAGCACTTGGCACAGTGCCTCACTCATAACAGAGACTTAGTTTCCTCTGAACAGGGCTTGTTTTCTGTGTTTCAGGTCCCACCTTTATAAAACCTATCCTGATTCCATTTCCCCAATTTCTAGTATTCCCTTTCTCTTCCAAACACTTTATCCTGATTTGTCACCTTCTATCTTATCAATAGATTGTAAAGTCAATGAGGACAGGAACAGGGTTGTGTTTGTACATTTTTGTGCCTGCACAAATTTTACAAATTTCATAAATAATCATTGAATTGGATACAACATACAATCTGCCTGCTAAGAAGTTCATGAAAATCCAAGAGGCATAAAGCCCTCTTCTGCCAGAATAGTGGTCTGGCTTCTTCACTGAGCTTTCCACTGGATAAAGTCCATGCAGAATACTGGCCAATCAGAATTAAATCCAAGTAGTAAAGAAGCATAGGCATTTTCCTCATAGAAAGGCACTCAGTGATTCCCATGGGTCCCAGGAGAGCAACAAATTGTACGCCATAAGAATGTTCTTCTATAAGGTGTGCGGAGCAGGAGCAAAGCCCCAAAGGGCACATGGATGAGCAAATGCTTGCTGTATCTGGTAGACTGAGCTCATTACCATGAACTCATCCTCACTGAACTCCAGTTCCTAAGTATGCATCATCGAGTCCAAGGCTCCCACGGAGCTGTTAGCCAGGACTGATATTCCCATTTCCCCTCAACATCGATGGACATGATCCCACAAACTAGTTTCTTCAGAAAAATGTCATATGTGGGGTATTGTGTAGGGCCTCCTGCCTTGCAATACTAGTGCATTCACTTAATCCCTGTCTCACTCTTGTAACAATGGGCTTCAGAGGCGTTTTTAGTTGTCATTCCTCAAGTTCTAAAGTCCAGACCACAGAAATCTGCTGGCTATACACAAAGGATGGTGCTGAACTTGAAGGTATGAGAGGTGCAAGGTAAATGGGGCCAGATGCAATGATGGATCAGTGTTGACCTAATGATCTCAGTCTCCCTTATGGCCAAGGGCACACATTTGTAAATCAATTGGCTGAGATCAGGCTGACAGATTGAGGTCATGGAACACGATGATGTGAGTCAGCCCACATCAGCAACCAAACATAATCTGGGCTGCATCGGCATGTTACGGTGCTCCACTCCATGAAGCTAGCAAGTCCCAGCAGACATTCAGAAAATGCTTTCACTAAAACTGAGACTAGAGAGCTAAGCGCAAAGAAGTTTTATAGACCCCAGTTCTTATTTTCTTTGTGAAACCTGTCGATGACAATAGGGGGCATGTGATGACAATAGAGGGAGGGAACATGGTACAATAGCATGAGCTCTGCCTTGGAAGTCACAGAAACTAGGTTCAAATCCCACTTCTGATATTGATTACTTGTGTAACCTTGGGCGAATTACCTTAGCCTCATTTTTCTTATCTGTAAAATGGTGAAGTTCATCTGTGACCTTTTTGGTCCTTTACAGCCCTAAACATGGGACACTATGAAAATATAAAGGCAGGAGAGTCCAAATGATGTTGTCGGTCCATCCAACAGTGCCCCTAAACTTGTCTAAAGCTGACACTTGGAAGTCTTGAGCTCTAACCTTACTGTTTCTGGTACATCCCTGGAAGTGCAGCATTTTCAACTAGAAATACCTTGGTATAAGTAAATTAGAAAGAGCCACAGAGTCCTCGAATGTTAAGGTTACAAGGGACCTCAGACCACGAAGTCCAACCTTACTTTCCCATCTATGATGTGACCAACAGGTCAACATCTAGGATCTGACTGAATGTGCTAAGCAAGAGGGATCTCACTACTTCCTAAAGGCAGCTCATTCCCCATGATGAAAGCTTTGCTAGGAAGTTTTTTCAGACCCCAAGCTTAAAGGTCCCTCTCTCTAGCTTTTCATCATTACTTCTAATTCCGCTATTTGGGGTCTGCTCCCTTTTCTATGTGATGGGTCTTCTAATTCTAAGAGAGAGCATCTTTTCCTCCCCTTAGTCTTTTCTTCTCCAAGAGTGCTGTCCTGGAAGCCTGATCCCAGATATGATGCAAACTAATGGAGCAAGGAATTTAAACTCTCTGGATTGGCCGAACGTTTATAAAATGATGGGGAACTGGAGAAAGAAAGGAATTCTCAGGTTCTTTCTCTAAAATTCTTGGCTCATTAACATCGAAATGCATATATGTAAAAGTGTTCTTCATATCTCGAAGGTGTCTTACACATATTAAACATGGTGTTTTAGGGTACAGTTCCTCAATGGCATGAATGATGACATGAATATTTTTTGAGAATGTAAAGGGGAGAGTGAGAGAAGAAAGAGAGAGATTAAAGGAGAGAAAGGGAGAGAAAGAGGGAGAGAGAGAGAGAACAACTAGGAGAGAGGGGGAGAAAGAGACAGAGACAGAGAGAGAGACAGACAGACAGACAGAGACACACAGAGAGACAGAGACAGAGAAAGAGAGACAGAGAGAGACAGAGACACACACACAGAGAGATAGGGACACACACACAGAGAGAAAGATATACAGAGACAGAGAGGGACATGGGGTGGGGGCTTGCAGTTTGAAATTACTCCCCTTGAAGGTGCCGACACCTGCAAAATGTCATCCTACTGAATGATGAGGAGGACCCAATAAAAACAGCAACTTGAGAATCTAAACCCAAATTTCACATGTGGAAACAGCTGTCTGAAATGTGTCAAAACCTGCCTGTCCCAGATTTGCCTTATTAGTCATTGAAGAGCCCCTAAATAGATCAGGGACAGAACCCCTGCTTCTGCTGGAGATGGCTCACCACCCTCACATGAAACATCTCAAAGGCCTGCCAGTTGGGAGCCATTCGGATAATACAGCCCATACCAAGGGAAGCCCTTTCAGGTCCAAAGGTTCCCTCTCATAGAGGGCCATGAATGGAATAGAAAAAACCACAGGAAAACATCCCATTGTGGAGGAAGACAGAAAGAAAAATAATAATACTGCTCTAGAATTGATTGAATCTCTGAAATAGCAGAAGGACATGTGGACAATCTTGGGAATTCAAAAAGAAGGTTTGTTTAAGGCAGTCCCACAGACTCTTCCACCCAAGTGGTGATGCATGGGGAGAATCTGTGCCAGGCACCTTCTGACCTTGAACACATCCATGGTATTATAAAATAGTATCTGTTCTGTGAACTATCTTCAAATTTCCCAAACCCAAGCAGAAAAATAGAGGCAACATGAGAAAATGACACCATGATACTTTCTGAGCCACTCATTCTCTCATTGGATCCAAGGAACCATTCTAATAAATCCCAGATTTAGAGACAGAAGCTCACTCAATCTTAACCCTAACCCCTTCCAACCCTAATAATAACCCCAACTCCCTCACTTCACTCAGAAAGCTGATGGCATCCTTCCCCTAGCAGGTTCAAAGAGCATGGATCGGATGCCTAGCACAACACTCAGGAAAGTAGTTGCCCCTTTGGTCAAAAACCTGTTGCAGCATTCTGTGCCTTATGATCTTTCCCCACAAGTACAGAAGGACACGGCCAAGGTGGCTTTTAGAGGACAGTCCCTGTTATCTTCCATGATCATTTGATATTTCTATGATTCTCAAGGATGTGGCCTCTAACTTTACTGTGGTGGGTGGCACCATGACCATGCCCTTGTAGTCTAGGTCACTGTCCTTCATGTCTTACCATAGAGGGAATCATCTCTGTTTCTTTAATATTTCATAACTATTAGTAGAACAGTTGGGATGCTCAGCTGTTTCCAGTGCCTAGCAAAGCATGAGTGTTTAAGAAATGCTTGTTAATTGGCTGATTGATCCCTTCCTCTTATTACATGACCAGTCCAGGCTCTCTTCTAATCACTCAGTTCCTTGATGCTAATTGGGCCACTTCTTAATTAGGCAGAGCTCCATGATGTATGACAGTTTCCTCCATCCCTAGGGCAGTTTATACCCACATAGAGGCAAGGTAGTAGTTAGAGGTCAGAAAGATCTGACTTCCAGGCTGCACTCTGTTACATATAGGCTTAAGGACCATGAACAAGTTACCAGGCCTCTCTTCACTGTCCCAGGAAACTCCCTAATTTAACATGTGAGTTGATGATTGGAACCGATAAAGGGAATTTCTGTAACTGATGAAACCATAGGTGTCAACATATGCACATGCACACATGTATATATGTACATGTACGTATGTATGTGCACACACATACATATGTGTATAAACATAGATGACATTCATGTATATATAAATGGAGAAAGAGAAACGGTAACAGAGACAGCAATAGTGATGAAGAAACAAACAGTGACAGAGATATGGAGCCTCTTTTCCTTTTTTTCTAGTTTCTACTCTATTGGACCCTGTTTATATGAAGATGGTTTTTTAATGATTTCCTCAGCTATGGAAAATGCATTTGTTTTTCCAGAGAAAGTTGGAAAATAAAGCAAATGAGGGCTCAAAGTCGATTAGGTTCCCTGAAAAATGGAAACGCTG
Organism: Phalanger gymnotis; assembly: GCA_028646595.1. Lineage (NCBI taxonomy): Eukaryota > Metazoa > Chordata > Mammalia > Diprotodontia > Phalangeridae > Phalanger > Phalanger gymnotis. Next base: position 3,915,678 of record CM053626.1, on the reverse strand, counting down.
CAAAGGTCCCCTGGGCTTTTCCTTCACCGAGGGTGTAGGCTGAACTGGAGCTCTGAGTGCCAATTAAATTGGCTTGGGAAGCAGCCTGACCCATCTGCTCTGGGGCTTCCTGTCGGGGCTAGAGAATAACTTCAGATACCCAATTCAGAGTCAAACCACAACTACTCATTTAGTTGCAGTTTGAATGCCAGGCTGGGCTCATGCCAGCGGCAGATTCTCCCTCCCTCTTCTCCCTCTCCTCCCTGCCCCGTTTCATTTTTGGGTTAGTAAAGGTCCATAGAGGTAAGAAATACATATAAAGACTCAGGGTTCTGATTGGTCTTGGCTTCTGACTAAGGGTCAAATGTGGAGAATCCAATGCATTTCCTGAACCACCCCAAGGCCTGAGTCACTGACCACTGCATGAAAGCAGAGCAGAGGAAAGAGCACTTGATCTGGAAACAGACCTGGGTCCCAATCCTGCCTTGGACACTTACTACCAATGTGACCTTGAAAAAGCCACTTCCTTTCCTCACCTGTGAAATAATAGGTAGGACTCAATGGCCTCTATTGGTCCTTGGAGCTCTAAATCCAAGGTCTGTGTTCTTATCCTAGGACTCAGCATTCTACTGACCTCCAGGCCAATATGTTCCTGATATGTACAGTCTTACCCCAGAGGACATCAGCTCATTTTCTTAGGTATAGAAATGCAACCAGAGTTATGCAAGGCCAGAGACATGTACTCATAGTCTTACTCAGAGACATGGTCTGAAAGAGCATACCCACTTTTACATCTACCCATGGCTGTCACTAGCAATTCTCACGTCTGAAGCAAGAAACACAAAATGGTCTTGGGGCAAATACACAATCAGTTAATGTTGAGTGAAGATTTGAGGAACAGACCTTGGAGTTCTGGGGATTCAAGATACCCTGAAAATTCCACCAAGCTAGCTCAGACCTACCTTAAAGAAAGTCTAGCTTCATGTGAGAGAAAATTCTAGAAGTGAGTATCATCTTAGCTTCCTTCTGAGTAGGAAGGACCCAAGTGTGACCTGACCCTCTAGGTGGCCCCGTGGACCAACTGTAAGTCAGGATTAGGGTGATTTTTGTGGAGGGTTTGGCAAAAGGAAAATGACTATCAAAATACGGACTTTTCTAGCTAAGAGGGAACATATACGTGATACGGCACAATCTCCTTAATTTACAGATGAGGAGATTGAAGCCTAGAGAAATGGAGTGATGTGCCAGGATCATATGAGCTTAGTGGTATTTCATCATTCAGAAGATTGAAACACTGCCAATTCAAGTGTCACAGACTCCTGGAATTTACAGCTGGAAGGAACCTCGCAATTTACGGATTCAGTGCCACAGCAATCAAGTTACCGAAAGATTCCTTTGTAGAGCTAAAATAATCATAACACTAATGACGACGATGATGATGGCGATGACGACGCTGATGATGAGATTCATCCAGAAGAACAAAAGGTCCAGAATCTCAAGGGCAATGATGAAAAATAGTAGGGGAGGGGATCCTAGGAGAGCCCTGGCTCAAGCTGTGCTGCGAAGCTAGAATCATCCGAACGATTTAGCACAAGTGAAGAAATGCAGAAATTGATTACTGAAACAGAGGTGATACACACGTGCAGAAAGCAAAGAACAAAGTAGGCCAGTGTTCAATATGCCAAAAGATCCCAGCCACCAGCCTAAGGACATCTTACTTGACAAAAAATTGCAAGGGAAACGGAGAAACTGCAGAACAGAAATGAAATGTAGTCTAACACCTAACACAACATCAAAGATAAGTTCAAACAATTTATGTGACTTAAATACATAAGATCATATCATCAACAAATTAGAGTGGGAAAGATTCCATTTTCTGTAAGATTTATGAAGAGGGGGATATTTCAGGACCAAATTTGAGAGAAAGGGGATCATAAAAGTAAAAACGACAATTCCAATTACATGAAAATACATTTTTTTCAATAGTAGAATCAATGCAACTAAAATTAGAAAGGAAGGAGTTAATTGGGGGAAAATAACATAGGCAGCAAGTTTCTCTTATGAAATCCTCATTCCAAGATACAGAAGCGATCAATTCAAACTTGTAAGAGTAAAAGCCATTCACCAACTGACAAATGTTCAAGGCATGTGAACAGGAAATTTTCTAAAGAAGAAACCTAAGCTGTCATTAACCACATAAAAAACTTTCCAAATCACTACTGATTAGAGGAATATAAATTAAAGCAACCCTAGTTTTCCTCTCTCGAGCCCTCTCAGAATAGGATACAAAAATGAAATGGAGACTGTTTGAGGGGCTGAGAGGACAGCTGCACCTTAATTTCCTCTGAGTAGATCTAGGAATAATTGCTCCAGACAATCTGGAAAGCAATGTCAAACTACACCCAAACAGTCATTTCACCAGCCCTGTCCTTTGACTTTTTGCTACCACTGCTAGGTTGGTACCCAAAGAGGTATTAAAGAAAGAGGAAAAGGACTCATATATACAGCAAGATTTAAAGCTGCTCTTCTTGTTGTGATAAAGGCCTACATTCCAATATTGGTGATGTTAAATGGTAGTGGACAAAGAGGGATAGGGGGCATCGAGGTTGAACAGTGATTGGAGTGCTGGGCCTGGAGTCAAGAAGACTCATCTTCCTCAGTTCAAATCTGGCCTCAGACTCTTACTACCTGTGTGACCCTGGGCAAGTCACTTAACCCTGTTTGTCTCAGTTTCCCCATCTGTAAAATGAGCTGGAGAAAGAATGGCAAACCACTCCAGAATCTTTGCCAAGAAAACCTCAAATGGGGTCACAAAGTGTTGGACACAATTGAAATGACTGAACAACAGCAGCAACAAAGGGGAGAGAGTCCTATCTGAAGAAGGCTAGGCAATCCTGATGAATCCTTCTCATATCTAGAGTGTTCTGTGGTTTCCAAAGCCGTTTTACATCTTCGGCTTTCTTGGAGCTAGAGGGCAGACATAGCCACACCCACTTTCAGATAAGGCAATTCAGAGAGGATAAATGTGTTGTCTAGTGTCACAGAGCTAATGAACACTGGGACTGAGGATGCTTGAGCCTTTGGGTCCACTGTGTCCCTTTTTCTCCTTAACTCATAGGACTGTTTCAAGGCTCAGTGAATGAACAGATGAGGCAGTTTGTCTTTGAAAAGTTCAAGGCATTACACAAACATAAAGGATTATTTGTAGGTTAACACATTGTAGGTTAATTTTCCTTCCTTGCATTAAAAATGTGCATGTTTATTCTGTACATTTGTGCACATGACCAAACATACATATGTATATTTTGCACATGTGTGCTCATATGCATGTGGGCACACATACTCATGTGTATATCTCGCTTTATGCATGGGGAAACTGAGGTTGAGAGAAAGGAAGTAACTCTCCAGAAGTCACAACAGTGAATTAGTGGGACAGAGCTGGGTTATGATCTTTGAATTCCTGAAACACGGACCACTATAGTGGTCTAACTAAAAAGAGTATAACAAAATTGCATTGAGATTCACCTATCCAGCTCATCTGAGTTAGAAAGAAAAAAATGGATGCCTTTCTCTGAATGTCATTTTTCTTCTCATAGTTAGCCTCAATTTTAATTCCATTAGCAGGTTGCTCAGTTTTTCTGATTTATGAACAGTTCTTTGCACTGGCCTGATTCTCCTTTATGAAACCCACAGTTCCATCCCACTAAATTATATTCACTTGAGGATAATTCTAGACCCCCACTACACTGATCTCCCATTCTGTAGCTCACCCAACGTTCTGCTTCTGGAATATCTTTACCAGCAGCCCTGCTCCTGATTCTGACCACTTTGTCTGTTAAATTCTTACCTGACTCTTAAATTCCAACTCCAGAATCAGATAATCTGAAAGTCAGAAGAGCTTTCTGATGACATCTAATATAACTTGAGTCTCACCCAGAATTCCTTCCAGATAAAGTAGCTATTCAGCCTCTGCTTCATCACCTCCAGAAAGGGCAAACCACCTACAACTGGCTGAGCTGCCCACCTTATTGGAAGATATCTCTAGTTGGGTTCCATGCTTCAAGTCTAAAATCTTGTCTTTGAGATTTCCATCTATTGTTCTTAAGTTCTGCCTTCTGGGAATAAAGCACAAGGAAACAAATCCCCTTTGCATTCATTCAATAATTTTCTCAAGAAGAATTTATTAAGTGTCCATCATGTGCCAGGCACCGTGCCCAGGCACGGGGCATACACATCCAAAAATGAAGCAATTCCTTCCCTCGAGTGATTAAGGGAGACCCTATGTATATAAGTCAGAATATGTCAAAGAAGTCCAAGGTCATGGGAGAAGGGAAGGGGAGAGAGCTCCTAGAAATCTTTGGGTAACAGGAAGTGCTTAAAAGATGCTTGGAGGGAAATTGAGAATTCTAAGATACAGAGATGAAGAGAGAGGGGATCCCAGGCATCTCACACATACCCTGTGCAAAAGAATAGAATTAAATTGTGGGGTGCCATGTGTAAGAAACTGCAAGAGGATCAGATTGGATGCACCAATGAGGGAATAAAGAGGTGACAGAGAATAAGTCGGGAAAGGTAAACTGTAGCAAGGCTGTGAAGGACTTTGAATGCCAAGCAGAGGCATGAAATTTGATCTTAAAAGATTCAATATAATAAGAATGGCCCAATAGGGAGCTACTGGAGCTTCTTGAATAGAGGAGTGACATAGTCAGATTTACGCTTTAGGAATGTCACTCATGGATTCTTGGTGAGGATGGACTGGAGATGGGAGAACCGTGGGATGCATGACGTTCTTGAAATATTTGCAGCTGTAAATTGGTCTAGCCATTCTGAAAGCAAATTAGAAAGATGTTTAAAAAAATTACGAGACTGTTCACGCCCTTCAACCTGGTCATATGACTGCTCAGCCTTCCTATAACTCACAAAAGATCAAAGAAAGGACTCATATGTCGTATACACACACGCACCTTCATACATAAATACATATACATACACACATATGTATATATGTATTTGTATTGGTAAAAACTGGAAACTGAGGGAAGGCAAATCAACTGGGGAATGGCTGAATAAGTCATTGTATCTGAATATAATGGAATACTATTGTTCTATAAGAAATGATGAAGGGGACGATTTCCGAACAATCTAAGAAGACTTGTATGAACTGATGCAGAGTAAAGTGAGCATAAGCAGGAGAACAATTTATATAGTAACAACAGTACTGTAAATACAAATAAATTTGAAAATCATTAAGAACTCTGATCAAAACAGTAGCTACTCATGACTCCAGTGCATAGATGATGAAACATGCTATCCATCTCCTAAGAAATGATGAGCTAAATTTAGACAACTAGCCATATTTTTGGACACCGTGAATGTCAAGATCTCTTTTGTATCTCTGATTGAAATTTGCCAAGGAATAATAGGGAAAGGGCTGGATTTGGATTCTCAGAATCAGAGTTGATTCCAAGATCTGCAACATCCTTGAGTGGTCTGTCATCTGCTTTCTCTCAGCTTCCATTTCTTCCTCTGCAAAATGAAGGGGTTAGACAATGTCCTTGGAAATACTTTCTAGCTTCAAGCCTGTGATCCTATGAATTATGAGAAGAGACTGTCCAGAGGTTGTTCCCAGATCTGGGCTCATCTCCCAGAATTCCATATTGGGTCCAACATGGGCAATTTAATTCCACCTCTAAGCATCCTCTGACGGTTTTACTCAAATACAAAATCTTCCTCATTAGCTCTTCTCTGTTTCTTCAGAAAGCTTTGAACTAGAAATTAGTTGCTGTGTCCCAGCATGGAGATGAGTGGAAACCTCTCAATGGAGAAGTGTAAAATACAGGGCCTGTACCTTGTGACTTAAATCAGAGATGTTTGAGCCTCAGAATATAAGTTTCTTTAAGGCAGGGGGCAGTTAATTTTTCATGTGTGTCCCGATTGCTTAGCCTAATGTCTAGTACAAAGCAGATACAACTAGATATAGGCTGCTTAATTGATTGATTTTCATGAGAAATATTTGGGAAAAGATAAAGAATGAGGGAATAGTGAATTTCAATACATATATGTAGGTGGAATTGCTACCCCACCCAACTAAAAAAAAACCTTATAAAGAGAATCTAATCTAGGTGAATTCTGGGCCTATGGTGTTCTACTCAGGTTTGAGAGAGTAGTAGATCCTTTGTCTAGACTGTCCAGGCTTTGAGGGTGGTCTGGAGTAAGAGTGACATAATCAAAGTCATGTTCTCCCCCCACCAACCCTTCATTAGAAAAGGTCCTCCTCTCATTATAATATTCATTCTCTTATTAATTATCAATTAATTGTTAAAAGTTGATTGTTGCCTTTCAGAAACACTCACTCTTCCAAGGGCATGTAAGTGTTCACAGGTCTCCATGATTCATCATTGGTTGATGAAAGAAGACCAAATGACCACCCTTTTGTTAATTTTACTAGAAATAACTAATAAAATGATTATTTGCTCAGACATTATGTCTCTTAAACTTTTTATACATCTCACTTCCAAAATATTTCATGAGAACGTTTCCTTTCTATGGCAAGTTTTCGGATGCTCAAATTATAGATGGAACAGCCAAGCCTTGAGAAAGGAGATGATCGTAGCAGTGATGCTTCTAGTGACTCAGGAGAAGAGATTCTGAGTTTGCATCTCATGTCTACCTCTAGGATCATCTAAGGGAGTGATGAGACCTCTTATAATGTCAACAGTTGAATGTGTTTCCCCTCAGCTGAGGACAGGGAAAGATGCAGATAATAACAGTGCTTTCTGACAGATGCTAGATCTCTTAACTGAGTCAAAACCAGAACCTCAAGCTCTTGAATCCAGAGTGCTAACCCTAAATGAGCTTGAGGTGTGCTGGACCTTACATTGGTTGGATCCCCAGAGAAAGCATTACTATGATCAGAATGTTTTCTTGAGACAGACATTTCTCATCCTGCCAAGTATGTGAACCGGTGTCTGAGAAGCACCATGCCACCTCAATCGTGTGAATCTAAGTGTAGGGCAGTTTAGTGGAGAGAGACCTAGATATGGAGTCAGAGAACCCGGGCTGAAATCCAAGCTGACTACTCTTGTTACCTTGGGCAAGTCACTTCCCTTCTGGCCTCAATTTTCTTTTCTGTGAAATGAGGGTACTGGACTCAATGATCTCTAAACTCCATTCCATCTCTAAAGAAAATGATCTCTAATACCATAGTGGGCAGAAGTGGTCACTACCACCCCGACTCCCACCCCACCTCAAACACATACAAAAATACCCCTTCACACCCACCCCCTAGAGGGTCAAAATAACTCCTACAGTCCCAGCAATCTAACCCTGAACTACTCATTACACCATGCAGCTGGGCAAGATGTTCCTTGGCATATCTATCTGGAGCTCCTTTCCCCGGCTTCCCTAATGATAGTGTATTTTATCTGAGATTATCTCCAGTGCATCCAGCTTATATCTTGTAGGTACATGATTATTTTCTTATCATCTCCACTATCAAGTTGTAAACTCTTTGAGGGCAGCGGCTTTATTGGTCTTTCTTCATATCCTGAGCATGTAGCATAATGCCTGGCACATAGTAGACACCTCATAAATGCCTATTGACTACTTGACTTGCCTTCCACTACAAGGAAATCTTCTGGATCTTCTGGGCAGTGTTCTCTCTTTTTTTTTAATTTTTTTTCATTTAATATATTTAGTTTTCAGCATTGATTTTCACAAGAGTTTGAATTACAAATTTTCTCCCCATTTTTACCCTCCCCACCGCTCCAAGATGGTGTATATTCTGGTTGCCTTGTTTCCCAGTCAGCCCTCCCTTCTGTCACCCCACTCTCCTCCCATCCCCTTTTTCCTTCCTTTCTCGTAGGGCAAGATAAATTTCTACACCCCATTGCCTGTGTATCTTATTTTCTAGTTGCATGCAAAAACTTTTTTGTTTTTGTTTTTGAACATCTGTTTTTAAAACTTTGAGTTCCAAATTCTTTCCCCTCTTCCCTTCCCACCCACCCTCCCTAAGAAGTCAACTAATTCAACATGGGCCACACGCGTTTCATTATGTATAAC
>CM053626.1:3847254-3907538 GCA_028646595.1 Phalanger gymnotis | reverse complement strand
TACCTCTACCCCCATCTGCCCTCCCTTCTATCACCCCCCCCTTTTTATCATCTTCCTCCTTCTTTCCTGTGGGGTAAGATACCCAATTGAGTATGTGTGGTATTCCCTCCTCAGGTCAAATCCTTCTTTCACTCTGTCCCCAGCAGCTTTTCCCACTAATCTTCTCTGTTGTCTGGTGTTTGTGGGTTGAGAAGTCTGGTAACTGCTGCGGCTCACTGATTCAGGGCACTAGGGCATGCTCCACCCAGCTCCTGGTCTGGTTGGTCCACGCCGCCCATGCTGGCCTCTGCTCCACTGTGTTCTGCTCCGCTCCCAGCTCCATGGGGGAAAGACCTTACCCAGAGACCACCCAGGCCATCCTGGGCTAGAGCCCTGCTTCCCTCCCCTATTTTGTGGGTTCTGCAGTTCTTCTCTGTTGTCTTTGGTGTTTGTCGGTTGAGAAGTCTGGCAACTGCCACAGCTCACTGAATCAGGGCATTAGGGCATGCTCCACCCAGCTCCTGGTCTGGTTGGTCCACACCGCCCACACTGGCCTCTGCTCCACTCCCCTTCACTCCCAGCCCCGTGCAGGAAAGACCAGACCCAGCAACCATCCAGGCTGTCCTGGGCTGGAGCCCTGCTTCCCTCTGCTATTTCGCGGGTTCTGCCACAGTGTTCTCTCTTACCCAGAGCCCTATACTTCCTCCCAAAGCTCTCTGCTCCAAGACTGCCCTGTTTCACCTATGTTCTCTTGACAAAAAGTGAGCTGGACTCTCCAAGCAGCTGTATCAGTCACCAAGGAGAACCCAAATTCTTGCCTAGAGACCAAAGTTGGTAATGACAGCTTCCCTAGATGGTTTTCAATCAACTTTGCAATGTCAGTGGTTGGAGAAACCTGGTGAAGCTTGGTGGAAACAAGGAAACTGGTATGGAATGGGAAGGGAGATGAGCTGCTATTCTTTTCAGGATCTGCCTGCCAGCACCCAGGAGGCCACAATAAATGGTGGGAAAGAGGAGATCTCTACTGGCATCTCCCAAGCTGAAAAAGACTTGTTCCCTTCTATATTAAGAAAGCATTGACCACCCACCCCTAAAAAAGGCCATTCAAATATAGCTTCCCTGTCTCTTCTGATCATGTTGGCTCTGCCTCCTATTCCTCTTATGGAAACCCAAATGTTGGCTTATGCTCCAGTGTTAGGATTCTAGAAGGTCCATTGCCTTTTGCTATGCTCATGTTCCCTGATCCGGGATAGTCACCACCCTCATAGGCAGTGTAGCACTGACCTTGCCATTACTGGACGTGAATCCAAACCATGGCTCAGCTACTTACTACCAGAGCGACTTTGGGGAATTCATTTCACCACTCTAGATTTCTTTTTCTCCACTCATAAACAGAGGAGGTTGAAACAAACAGACCATGAGGTCCCTTGCAGCTACATAGCAATAATTACTATGATTAGCTACCTTGAAAAAGGGTGAAAAAATAAATTTGATGCATCGCTTAAACTCCCCTTATTTGCCAGGCACTGTGTTAAATTTGAGGGATACAAATACAAAAATCTAAGCCCTTGTCTTCAAGGGGCTTAGATTCTATTGGGAGAACATGAGGTACATATCTATGCAAACAGTTGCTCTAGAATACTCCTGGTGTCCACAGCCTTACCATAACAGCCAGTGCAAGCCCAGATGCCAACAAGAACAGGTATGTTACAGCCTAGAGAATAAGCTTTTAGCCATGGTGGGGGGATGCATCAATTCAGCATCTTCTAGAAAATAAAGGGAAAAGAAAATAGATTGGAAGACAACTGCAGAATCTCTTCCCTAAATTTCTGTTTACAAAGCTCTGAAATGCCCATTTGTGGTCCATGGAAAGCCGTGAGACACTCGAGGCACAGAGTCATGGAAGACACATTAGAAAGAACTTCTATAGCCATCTACTGCAACCTATACCACATCCAGCAGGTGAGAGGCAGAGGGCTTGTGTTCAAATCCTGGTTTTTGCCTATGGAAGGACTTGGAGTAAGTCCCTTCATTTCTATAAGCATCATTTTTCCACTTTACAAAAGATAAAGGGGAGGGAAAATAATGTACACTGTGACTGTGTTTAGATTGTATACTATAGATTTCAAAGTACTTTAAATTCAGTACTTTAGTGCCTTAGTGAGCCACCTACTGTATCCTAACAAAATGCTCCTCAACCACTATTAGAGGCATGTTCTAGAAACTGTATTACCAGCAGTCAGTCAACAAGCATTGATTTCCAGGAACTGTACTTAATGCTGTGAATTCGAAGAAAGGAAGTGGGGATGGATGGGTTGACATTGATTGATACCACTTGTGAGCAAGGGCACACATTTGAAGAATGACCATATGGGGTTAGGAGAGTATTAGGTGGTCACAGGCCAGAAGGAAATCCACTGGCCCACATCAGAGTCAAATCAATAATGCTGGCCTCATTACCACAAACCCTGATCAGGTTCGGGTTTCTCCCATCAACTCCCAGTGAGATTGTGGGATGGGTCAGCCATTGCCCATATCTCTTGACTAATGATAATAAAAATGCATGTTTAGAAAGTGCCTTGAAGTTTGCCAAGTACTCTACATGCATTTTCTCCTTTGATTCAAAATAGCACTGGGAAGTAAGGGCCATTGCTGGCATTTTACAAATGAAGGAACTAAGGATCTGAGAGGGTTAGTGACTTGTCTAGGATCAAAAATCTACTAAATATGAAAGGCATAATTTGAACCTAAGACCTTCTTGACACCTTAACTCCTTAAGTCAAAGAAAGCTAGGTGGCACAGTGGATGGAGCATTGGACCTGGAGCCAAGAAGACTCATTTTCCTAAGTTCAAATCCATCCTCAGACACTTCCTAGCAATGTGACCCAGGGCAAGTCACTTCACCCTGTTGACCTCAGTTTGCTCATCTGTAAAATGAACTTGAAAAGGAAATGGCAAACCACTCCAGTATCTCTGCCAAGAAAACCTGAAATAGTGTCATGAAAAGTCAGACACAATTGAAAAATGCCTGAACAACAGCCTTTTAATTCCAAGTTCAGCATTCATTTCCTACGACACATTAACTCACAGTGCACACTGAGGAAGAATCACGAGGAAAACTCAGATTCCTGGACCACTCACCTTCATAGATGATATTGGATTGAGACAGATCTCTGAACTGTGTGTGTTTCTCTGTGTGTGAGACTATGAATAAAATCTCAGAAATGGAAGCGATAGAGGTTTCAAATGTTCTCCCTAACCCTAACCTCAACAACACACCATCTAGACTCTGTCCAAACACCTTCAGGCATAGATTCTTGTTCACTGAACCCCCAGGAAGCCTGTTTGACTGTTGGACAGCTCTGATTATGAAGCAATTGTTCTTGGCTTATCTTGAGCTGAAACAGGCTTCCCTGGAACTGTCCATTGACCTAATTTTACCCTCTGAAGCAAAGAAGAAAAAGTCTCTTTCATGAGATAATTCTTCAAATACCCCAACATAACTCTGATGTCTCTTCTAAAACTCTTTTTCCCCCTACAGGTTAAATATTTCCAAGTTTCTTCATTTGATCCTACCTAGGATCCTAAGTCATTCTTGGATCACCACCATACCTTCTTTTGTCTTTATATACCCTGAGACTAGCACAGCGCCTGGCACACAATAGGCATTGAACAATTGCTTGCTGAATTGATTTGGATTGGATGAGAAGGCTGTAAGGAGCCTTTTAACATTGGGATTCTTTAAAATACTTGCAGGTAAAATGAGGGTAAATGGGCTTGATTGTTGCCTTAGATGTTGGCCCTCCTCTGGAAAGTCCCCAGCTCACCAATGCAATGTCCTTTTGAAGATGTGTTATCCAGAGCTCAGCTCAGTACTGTAGACATTGTCTGGCCAGTGCAAGTACAGCGGGTCTCACACCTTCTGATTCCTGGAAACTGTGGTCCCTTCATTCAACCCAGAATCACATGAGAGCTCTGCTGCCACCTTGATCTAGACTGGCACAGCTGTTTGTGAAATGTACAGCTCTTTCCATTTCTCTCTTCTCTTCTCACTTATGAAACCATATAACTCAACAATCAAGTACATTTCTTCCTATTTTGCCTACCAAAAATTCTAGTGTTGAAAGGTTCCTTAGAGCCTTCTAGTCCAGTACAAATCAATCCTGTCAGCAATTATTAAATGCCTACTGTGTGCCAAGCACTGTGGTAGGCTCAGGGCATATAATGACAAAAAAGAAAACAGAACTGCTTTCAGGTATGAGTGATACAACAAGCAAACAGAGAAGTAAATACAAGAAAAATAGAGGATGAAGGGAAAAATAACTACTTAAGAGATCCAGAAATACTTCCTGTAAGAAGTGTCACCTGATCTGAGCCTTGAAGAAATCTGCTAAGAATTCAAAAAGACAGAGATAAGGAAAATGTGCAAAGCAGTAATTGGGTATAACCTATGCAAAGATAGGGAAAATGCAGATAGAATCCTAAGTTTGGGCTGCAGAAAACAGGCCATTGGGCTGGAATATACCTTACATGATGGGCATCTAGATGACTAGAGTGGATAGAACGTCTGGAGTTAGGAAGTCTCATCTTTCTGAGTTCAAAGTCCTGAGTTCAAATCTAGCCTCAGACACTTACTGGCTGTGTGACCCTGAGCAATTCACTTAGCTCTAATTGCCATGGTTTCCTCATTTATACAATGAGCTGGAGAAGGAAATGGCAAACCACTCCAGGATCTTTTCCAAGAAAGCCTCAAGTGGGTTCAAAAAGAGTTAGACACAACTGCAAACAACTAAACAAAAACAACAACAACTTGCATGATGGGAAGACCAAACCAGGCTTGCACTAGAATCCTCTCTCCAGTACGTTGTAAAACATCATCCAAGAACTCATTGAAATTCATTCTGAATTTGCCTATGACCTTCCTCTTATCTACCAACTTAGAGATCTCATCAAAAAGGGAAATGGCAGTCTGGCATGGCTCTGCTTGCTTGTAGTAATCCTGGTTTCCTTTGCTATGTCACCAGCCATTGTTTCAGTAATCTCTCCTAGAATTTTCTGAAGAATTCAAGGTAAGCTTAAAAGCCTTTAGTTGGCAGAATTGATTCTCTTCTCTGTTTTTAAAAGTTCAGATGGATATCTCTTCCCTGATCCTACTGGGCATCTCCCATCCTCTGTGATTCGTGGGCTCTCACTGACAGTGTCTCAGCAATCACACCTGCAATTTTTCAGTGCATAGGGATTTCAATAAACATATTGACATTCCCTCAAACACATTTGCCTCCCAGTTCACCAACTCCCTATGATCATCGCTGGAATTGCTCCTCAGCCCATCACAAGGATGGCCATATCATTGAGTTCAGCATTGTCCAAAACCATTCCATCTTTATGATCCAGAAAGCTGAACTTCTTCTATCTCTCCATAAGCTCCTTTGCCTCCATCTTTCCATTGGCCTCACTGATCCTGATTATATTTGTCACACACACACACCCCATTTAGAACTTTTATTCTTTCCCACCTTCTATGATTTTCTAGATCCTCACCACCCCTCAGGCCTCACTGTCCTCCTTTTAAACTCTTTCGTTTAGTGTTCTCTACCCTGGATCCCTTGCCTCTTCATCCTTTCACTGCCCCTCCCCAGTCTTGGGATACTCCTGTTCCCCCCTGGCATTAGTTTCTGCTCTGTGCTTCTGAATGGCAGTCACCTGACTGAACTGAACCCCTCACAAGTCTGGGTTCTCTAAGCTCACCTGGGCTTTTGCTACTCCACAGCAATGCTTTTACTTTTCCCTCATTGACTCTCTTCCCAAGTCTTGCCTTCTGTTGTCAAATCCATCTTCCTTCACTCTTATCAGAGAAACTCACCTCATATTTTATCAAGAATATTAAAAAAAAATTTGCCATGAGCAACTTCTTTTCACCTTCTTCACATCTCAATACCTATTCTCATCATCTCCCATTTGGTCCTCTTTTATTTCTCAGATGTAGACCTCTTCCTCACCAAAGCTAACCTCACTTAGACCTTTGATCTCCTCTGGTAGCTTCCCCTATCAACCATCCCCTTTCTATTTCTAATATTCAATCTCTTTTTATCCTTTGGCTCCTCCCCTAGTGCCAAAATCATGTTTGACACCCTCCCCAAGGATTCAAAATCCCTCAAGCCATCAGCCAACTGTTTTTCTCCCTTTCATATCTTAACTTATAGGAAAAGTTGCCAGCTTTCATGGCCTCCACTTGTTCATTACTCAATCACTTTTAAATCTCATACAATTTGGAGAGAGACAGGGAGACAGACACAGAGAGACAGAGAGAGACAGAGAGAGCAACAGAGAGAGACAGATGAGGGGGAGAGAAAGAAAGAGAGAGGAGGGGGAGAGAGAGAGGAATAAGGAAGAAATGAAAGGAAGAAACATTTATTAAGTGGTTACTATGCACACAGCACTGGGCTAAAGACTGAAAATACATATATGATCATATAAGACAATCCTTACTTTCAAGGTACTTATCTTCTAGTGAGTGAACAATATATGAAGGGAAACTGGAACGGAAAGGGATGTGTTGATGGCCAGAAAGTGTTAGGGAGGGTTTTTCCTGAGCAAGACAAGGTGAAAATTCATGTAGCAGTACACAGGATTGTTTTATGTGGCAAGGTTCCTGCAGGGGATGAAGATTAGAGGAAAGCATCCTCTCTAAGGTTGCCAGCATGTCTTCCCCTGTGCTGTCTCTGCCTCTGTGTCTCTCTCTCTGTCTCTATCATTCTGTCTGCCCATCTCTCTCTCTCTCTCTCTCTCTCTCTCTCCCTCTCTCTCTCTCTCTCTCTCTCTCTCTCCAGTCTGGTATCTCCAAACCACCATATAGACCCCCTCTACTTGGATATCCATTAAGCACCTCAATCTCAACATATCCAATACAACTCAGTATGTTCTCACTCAAACTCACCCCTTGTTTTCCTACTTTCCTTAATTCTGTCATGGGTACCACCATCCTACCAGTCCACCATATCTCTAACCTCAGAGTCATCCTTGATTTTTCCCCATACTTCACTCCCCTGCATGTGTTCACTTGTCCTGGCCAGTCAATTTAATATGTTAATCATCCATTCCATCAATGGCTCATCTTGACTGGCTGAGCCGCCACTACTAGACTCCTGCAGTATCCTCCTAATCTGACCCTGTTTCTGCCCCACTGACTTTTCTCTAATCTATCTCCCACATGGGCATGAAGTGGATATTGTTAAAAGTGGATGCCTGACCATATCACTCTTCTGCTCAAGAATCATCAGTGGCTTCTGGCTGCCTCTATAACTGAACAAAAACAACTACCTCCTTTTCCTCAGCATTTCAAGCCCTTAGCCACCTGGCCCAAACCTCTCTTTCCAGACTGATTTCATATGATTGGCTCTTGGAGATTCTTAGTTTCAACCAGGTAAGCAATCATGCTGTTCCCCACATAAACATTCTATTTTTTACCTTCATACTTTTGCCTGGACAGTTCTCCCTTCTCTGCTGTAGTGAATCCTTTGCACTCTTGTGCTGGTAAGCAAAATGGCCTTTGTTTTCTTTGAGTAATTCAGTGTATTTCATTGAGCCTTACTAGGTGCTAAGCCCTAGGCCCAAAGCCCTATTAGGTGTGGAACCTATGTGGGTGTGGATTGGTGACTGGGGTGGGGCCCAAGGTGGGGCTGGCTAAGGGGAGGTGCTAACTCCAGAGCCATGCCTTACTAAGTGCTAAGCCCCAGGCGCTAACCCCTATTAGGTGTGAACCTAATCTATGTGGATGTGAACCTCCCAGGGTCCTAAGGGGAGGGGCCAACTCAAGAACCAATCACCAGAGCCGTCATTCAGATGACACTCGATGACGTAAAAGACTCTATAAGAGGAGAGAAGACAGCTTGGAGATGGAGATTTGTTGGAGCCAGAGACAGTTACAGCCAAAGCTGAAGATAAAGCAGAAGATGCAGGAGCTGCTGGGTGCAGGGCTGACCCATACGTAGACCAAGGAGTGCTGAGTAAGGGCTTGAGGCCAGTGGGTAATCTTCTTACCAGATGGGGGAAGCATGAATATGATTTGGTTTAATGCCATCATGTTTTTCTGTGGCCTCCTGGTTACTCTTGTGAGGCGGACTTATTGGGCCTGGAAGCTTTTGACCAGGATATCAAAATGGGGATGTCAGTTCATGGGTCTGCTGCTTTGGAGCTTGAATAAATGATTTAATTCTTCTGCCTTCTACTTAGGGAATTCCTTAAGTCCTGCGGTTCTGAACCGTTCAGACATGTATATGATTCTCTTTGAAATCATAAATTCTGCTTTCATACTTCAACCCTCCACAGCACACTTGAGTACAACTTCCATAATGCAATGTTTCCTAAGCCCCTCCTCTAAATCCCTTCCAAAATGATGTTGCATTTGCTCTGTAAACACTTGCCTCCCTATTCACTAGCCATCTGTCCTCTGGCATTCTTGCCACCCAGACCAAAGATCATGTCTTGAATGTTGTAGCCCTTTCTTGTCTGGAAGTTCTGCTGTCTTTAGACTCTGGCTGTCCTGACTTGGGACTATGCCCACTTTCCCCTTCATTTCAAGCCGGCCTCGGACACACTTCACCTCCATCCCTGCTCCCCCACCAGTTTCTCATCGACTGAATTACCACTGCTCCTAAACTCACCTGCCTCACCTCCACCCAGAATTCTAGTTCTGGAACCATGCACCCAGTCAGCTTTGGCGCCTGGAATGGGTATGTGGATTTTCTCCCAGGTGGCCCCACTCACCTTCCCAAATCCTCTTCCCTAGGCCCCACTCCCCTAGGTCTATTGTCTCTTCTTCTAGGAATGGCAACTCCTTCAGGGCAGGAACTGTTTAATGTTTACTTTCTTTTATCTCCTGCACCTAGCTCAGCTCAAGGTATATAGTAGGAACTCAATAAGTTCTCAAATGTAATTGAATTAGATACATCTGACTTTTTAAAAAGAAATCTCCCGGTGGAGATGGGGAAGAGCGAGAAAAGGATGCATGTAGGTGTGCGTATATGTATGCATGCATGTATACATGTATCATGCACACCTATGTGCACAATGTGTATCCTTTTCCCACCTGAATTTCATACATGAGTTTATATATGTGTTAGTCCCTCACTAAGAAGCAACTGTAGCATAGAAATTTATGCCAAAACTATTTTCCTCATCCACATTTTCTAAGGCTGTACAAGGTAAAGGGAGGTGAAATCCACCCAGCAGCCCCTGGAACAAAACTGCAAGTGGAGATCTTGGTCCTAGTGTCAGCCAGTAAGCCTCTGCTAGAGGCCCCTGTGGAGGAGGGAAATCAGACCACAGGGAGAGCTGCTGTATGACCTGGGCCATGGATTATCTGGAGCACTATACACAGTCTCTTCTGGTCAAGGAAAGTCCTCTCCAATCCCCTCCAGCTAGAGGCTGACTCATGAAATTCCTGGAGTTGGGCTGCTGAGATTCTCATTCAAGGTCCAGGAGGCCTTCAGGGGCACCAAGGCTCTGGGATCTGCAGTTGTTTTGAAAATGTTTGAATGAGTCTGTGGGTCAAATGGCCCTACCAGGGGTGGGGCTCTTTTTATGTCTTTGAGAAGCTCATTTTGTTGGATGAATCAGCCTGATGTTTCTATAGCCTGGTAACTAGCTTATTGCTTAAAGCAATCTGCATGCCATTTTGTATTGGTGAACACAGAATCGTGGTCATTCAGCCATGCCAGCCCTGGTCACATTCTGCCAGTGATGAGGTCACATGTATACTGGGTGCCTTCATTTCCACTAAACTGATATGAAAATGGCAATGCAAATAAATGCAGTGACTTTCCCAAGATCTCATAGCAAATCATTAGCATGAACAACAATCAAACTCACAAATTCTGTGACTCTACTGACTCCCAAGGAGGTCCAGGCAGAGGTGCCCTCTGGTGCTGTCAGGTTCCTTAGCAAGATGATGCCAACTTTCACTCATGGAAATAACAGAGTGGACTGAGAGTAAAAAGAGCAGAGTTCAGTCTGTAGCTTTCACCCCATTTGCTATGTGAACTTCAGTGAATCTCTTATAAATATCTCTGCACCTCAGTTCACACATCTTTCAAATGTATGTCACAATTGTCACAATCAAGAATGACTCAGGGATGTTTCAATCCAACATGTTTTATTGGAAAGAGAATTGGTTTAGGGGCAGAGGGCCTTAGTTAAAATTTCAGTTCCTTTCTTATACTTGTATGATTCTAGGAAAGTTAGTCATTCCCGTCTCTAAACCTCACTTCTTTCCTCTGTAAAATGATAGAATTGGAATAAATGATCTCAAAGGTCTCTATTGATTATAAATCTTACTATTTGGGACACCTTGGGCAAGTCCCTTAACCCTCTTCAACTGGAAAATGAAGGAAATGAACCAGGTAGTCTCTGAAATTCCCTTTTTTTATTTTTTTTTGGGCAGGGCAACTGGGGTTAAGTGACTTGCCCAAGGTCACACAGCTAGTACGTTTGTCAAGTATCTGAAGCCAGATTTGAACTCAGGTTGTCCTGACTGCAGGGCTGGTGTTCTATTTAGTGCACCACTTAGCTGTCCCTCTGAGATTCCTTTTAGCTCTTCAATTCCCCATCTGCAATATTTTGTGAGCTTTTCAAAGGAGGGTACTGGATAATTACTTTAATACATTTTCAAATAAGGGCAAGATTTCCAAACTTTCCAAACTTTTGGGGGACGGTAAAGGTTTCCTATGAAGCTTTTAGCAGAAGAGAAATTTGTTTACTCCTTCATGGGTAACAAAAAAGACTCAACTGAGAATATGATGCCTTTACCAGTGCAGTAAGTTTGACGTTGTGGTGGTTGTCGTCACTGTCGTCGTCGAGTTGTTTCAGTCACGTCTGACTCTCTCTGACCTATCTGCAGATTTCTTGGCAGAGATACTAAAGTGGTTTGTCATTTCCTTCTCCAGTTCATTTTACACATGAGGAAACTCAAGTAAGGAGGTGGCTTACCCAGGGTTACACAGCTAGCAAGTGTCTGAGGTTGGATTTGAACTCAGGGAGGTGAATCTTCCAGACTCCGGGCCTGGTGCTCTATGCACTGTCATGCTGCCTAGTGGCCCCTTAACAGTGATACCTGGCTGTTAGAGGTATCTCTGCCTGCTAACATGTGCCTGTTATCTCATTTGGACCTCACGGTAATCCTGTGAGGTGAGAGATTGTTTGGTTCAATTTCCCAAACTTACATAGTGTCAACCAAGTGACAAGCATTTGTTAATCATCCTTGAAAAACTCCCTACTGCTCAGTGCTGGGGATACAGGAGAGACCCTGCTCCATTCTATAGGAGGAGACAGCACGAGCACAGAGAGGAAGCTGGAAGGGAAACTGGGAGCTGGCTGGATCTGATCTCCCCACTATGCACATGCACATGAAAAGACTATGCCCCAGGAGAGAAAGGTACTGGAACAAGGTCATGCTGCTGAAGCCACAGCTGGACAGAAACCATGCTACCCAACACTCAACAAGGGACATTTAGCAGCATCAAGACTTAGGACTAACATCTCCAAGTATTTCTCATTTTGTCTGCTTTGAAATTCTCCTTTGGCACAAGGTAGAGCCTAAAAGCAAGCTGCCCATTGATCATGGGATTAGAGCTTAGTGCTTGGAGAGCCCTTAGACATCATGGAGGCCAACCCAATTAGGGGAAACAAAACAAAAAAAAAACCTAAACAACAAAAAAAAAAAAAACAACCAAGGCCCAGAAAGATGAAGTAAATCGTCCCAGGACATGTAGATAGTAAGCGACCGATCTGTGCTTCCAACCCAGGACCCCTACATCCAAAGCCAGACCTCCTTCTACTCTCCGATACTATGTGGCCATTTTTAGGTTCTCAAACTCTGAGGAAGACAATTTACGTGATTGGTCTCCTAAGCCTTTTAGTCGAATAGCCAATTACTATTTACTGAACACTGAAAGGAAAACTTCCAGGGGATTTAACAGCTCCAAAGGTCAGCATGGGATGAGATAGGATGCCGACTCCTGGCGTGACATCCTCAGTCACGAGTCTCTCGGCCTCGCCTTCCCCATTTGACGAGGAGGTTACTGGCTGAGCCTCGACCAGGATGTTTTGGCTTCTGGGGCCCCTGGGGACTTGCTGGGGGCAGAAGTCAGAAAGATACTTGTACGGGAATAGAGAAGTACGGGCATCAGGATGGGAGTGGGGCGACAGAGCTCGTCTCACGCCATCATCTGGGAGCAACCTATTTTAACTAGTGTTCTTGCTAGCAAAGTGCTAAGCTCTGTTGTTTTGATTGTGCTAAGGGAATCTCAGAGCCTTCTAAATTTGGCACCCCAGGGACAAAGGCCTAGTCACCCTGCCCTTGTTACAGCTTTGGGTGCTAATAATAAATTGCAGAATTGCAATGAGCAGTGACTAACCACACACCAGGCATCTCTCTGCAAGGGAAGATGGGTTATATAAGCACAGTTTCTGAAGGTACAAAGTCTAACTCTGTTCCTTGTTCTCTCCCCATGAGGTTTGAAGCTTTCTGCCTGTCTCCATGTGCATGCCTTTCCCTGTGCTCTCTCTGTCTCTATCTCCATCTCTCTGTCTCTGTCTGCCTCTCTCTGCCTCTGTCTCTCTCTGTCTCTGTCTCTTGCTGTTTCTCTCTTTGTCTCTGTCTATCTCTATCTCTGTCTCTGTCTCTCTCTGTCTCTGTCTGTCTCTCTGTCTCTCTGTCTCTCTGTCTCTCTCTCTCTCTCTCTCTCCCCTGCCCTCACTTTCACCGCAGGAACAAAGTTTCTGCAGGCATCCTTGGAGCAGAGGAAGGGTGCCAGCAGCCTTATCAAATTCTCTCATCCTGGCCGCCACATGGGCACTGCAGCAGTACTGGGGAGAAAGATGGAAATGTTTAGGAGAATGAACACTGAGGGAAGTTTGTGAGTGCCCACAAGCCCCGAGAGGGCTTGGGCTGAAAGGGGCAGGAGACGGTGATGATATTTGGGACAGTATCTTGGGACCGACACTTGGCACCCAGGTTGCTGTCAGGGGCTTGTTGAAGAGGTGTACTCATTGGACAAGTCCCTCCTTGTTCAGATGCAGCAGCTTTGATTTTTCTCAAGACACAGCAGCTTGCAGTAGGGACGATGAGTCCCCCTGAGAGTTCTAAAATTCCTGCGGTCCTGTAGAGACCCTCTGTGACCACTCGTGGAGATTTCAAGAGGAAAGGAGTCATATCCTGGGCTACTGGAACACCTGGCCAGGTAACTGGCCTGGCCTAAAGCCTCAGGGTCAAGAGATATTTTGGCCTCTTTCTGCTTCCAGGCCCAGGTCTTGTTGTTCTGGAGATCACCGGACATTTGACAGAGGTCTCACCTGCCAAATGGAGCCCATATTGGTGGTGCCCAGGTGGAGATATACCAGGACATCCCAGAACATGCCTTCCCTAGCTCAAAGTTTCCCATACCCAAGTCTCTCAGGGAAGCTTGGGGGCCCAGAGGAATGCTTGCCTGTTCCATAGCCAGTGGGCTTCCCAAATCCCTATGAAATCCAACCAGATCAGATCCGGTACTTCAGAGGAAAATATAGAAATTACTATCCTCCCCTGCTCAAAAGCACAGAACTGGCCCCAGTGGGAGAAAAGCCCATTTCCTGTTCACTCCACTGTGATTAGCTGACTCACTTCCTAAAGCAAGGATCTGGCTCTTTTAGTGGGCAATCTTATTAGTGAAACCCTGCCACGCCAGAAGCCCCTCTCTGTGGCAGACAAGGCAGCCTGCGATGTGCCCCCCATTATCTCCCCTTCCTTCCTAACATCAGTTTTTTTTTCTGACATCTCCCTCCACAATGACTCCATGAGCTCTCCTGTTCTTCATGCAGGCCCCCTTCCTCTTCACAATGTCCAGAATGGGCCAGGCTTGTCCTCCTTTCCTGGAACTTTACTTACACCACTTCTTCTGCCTGAATTTCTACTCTCCAACAGCCCAGTACTTTTTTTGCCCTACAAGGTCTATCCTAAGCCAATGTTTCTCTGGGCTTCCTGAGGCTCTCCACCTCACCATGATTTCCCATTTCTGAACTTCTAGAAGATGGGTTCTCCACCTTTTAGGGCCTAGATCCCTTCGGTACTGAGACAAAGATTATGGACCCCTTCTCTGAATCATGTTTTTTAAAATGCATGAGGAAAAACAACAGAAGAATTGCAAAGGGAACAAATTCTATTGAAATATAGTTACCAAAATATTTTTTTTTCAAAATAAAGTTCCCAAATCTCAGGTTAAGAACCCTTGATCTCGATCACAGACAGCCTGCTCTCTCATTGGGGTCCCTAATATTTTCTATCCACACTGCCTTATTCTTCCATGGAACACACAGACTTGATGTTTCAGAGTGGGGGAAGGGAGCAACAGCCACTACAACAGCTACAATGACCTAACAGTTAACAATATCTAGAACCTAAACGGGCTGCAGCAATCACTTCCCCTGGCTGGAGGCCTTCGAATGACCTTTGGTTCATGATGTGATAGAACCAATCCCTGTCCAGGTACAGGTTGGACTCAGTGGCCCTGAGTTCCTTGGCCACTATGGAATTGTATGTGTGTGTGCGTGTGTGTGTGTGTCTCACTAGCCTTCCACTAAAGTCGAAACTCCTCAAAGGATCCTCAAAGGTCACTTCACTCTCTAAATCTATGATCCCATAAAGGGACCTGTTCAGTATTCTGTAGGGAAAGCCTTTCTTAAAGACCCATCTATGTGCTCCTTCTGATGCTGGATTATTCTTTCTGTCCAAGAGTGGTGAATAAGCTGTTCACTCCTCTATGGACAAATCAGCCAGATAGAAGCATCCGGGAACCCAGATGGAGAGACTGGAGGTATGTGTCAATGGAGTCAGACCACTACTACCTTGGTCACCACCTTCCCTTAGACCTCAAAGGAGAGAATACAGGAACATGGCCAAAAAAGGCCTGATAAAATAGAAGCCCCCTAAAATTGCCCAGAACACTAACATTTTGCTCACCTCGGACTTATGAGCATCACTGAGGGAAGGTATCACTGTGGTGAGAGGCATCTACCTTCCTCATCCTCAGTAATACCAACTGCCACCAATGAAAATATAAGGTCCAGAGCCATGGAAGGGACAGCACCTACCAGACCACCATTCCTTCTTCCAGAGCAGCCTTTCTAGTCATCATCTCAGGAATCTACCCTGTGGAAGTGTGGCTTGGCGCACACAAGACCTGAGGCCACAGATACTGAAGACCCAGAAAAAGAACGCTCTTGCCCCCAAAGTCCTTGGCATGGTGAAGTGGTTCGCTATCAGAAAGTGGTGCAATTTTTATCACTGGCAATGCCATTCCAGAAGAGGCATGACCATCTGCTTTGCTGCTGTGCCCTAAGAACCATGGGACCTGCCCCTCTGACTTGCAGCTGAAACCTTCCCTAATGCTTTCTCACCACTCAAATGTCAGCTCCTCCACAGCAGGGTCTGTCTTACTTCTCTATTTCTGTCCCTGGTGCTTTGCAGAGAGTAAATGCTTAAAAAGATTTTTTTCCTATTCATTCATGTATTCTTTTTATTCATCCAGGTATGTTGTCATTTACTTGGGGAAGATCAAATGCCATGAATTCTCAGAGCTTCCTTCTCCTCTACCTCGGACTCTTTCTACCTCATCACTGTCCTTTCTTCCTTTCCTGTCATTGAAATAGAAGAGCCCTCATCCTTGGCCAAGCTGTCCCTTTTGCCTTTGTATTGGATCCTCCCAGCTCTGCCAGCGCAGCCTCGTTCTCATCTGCAGTATCTTCCCTCTCACCTTCTTGATTGACTCCTGCCCCCTGGATAATAAACAAGCTCAGGGCCTCTCTAGACTAAAAGAGAAAGAGAAAACACCCCTTATCAGGGTACCACCATCACTCTCCTTCCCTCCCATTTCATGAAAGAGCTATGTTTGCTTTTTAATTGCATTATTTCCATATGCATTCACTGACTCCTCAAACTTTTGGAACCTGCCATCTGCTCATTATGGTAAGGTCACCATTCTCTTGTTGGGCACCAATGAACTATGAGTTGACAAAGCCAACATCATAAGGAAGGATGAATATAGACAACACAAAGAAATTTGGAGGACGTGTCATGAAGTATGTAAACAAAAGTAACAAAACACATCTTGCTGTCGTTCATTCATTTCAGTTGCGTCCATTTTGGCAGAGATACTGAAGTGGTTTGCCATTGCCTTCTCCAGCTCATTTTACTGATGAAGAAGCTAAGGCAGACAGGATTAAGCGACTTGCCCAGGTTCACACAGATAGTGAGTGCCTGCACGCCAGATTTGTACTCAAGAAGATGTCTTTCTTACTCCAAGCTCAGCATTCTATCCACTGTATCACCTAGCTGCCCTTAGTTATGCATACTGATCTCATAACTTGAGGAAGGAAATGTCAGACAGACAGAATGTTGGCACCTTCTGGTATAGCATGGGAAGTAACAGCTATGTGATAGATTTCATGATGATTCCTAAAAATCAGTGTCTGTGACCAATGGGAAAATTAGTATGGCTTAATTGTGAATATTTGTCATAATGTTTTGTTTTGCTTTTTCCCCTAATGAGATGGAATGAGAGGCAAAGAAAATATAATTTTATTAATTGAAAGCAAACATTTTATTTAAAAGAAGAATGCAGACACTAAGTGGATGATTATTGCGCTAGGTTGGATTCAGGTCTAAAACTAAAATAAAAATCTGTGCCTAAAATCTAGTTGGTCTTCCCTCTCCCTCCCCCAGCCCAGCTCCATTTTCCACAGCTTTCCCATTTCTGTAAATGATGTAATTTTCTCCCCATTGTTCAGACTTCCAATTTGGACCTAATCTCTGACTCCATAATCTTCTTTGGCCCCCCACATCCAAGAAGCTGCACAGGTCTATCAATTCTATCTCCACAATTTCTTGCCAAACCAGGCCCTGCTCTCCGTTCTCTCACTCATCAGTTAACATCAGGTGTCCATTGCCTCTTGCCTACATCATTTTACCTCTGCGTTACATAGATGTTAGATTAATTTTCCTAACTGACGATACCATTCCTCTTCCCAAGACCCTTCCCAATGCTTACTTCCATTTGCTAAGTCTGGACTTTGATTTGGGCACAAAGAAGTCCTCATGATATGATTCCAACAGTTCACCTCCCTATGTTTCCCTATATGTGGTTTCAGCTGTTGAACAACTGACTCACAGTCCCTAGAATGTGACCTGTGCTTTACACTCTATATTTCTGTCTACTCTGCTCCTTATTTCTGGGACATACTGACATGAGTCTCCATCTTTCAAGATCATAAGTTCTAGAAATACAAGGGGCCCTAGAGTTCATTTAGTGTATACCAAGAGAAGGGAGTAACTTTCTCAAGGTCATATAGATAGTAAGTGACAGAGTCAGGGTATAAACAGGTCTTGTGGCTTAACTCTAGCCCCATGTGAAGCTGCTGTTGGCACTGTGGAGAGAGCGCTGGGCCCAAAGTCAAGAAGACCTGAATTCAAATCCAGTCTTAGACACTTACTAGCTGTGTGACCCTGGAAAAGTCACCTAACCTCTGTTTGCCTCAATTTCCTCATCTGCAAAATGAGGCTAATAGTAGCACCTGCCTCTCAGGGTTATTGTGAGGATCAAACGAGATAATACTAGCAAATTACTAAGCACAATTCCTGGCACATGGAAGCTATATAAAGTCACTGCAATCACTACCACATTAGGTGGTAGATTCATCTCTGGAGACCCCACTGAAATGCTGCCTCCTGCCCTTTTTTAATATGATCCCTTCCTGTTTCGTCTCTTTTGGTAACATTAACATCCAACCTAGTGCTACACTCATTGGTGTATTTGGCTTCTCCCTATTCCCATCCCCACTGGACCATGAGCTTCCTAGGGCTGAGCCTGTGCCTTATTAATCTCTGTTTCCCTGACAGTGCAGAGCTCACAGCCTTCCACACAGTATCCACTCAGTTAATATATGTTGGTTTGAATTGACTTGAATTGAATATGGCTGTGACTGAGGCGCTGAGAAAGATAATTAATTGTCTTGAATGGCCCCCAGCTGCTGGAAAGAGTTAATGTAGTAATCTACTCACCAAAGGTGAACAATTAACTTTTTATTCATCAGTAGGAAAAGAGCTTGCTGGCTTATTTGTTCATCTTCACAGGGAGATGGGGGGGCGGGGCTGCAGGGGGGAATAATTATTTCCAGGATATAAAACCAACTTATATTGCTCCTTTTTTCAAAGTAAACAAAAGTACAGCTAGAAGGCATGGCCAAAGGCCTGAGTCAGTGGTAATGCTGGAACCAGGAGGCAAGTTCCACCTGCTAATCCCTCACCCTCTACTCTCCATGAAAGGCTTCTGTTCTTTGGAAATGTGATCTTTCAGTAGAACTCAGATATATGTAAGGGACACATGGAGAAATGTGTAACATGCCTGGGATGGCATCCATTTTTCCAGGGCCATAGAAAAAGAAGAAAGGTGAAAGTCATTTGGAAGTCACCCCTGGGAAGCCAAAGCAGGGCAAGGTTAAATCTGTAATATGGGCTTTTGATTTCTATCTAGTAGAGACTGTAGGCTCAAAAAGAAAAAGAAAAAAAAGGAGCAACTCAGAAGCACAGAATTTAAAAATTGGAAAGAAGCTCAGGGACCTTGTAGATCAACCCATATTTGAAAGGAATTCCCACTGCACTAAGCAAAACAGTTGCTCATCCAGACTCTGCATGAAGACTTCCAGTGAGGCAGAACCTATCACCTCTTCAGGTAGCTCAGTCTACCCTCAGGCATGTTCTTAAGAATTTCCTAACTCAAATTATAGGATCACCCATTTAGCAAGACAAGGAAGCTTTAGGACACAGCTAGTCTAGCTCCTTCATTTCAAAGATGATGAAAGTAAGACCCCATGGCTTGTCCAAGGCCACGTGGAGAGAATGGGGATTTAAACAATGTCTTTAGGTTACAAACCCTGCAATCTTTCTACTATATAATAATCACTCTCATCTATTTTGTTGGATACTTTTGCCATAACTGAATGTGATTACTTCCAATTACTAATTATTTGTTAATAATGATATAATAGTTATGACATTCGATGGTTAACTCCTACTCTTGAAGGCAGAAGGCTATGATTTAAGAAGCACATACAATCATAGTTATTCCTTTGACCATCAACTCTGCCATCCCGAACAACCAGTCACCACTTAAGAAAGCAGCTAATAGTCTGAGTAGCCCAGAGACAAGGTGAACATCAAAGAAAGGCAACAGACTGTTACATAATGCCCTTCCTTTCTCAGCCCCTCATGCTAATTTGAATCAAAAACACCTACCAATCACTTCAAGAAATGGTCACTTAGATGACCAAATGAAGGTTATAGGGCAACCTTTCTACTCTAAAGGAAGTCTTCTTCCTGGATCTTGCTGGATTTCTAGCTCCAATATTGGTGGTAAATTAGAGCATCCAACGGTCCATTGTGAAAGTTTCCTGGATGTTTAAATAGTTCTGGGTTTTACCTGGCACCAAAAAAACCTGAAAGAAAATCCTAGGACCCAATGAGACACTTATCATACTTCACCCAGTCATCTGCTGTTAAGCACAGAAAGGGAAGACATAGTTTTTTCTCATGTTCCCTAGGAATGGAAACCACATCTAACCTCCTTCAATGGGCTGGCCCTAAGGATTCTCATCTGACTTCCCACTGAATGTAGAGCTGGAAGGGACCTTAAAGATCATAAAGTCCAACTGCACCTTCCTACAAAGAAGGAAACTGAAATCCCAGGAAGTAGATGTATTTTCCCAAAGTCACCCAGAAAGGAAGTAGAGAAACAAGGCTGTGAATCAATTCCAGTGACTACAAATCCAGTGTTTGTTTTTTATTCAACAGCCAAAAAGCATTTATTAAGTACCTACTAGTTCTAGTCATTGTGCTAAGGAATGAAGATACATGAGAGCAAAGAAATGTCCAAGACAAGTCCTGTTTCCAAGAGGCTCCCAGTCTATTGGACTTCTCCCTGCACCATGCAGCAAGGCAAGATGTTCCTTTGCACACTCATCTGAAACTTTTCATTGGAAAATAGCACACATTTCCCCTGGTCTTCTATGCTCATCGAAGACAATTCTCCTCATAAGATAAATTCATACATTTGAAGAAACTGTAACACCTTGACTGGGATGAAGAACCATGATTCCCTTCATCTCTCCCCTTCTCTCTCTTTCCCTTTCCCTCACAGCACTTCTTTTTCGTTTTTGGACCATTTCAGTTTTCTTCAAATAATTTTCAAACTATGGTGACCCAAACCAATCACAATACTTTAATTAAGGGTCTGACTAATACAGGCTTGAGTTACATCAGTCTCCCTGCAGTTGCTGCTTTTAATTTAAATCTGACCTTGGAAAATAGGCCATGTGTAGTGGTCATAATTTAAATTTAATATTTTACTGATTTTTCAGATCTCTGTTTTCAACGGTGGGGATAACTCTTGATGAAGACATTCCCTCAAAATGCAGGTCTGTCATTGTGCTTAGTCTTACAGAGTTACCTGGGCCAGCAAGAGGTTAAATATTTTCCCAGAGTCACTTAGCCACTCCACGTCAGAGGCAAGACAGTTCTTCCTAACACCAAGGCCAGCTCTGCAGCCATTTGATCCTGCTACTTTAAAATCAATGTAGGTTCTACTAAAGAGGGGCTAAGGTGGCTTCCAGCTCTCCAAATCTGGGATTCTCTGATGTTAGATAACGTAGAACATAGTTAATCTGCTAAAAATAAAAGGAAGCAAAATGAGACAACTTTAAATGGAAAATAACTTTCCAATATGTCAATACAGAGGAAAATTAGTTGAATGTTTAAAGTACTTATTCGGCCTTTAAAATGAACAGATCACACAGGTCTGTACAGGCTTCTCTGGAACCATCCCGTTCATTGTCTAATGGAATGATAGTATTCCATTATATTTATGGATTGTAATTTGTTCAGCCTTTTCCTAATTGTTGGGTATCCTGTTAGATGCCAGTTTGTTGCCATAACTAAAAGATCTCTTACAAATGTTTTTATACATATGGGTCCTTTTCCTCCTTCTTTGATGTTTTCAAGGTATAGCCCTAATAATGGTACAACTAGGTCAAAGGGCATGATTGCTATCTTTTGAGAGAGGGCTGATGAATTAAATAAGCAGAATGAGCCATGTTTGGCTATGAACAGTGTGGTCATTTGTTTTGTCTAAATTGTGACAAACGTTAGGCTTTCCTTTTTTTTAAGTGGAAGATGAGAGGTGGGAAGGAGCTGACATAAATATTTGCTAATTGAAAAAGGAAAAGAAAGTGAAGAACAGAGATGTCAGCCATAAAGGAAGACAATTTGTGTCCCTTTAATGGGTCACGATCCATTTCCATTTGGGGCAGTTACACTGACTCTGAGTCAACATTTCTACTTGAAGTCAATGCTGACCTTATTTGACATTGGCAATTTCACTAGCAATGGCAATATTAATTATTGTGATTTTTGAGGCTTCACTGGAGATTCCTAGGATGATTTTTCCCTCTGGCATCAAGCTTAATTTTCTTTTTTGAATTTTTATCTGCTGTCCATTGGATATCCTGAAGGACAATCCTTCAAGCATTCGAGGACAACGATCATTCCTCAAGCCTCTTTTCTCTAGGCTAAGCATCCCCAGATCCTTCAACTGCTCTTCAAACAGGAATTCTAGTCTCTTCACCATCCTAGTTGCCCTTCTTTGGATACTCTCTAGCTTATCAAGGCCCTTAAAATCTCCAGATCTTCTCGCTCACCTGAATTCTACCTAGGAATCCCAAGCTTGGAATATCCAAATCTGACACTTAACCTGAACACATTCCCCCCTCTCTCTGTCTTCACTGGATATTTAGATTCTTCCAATCACTCGAGAAGTGTGGTCATGCAGAGAATACCTAAGATACTTATAGACTAGACCACTAAAGGAACAATGGAAACTTTGAAGGAGCAGTTTCAGCAAAATTGTGGCCATGGAAGCCATGTTTTAGAGGGTTTTTCAACAATCTGGCTAGCAGCTGTTGTGGGGGTGAAAGACCAACACAAGCCCAACAACAAGCATGCTACCAGCATGCTACAAAAGCCCAGCTTCTTTTGATCTGCTTTACTAAGGAAAGCAAAGTTAAGTGGTTGACAAGTTTACTTTAATCCAGCATACAGACATCATTCACTTAGTTCAGGGGAAAAAGCCAGTACCCTGAACTTCAGAGCAAATTACAAACAAATTACAAACATCAACAGACAGACCAAATACAATTCATAGTTACCAACATCTAAGTTCAGCCCGGGAGCTCATAACAAGGGCTGGTCCAGAGTCACATGTACCACCACTGCTGTGGGTAAGAGCTCTGAAAAAGAGAAAGCCAGCCCCTGGTTTTATATCTTTTGCAGGGTCAAGGGTGAGTCACACATGCAACTCACCCACATGACCTAGAATTGTTACAAAGAGGCGACTTAAACCTATGTGGTCTAAAAGACTCTGATGTCCCAAACATGTCACTCAAACTCATGTGTAAAGTAGGCCCTCCCCTGAGGCAAGGAAGTCATCAAGGACTCCCAAATCTAATCAAGGAAACAAAGGCCAAACTCTTCGAGGGCACTTGGTTGAACTGAGTGCTAAGAGCCCATTTTGTTCGCCAACACAAGGGTAAACAACTGTCAAGGCTGCAGGAGAACTGGCACATTGGGGGTAGACTGCTTTTTAGGATACATAGCAATGAAGAGTATTAGGAGATGATATGACATCTTGCACATGTGTAGGCAGTTGGGAAGATAACTACAGAGAGGATGAGACTAAGCCCAGAGCTACGAATGAGGGAAGAGTCATTACAAGAGCAAGGTCCTGACAGAAGCCACAGAGGATGGGAGTAAGTGCACATGGAAGGGGTCAGGAGTAGAGACACGCATTCTGAACTCTTATGGAAGAAAAGAATGGAGACAGACCCTTAAGAAAATAGGGGATTTAAGGAGATAAAGGGTAGGAGTTCCCATGAGATGGCTCATAGCTCATTACAATATAAATGAGGTCACTGCCTTTGAAGGTGGGCAACAGGATTATTCTCGAATGGGTATAAAAAGGTTGAACATTTGTGGAGGATTAGCTGGGGAATCAATGCATGTTTAAGAGGAGGCTTATGCATCAAGACTGAGGGTCAAATGAGCTAATAGAGAAGACATGAATGGAATCAATCTAATTGTGTGACTTTTTCTGGGGATGCTCAAAACACAAGAAAAGGAATGGATGAAATTGTGTTGGGTATTGAGGGAAATGGAGGTCTATAGGGAAGAGCTGAGGACTAATTCAATAAAGCAGTGTGGAATAGTGGAAAGGTCACTAGCTTTGGAATCCTAAGACTTAGATTTGAATCCACTTCTCATTCTTGCTAGCCATGTGAGCTTTAGTTTTCTTATATGTACAACGGGTACAATAATAACTGACATTTGTATAGAATCTCTAAGCTCACAAAGCACTCAACATTCATCATCTCACTTGAGACTGGCAATACAGCTGTGGGATCATATTACTGGTGATATTCCCATTTTATAGATGTGGAGATGGAAATTCAGAGCTCTTGAGTGAATTACTCTTGGTCATATAATTAGGGAGAAAGTATGAGAGGTGAGGTTCAGATCAGTGTCTTGTCAGACTCTAGAATCAGCAGTCTTTATATTATGCCCGACTGTCTCTCATATGATGCGCTCTGTGCACACAACCAGCAAGGGCCTAGAC
This sequence comes from Phalanger gymnotis, assembly GCA_028646595.1. Classification (NCBI taxonomy): domain Eukaryota; kingdom Metazoa; phylum Chordata; class Mammalia; order Diprotodontia; family Phalangeridae; genus Phalanger; species Phalanger gymnotis. The sequence goes on along the minus strand of CM053626.1, from coordinate 3,883,812 downwards.
ATGTGGCCCAAACCATTCAGTCCTTAACTGCACCAGACCTGAGCAGGACCAGAGATTAAGAACCCTCTTTCTTCTACCTCAGGGTAAACATCCACCAGGTGCAGAACCACTGTTGTTTACTGAGTAGACTGTAATGATTTGCTGTACCAAGGCTAGCAAACCCCTTTCTCATCTTCTCCAGGATTGTTTGATGCAGAGTCAAAGGCTGTCTATATGGAAACTCCCTTCCTCTCTTAAGAGTCAAGGCTCCCTAATCCCTGTACACCTCAGCTTGAAGCCACCTGCACCCCTGTGCCATTCAGTTTCCAGACAATCATGGAAACCTGGATTCCCTAAAAGAATGAATCCCAACCACATTCTCTGGCACAGGATACTCATTTTCTGACATCTTTCTCTCCCTTTCCACTGACCACACACACACACACACACATACAAACACACACACACACACACACACACACACACATTCTGGGCTATAAGAAATAAGCTCATCTCCCTGACAGTTCAAGACCTTCCATCTTCCCCTATCACTCAGCAATATCTTTTCAAAATTCTCTCTATTCAGAAAATAATAACTGCTATCTATTGCCTTTCAGGTCATTTTCCCTGTTTGTCATTTTTAGAGATTGCCTTTTTCCCAGTCTATCACCCTTGATTTGGCCCCACCTTCTTCTTTTCAAAATCCTTCCCTCTACCCTCCAATCATTGGCCTGGTTATCTTCTTACTCATCCCTTTCAAAACCCCAGTCCTATATTCCCTCCACACACAAACACACACCATCTGTCTCTTAAGTTTAGCACAGCATCTGGCACATATTAAGCACTTAATAAATGTTTTGTTGACTTGACTTTGTTTCTGCTCAGGAGTTTCTAAATTCTTCTGGGGAAAGTCATATAACCACGATGCTTGGGAAGAATTCAGATTTTTGCTATCTAATTTTCCTTGGGTCTTCTCTGCTGTGGGCCAATATTTGTCTCTCCTTCAATTCACTTCCCAGGCTGCTTGAAAGTTCTTCTCTCCTCATGCCTCCTACAATGTCTTCTCCATCCCCACTGTCTCATCAGAAGACCTAGACTAATACTTTAATGAGGAAATGGGGCCTTTCACCATGAGCTTCTTCTTCTCTCCGTTAAAGTACTCCAAAACCCCTTGATATTTTCCCTCACTCTCATCCCCTTGACTCCAGACACTACAGAAGAAAATGTTCTGCTCTTCACTGAGGCCAACCCCTCTACCTATGCACTCTAGGCTACCCCCTTCTATCTTCTCCAGGGGCTTCCCCCCTTGAACATTCTCTCCCTCTTTATAATTTTCTCTCCCTTTGCATCAACTATCTTTTTCCAGAATGTCTATAAAGATACTCAAATCTCCCTCTCCCCTTAAAAATTAACTTGACCCTATCACGCCCTCAAGTTAAGGTTCAGTATCTCTCCACCACTTCATAGCCTGAATCTGGGGTGGGGGAGGCATTGCGTACACTTTTTTCCTTCCACCTTTTCATCCTTATGCCCATTCACTTCTCAACTACTTGCGGGATGGCTCACCACTGAAGGGACAGTGCTTTTTTCAGCTGCTCTCAACAAAGCTCTCCAAAGTATTAAATCCAATGGCCTCTTCTCAGTCCTCAAAGTTCTTTACCTCTTTATGGCTAGAGATACTGCTGACCACTTCCTCCACCTAAACATAATCACTCCTCTGTTTTCTTGTCACTGAGTATTTTTCCTAGTTCTCTTCCCTACCTCTCTATTCCTGCTCACACTCTCCTGCTAAATTATTGTAGATGTCCTTTCTTTTTGGGTATGTACACCTAGACCATCTGAGCCCCATGGGGAGAGGGAGGGCTCATAGCAGAGTTCTCCCTCCTCTTTCCTCCCTCTTTTCTTCTGTCCCTTTCATTATCTCAACAGCTCCTATGGATTCAATTATTATATCTCTGGCAACTTCTAAGTACAAATATCTAGTCCAAGTCTCTCTCTTATCTGTAATCCCACCACACTAAAAGTCTATTGGACAACTCCACCTAAGTTCCACTGACTATGTAAAAAAATAAATAAATAAATGACCCCCTCCAGAAACAAACAAACCCTCCCTCTTCCTAACTTACAATTTCTGTTGAGGGTCCCACCACCCTTTCAGGCAATTAGATTCAAAACCTCCAAGTCATTTTTGCCTTATCACTTTTCCTCACCCCCACACAAGCATCTCCAAGTCTAATTAGAGTTTCTCACATCTCTCTTCTTCCCTCCATTCATGCAGACACCATTCTACTTTGTGGCTTCATTACCTCTCTCCTGAACTATTCCAATATTCTCTTACTTTGGGAGCCTGCTTCTGATTTCTCCTTTCTCCCATTTCTCTTCCACACACTTCCAAAGTGAGATTCCTTTTTTTTAATAGGTCTGAGGTGGAATGAAGCTTAGAGATCAAATCCAACCCCATCATTTTTCATTAGTTAATTTATTTATTTTTGGTTTTCAAAATTCACTTCCATAAGTTTTAAATTTTCTCCCCCTTCCCTCCCCAAGACAGCTTGCAATCTGATATAGGCTCTACATTTATATTCCTATTAAAAATATTTTCACATTAGTCATGTTGTATAGAATAATTATAATGAATATGAGAAACTATGAGAAAGAAAAAAACAAAACAAAACAAAAACCAAACAAAAAAGAAAATAGTCTGTTTTGCTCTGCATTCAGACTCCGTAGTTCTTCCTCTAGATGTGGATGGCATTTTCCATCATGAGTCTTTTGGAACTGTTTTAGGTCCTTGCATTGCTGAGAAGAACTGTCTATCAAAATCAGTCATCACACACTGTGACTGTTACTGTGTGCAATGTTGTCCCAGTTCTGCTCATTGCACTCAGCCCAGTACATAGAAGTTTTTCCAGGTTTTTCTGAAGTCTGCCTGTTCATCATTTCTTACAATACAATAGCATTCCACTGCATCCTTATACCACAACTTGTTCAGCCATTCTTCTCTGATGGGCAATTGATGGGCAACCCCTCAATTTGCAGTTCTTGGCCACCACAAAGAGAGCTGATATAAATATTTTTGTGCATGTGAGTCCTTTTCCCATTTTTATGATCTCTTTGGGATATAGCCCTAGAAACAGTGTTGCTGGGTCAAAGGGTATGCACATTTTTGTAGTCATTTGGCCGTAGTCTTAAACTGCTCTCCAGAATGGTTGGATCAATTCACAGCTCCACCAACAAAAATTAGTATTACAACTTTCCCACATTATCTCCAAAATTTATCATTTTCCTGTTTTGTAATGTTAGCCAGTCTGATAGGTCTGATGTGGTACCTTAGAGTTGTTTTGATTTGCATCTCTCTAATCAATAGAGATTTCGAGCATTTTTTCATGTGACTATAGATAACTTTAATTTCTTCCTCTGAAAACTGTCTGTTCATATCAATTAACCATTTATCCATCTGAGAATGACTTGTAGTCTTATAAATTTGACTCAGTTCTCTATATATCTTACAAATGAGGCCTTTGTCAGAGATACTAGTTGTAAAGATTCTTTCCTAGTTTTGTGCTTCCCTCCTAATCTTGGTTGCATTGGCTTTGTGCAAAAACTTTACAATTTAATATAATCAAAATTATCCATTTTACATTTCATAATGTTTTCTATCTCTCGTTTGGTCATAAATTTCTCTATTCTCCATAAATATGACAGATAAACTATTCCTTGATCCCCTAATTTGATTATAGTATCAGCCTTTATATCTAAATTATGTATCAATTTGGACTTTATTTTGGTATATGCTGTCAGACATTGGTCTATGCCCAGTATATTTCTGATATTCCTGGTAAGAAAATTTCCTTTACTGATGCAGATCAATACCTTCTCAGCAACTTATGGTCTTCGAGAGCTGCCCAGGGCCACAATAATGTTGGGACACTTGTCCAGGGTCACACAACCAGTATGTGCCAGAGGTGGATGCTGAACCAAGCTCTTCCTGGGTCTTACTTCTGGTCATCTAGTCTCTAGGCAATGCTGCCTCTTTACATTAAAATACATACAAATTCTGTACAGAATGAATGCAAAATGATTCAAGAGATGTGGGACCCACCAAGTGGAGAGACCAAGAGAGACTTCTTGTGTTTCAAAGGAAGCTTGGAATTAAAGAAGGGAGGAGGGGCTGCATTCCAGACATGGGAAAGAACATAGTACATGTTCCATGTACATAGACATGGAAATTAGAGGGAGAGAGCAATGGCTTACCCAATTAAGTTGTGAGGTCTTTCAAATTATACAGAGGGCTGTGGCATCTGCTTGGAAGCATGGGATGAGCACCACCACCACCACCAAACATTTATATAGATAATTTAGTTTCTTCTTTGCCTACTCTAATTCCTTCAATTTATTTTTCTTCTCTTATTGCTAAGGCTAACTTTTCTAGTACCATATTGAGTATCATAGTACCATTTCTAGAACCATATTGAGTGATGATAATGGATATCCTTGTTTCACCCTTGATCTTACTAGACATGCATCTAGCTTATCCCCACTACATATAATGCTTGCTGATGGTTTTAGATACATGCTAATTGTCGTTTTAAGGAAGGATCCATTTATTCCTATCCTCTCTAGTGGTTTTTTAATAGGAATGAGTGTTGTATTTTGTCAAAAGCTTTTTCTGTATCTATTGAGATAATCATATGGTTTCTGTTAGTTTTGTTGTTGACATGTCCAATTATGCCGATAGTTTTCCTAATATTGAACCAACCCTGCATTCCTGGTATAAATTCTACCTGATCAAAGTATATTATTCTCATGATAAGTTGCTGTAATCTTTTTGCTGATATTTTATTTAAAATTTTTGCATCTATATTCATTAGGGAAATTGGTCTATAATTGTCTTTTTCTGTTTTGGCTATTCCTGGTTCAAAGTGAGATTCCTTAAGCATAAAGCTAACCTTATCTTTCCCTGCTCAAAAGGCTTCCATGTATCCCTATTGCCTCTAGGGCAAAATATAAAGTCCTTTGTTTGGCTTGGCACATAGCCAGTTCTATATAAATGATACAAGTTCATACTCTTGCTCTCTTGGAAACAAGGTTTGTGGATCTGGCCAAGTCATTTTATTTCTCTATCCCCAAACTCAGTGTCATCAACTCAATGAACATTTATTTTTTTTTATTTTTGTTTTAATTTTAGTCATTTTGTTTTCAATTTATGAACTAAAACAAGCATTTCCATAACGTAGTAGAAGTTTCTTTTAAAGGTGATTGCACATGAAACTGCAAATCTATTATGTACAGCTATGGCTAGGCCAATAATTTATGAATAAACAAGAGAGAGCAGCATAAGATGTAAAAGGGATAATTTTGATGACATTAAATTTAAAAGGTTTTTTATACAATAAAATAAATGTAGCCAAGATCAGAAGGAAAACAGAAAATTGAGGGAGAGTTTTACAGACAGATTCTCAGATAAAGTTCTCATATCTCAAACATATAAAGAACTTTGTCAAATCTGTAAGAATACAAGTCATTCCCCAATTTATAAATGGTTGAAGGACATGAACAGGCAATGTTTCTATGAAGAAACCAAAACAATTTATAGTCATATAAAAATGGTCCAAATAATTATTGACTAGAGAAATGCAAATCAAAATCACCTTGAGGTATCATTTTATACCTATCGTATTGGCTAAAATAAACATTTATTGAGAACCTATTGTGTGTGAGGTACTTAAGACACAAAAAGGGGAAAAATACACCCCTTCCCTTAAAGAACTCACAATCTAATTGGTACAAACTATATACAGAATAAGTAGGAAACAAGAAATGAATAGAACTAGAATTAAAAGGAGTTGGGAAAGGCTTCCTACAGAAAATGGGATTGAGTTAGGACTTAAAGGAAGCCAGGGAATCCAGTGGGTACAGATGAGGAGGAAGAGCATTTTAGGAATAGGGGACAGCCAGAGAGAATGCCCAGAGCAGAGAGATGGAGGGTGTTGTTCATGGAACAGCCAGGAAGTCAGTGTGATTGGATTGAAGAGTACATGGCAGTAAGTAAGGTATAAGAAGACTGAAAGTGGGTGAGTGTGGGTGTGGAGGGGGCAGGGATTATAAAGGGCATTGAATGACAAGATACATTATATTTGATCCTAGAGGCAATGCGAAACCACTAGAATCTTTTTAGTCGAAGGGTGACACAATTGGATCTGTACTTTAGGAAAATCACTTTGGTGGCTGAATGGAGGATAGACTGGGGTGAGGAGAGACTTGGGGCAGACAAGCCCACTAGCAACTATTGCAATAGTAGAGATATGAGGTAATACAGGTCTGTACCACAGTGGTGACAATGTCAGAGGAGAGAAGGTGACATTTTGGAGAGATATTGCAAAGGTGAAATCTACGAGCCTTTGTAACACCATAGATATGGGGTGGCACCTAGGCACCTGAGGATGGCACCTGGATTGTCAGCCTGAGGGACTTTTCCTGAAAAGTAAGATGGCTAGACCAGATGACCTCTAAGGTCTTTTCCAGCTCTGCAATCATAAATCAACTTTTTTACAATTATTTGTATGAAGTCCAATAGACCCCCCCCCTAAAAAAAGCATGCTGGTAGAAGGCCATTAATTGAGATGGAAAGACTTCCAAGGCCCTATTCCCTAAGACAGAAAATGAATAAGTCAATAAAGCTTTCAAAAAGTTTTTAAAATTGTATATTTTCTGCCTTGTTGCACTAAATGCTAATGTGCCTTAGCTGGAGGTTTATAAAACTTCCTGTCATAGTCACAGAGTCATAGAGTCTTAGCATTGGTAAGAATTTAAATGGCCATTTGCTCCAATCCACACCTAAGAAATAGTCTCTTCTACATCATTTCTGACAAGTGGTTACCCAGCCTTTGTGTGAAGACCTCAGTGAGGAGGACTCCACAGCCACAGGTCGACCATTACACTCTTCCATGCTACTGATTAATTGGAAGTTTTTCCTTATCTCAAATCTGTATCTTCCTCTTAGCAAATTCCACTGCTGCTTCCTAGCTCTGCCTTCTGGGGTCAAATGGAGGAAGTCTTACACTTCTTCCATAGGACAACCTTTTGAATAACAAGAAATAGTATTCGTATGCCCCCTTACCTCTTTCAAGTTATCTGGAATGACAGGAATTCACAGACCCTTCCCATCCTCACTGCCCTCTTCTTACCCCGCCCCCCTGCTTTTCAACACTCTTCCTAAAATGTGACTAGAACTCAACAAAAGATTTAAGATATATCTGGAGCCAAGAACAGAAGGATACTCACCTCCTTATTCCTGTAACTGTGGCTCTCATTGTAGATTGAGATTGTATCCCTGTTCTTCCCTCCCCCTCACCCCCACCTCAGCCCACCATATCACTCTGCTGACTCATAGGATTTTCAATAAATTTTAAACCTAGTCACAAGTTTGTAAATGTAGCTTGGTTATATTCATAAACAGGGTGACTTGTTTGCAGTTACAGTTAAAATAATGTATCTGATCATATCATATGTGTAATTATTAAGAAGTAAATTTAGAATTCTTAGAAGACAAATGAAACACAAACCATGCTTTAAGAGGTCTAACCACAATTTGTTTCTAATCCACAATCGCAACTGTAAATTGCCCTAGTCTCTTTAGCATCCGTGTTTCCATATTCTGCTCCATGTGAGACTTCTCAGTAAATGGGCAGGAAGCACTGCAGGAGTCCACGGCCCTGGACCAGGATGGCTTCAATGATGGATTCTGTAGTCTTCTTCTTCTTCTCCTTTTTTTTAAACCACAACTTCTAGAGGTCATCTATCTCTCAAACTATTTGTTCCACAATTGCTGTTGTGATAACCAGCCTAGCTCCCTCGCTTCTTCACCTGTGTCTCTCCTTAATGTAGCTAGTCACAGCTGGGGCCATTTACTCTTCACCTGCATCTTTTGCCTTGTCTCAGATTGGGGAACTAAATGACTTAAGACAAGAGGAACGGAAGGAACCATGTTGGATAACATAGCATCAAGGTTGCCTGACTGCCAGTCCCACTCTGATCCTAACCCTGGATCAAATTGTGAACAAAGTTTTTTTGTGTTTCCTGTGACTAAGCCCCCAGTCTCATATCCTAATCCAGGAAAATGAGTCCCTGCCTGTCAATCAGAAAACATTGATTAAGCATTTACCCAATGCCAATGTTTGTGCTAGATGTTAGGAATAATGAAACAAAACAAACACACTGCTACCTGGGGTATCGTGGGAATGGAATACAGCCTTGCTTCCCTGAAGATTTCTTGGGGACTATAATCTTGTCCCTAACACTTTGTCCTTTTAGGGTTCCATTAGGCCACTTCTGGATGTCTCTCCATTTCTGTATTTCCTGGTATTGTCTACTGCAGGATACACTCCCATCAGCTACCCAACCCCCACTTCCTCCCCATCTACAGTCTTGCCCATCCCCAGGCAAGGCTGTCCCAGGGCCAACCAAACTCTAGTTTTGATCGATATTGCCTCTGGCTGAATTATTCAACATTTAAAGACACCTTGAGCCAAAAAAGAATCTCTCGGCACTTCTTTCCTGTACTCTCTGAATGACTGATCTGGGCCTACGTGACCAAGCACAAATCAATGAGAGCCAGCAGACCTTCCCCAAGATGTCCCTCTACTGAAGGAAGGCCTTGAGGTCACCAATGTGTCAGGGAACATCATGAAACTAGGGGAGGGCTCAGTGACACTGGAGTGAACCAGGAGCTCCACGAGATTCCATCCTACCTTGCAAGGACACCAAAGACAGAGGACATTCTGGGAAGGACATTCAGATTAAGTTCTTAAAAGCCATGGAAAACTCCAGTCAATAGAGAAGAGGGGTGAAAGAAAAACAATGTGGTGGGTGGTGGGCAGTGGGCTAAGACAGTAAAAGATCATGATTTTCAAATTTCAGCAAGTAAGAGTGATCGATCATTTCCTTGGCCAATATTTACATTTCATTTTACTACATAATTCTATGCATGTTAATACTATCAGTCACTCAATAAGCATGTATTAAATGTCTCCTGTGTATCAATACAATGACAAGAGCTGGATATGCAAAGACAACTATATGTGTATATACGTGTGTGTGTAACTCAACAGCCTCAAGAATTGTTTCAGAGAGCTGTGGGTATCTTTTCATGCCCATGACACTGCCCAAAAAGACTTCTGGTCTTTACAATTGAACAAGACAGCCCCAAAGATAGTGTGCTGTGTACTCAGAAAGCATGGACAGAAATCCTATCTGTCCTTCAGACTCTGCTCAAACAGCACATCTCTAAGAATCCTTCCCCATGCCCATGCCCATGCCCCTACCTCTTCCCTCAGTCAGAATTGGGATCTCCTTCTTCTTTTCATAGTCTGGGGCTCACATCTCTTTATACAGGTTCCATTCAGAATTTGTTATTTGGCTACATGGATAATCTCCCTAGGTAAATGATGAATGAGGGCAGCACCCATGCCCTCCTCATTGGGGCATAGTGGGTATGCTTGGACATGGGATAATAAGGTAAGCCATGTCACTCCACTACTCTTTCCTAGACAATCTAGGAACTCTGTAGACAAGGTGGAAAGGTAGCATGAATGTCAGGAGGACAAGAAAACATGGTTTAGGATGAAAGGGCACTAGCAGCTGGAGGGATACAGAAAAAGGTTGTGCTTGAGATACATTGTTGTTGCTGTTGTCTGTTCTTCATTCTCAAAGAGGATCATGGCATCAGGAAGTGAAAGGAAGAAAGACAATTCATTCCAGGCATGGGCATTACCAGTGGAAATCTGTGAGATGGGAAACTAAGTGCTGTATGAAGAACATGTCATTTTGGCTGGACAGCTCCCGGTAGGAGAGTAATGTTCAATGAGGCTAGAAATGTGGATTTGAAATGTTATCCTAGAAGCAATAGGAAGCCATGAGATATTATCAACTGTTGGTGTGTGCTCAAAGAAAATAATTTTGGAACCTAGTAAGAGGATTAATTGGAGTGAAAAAATACCAGTCAAGGAGAGCCACTCAGAGGCCATTGAAATAGTCCCATCCATTGGGCAACATCACCTATGCAGCTTTAAAGGGAAAAGCTGCACAGCCCAAGCACTGAAGAGCAAGTCAATCCTCCACCTTCCCTGAGATTTTGAGCAATGGGAGCTGTGGAGGTCCCAGGATGGAAACCACTAAAACAGATGCCATCTCAAAGGGTGTTTTCCTGGAGGACAGAGGGTCTTGGGAATCGGACCATGCCACATCTGTCAGGTTGAGGAATCTTGTGCTATGTGAGACATTTCATTAACCTGTGTGCTTTCAGAGTAGTTATGGACCCTTTAAAGGAGTGACCAAAGTCATTAGAGGAAATGAATAGAGACATAAAGAATTTTTTTAAGATACTGCTGGGTGACCAAGTCTAAGTAACCAGGATTTGGGATGCTCATGAGTTATATATTGAGATCTCTTCCAATACTTATCACAGATGTTGGGAGTGATTTTTTAGAATTACAGAAAATCCCAAATGAAGAAACTGCCTTTATCTGTGAATGCATATCAGCATCTGCTCTGCAAATTTATATTCACATAGAGCTGCCTGGTAGCATTCAGAAGGCGAGTGCCTTATCCAGGGTTATGTAGATAGTATTTGTCAGATTTGAACCCTGGTCTTTTTTGACTCAACCATTGGCATTCCGATGTGCAACTGAATATCCTACAAATAGAGACAGACATAGGGCCTGGATCTTTGATTTCATTGGGATAAGGGACTCTCAGGTGAGAAAATTCACTCGGCTAATGCAGATTAGCTCCATTATAGCACCTTGATATCTTCAAGAGTTTCCTGGGGCCTGAGAGTAATGCCCAGGGTCAGTCACCCACAATGCATCAGAGGTGGAATTTAGACTCAAGTCTTTCTTTCTGGCTTTGAGATTGCTTCCCTACCTGCTGAGCCAGGGTACCATTGACAATAGATGTTTAATAATAAATGTTTGCTAAAATTGAGTTTGTTGAATCTAATATCAATATAGATGTATATGTTTACACACACACACACACACACACACATCTTAGCTCTTTCTGAAAAGAACTAACCCACAAAAGAACGTCAAAGTTAGATACTCAGTCTGTCTTAATACCTATTCCCCCACCTACCTACTCAGGTAAACAAGAAGGAAAGAAGATCAGGCCTGAGGAGTCTTATTCAAGTTTCTTCAGTTTGTCTCTATGTCCAATCTTGGATAAAGAATAACCAGAATATGGAGCAGCTAGGTTGTGCAGTCAGTAGAGCACCAGCCCTGGAGTCAGGAGGACCTGAGTTCAAATCCGGCCTCAGACACTTGACACATGTACTAGCTGTGTGGCCTTGGGCAAGTCACTTAACCCCAATTGCCCTGCCAAAAAGCAAAAAAGAATAACCAGAATATTATTCTCTTCTAGTGGAAGTGAGAAAGGGAAAGGCCAAGGAGTGGGGGTACCACTCTACTGACCAGTAGGAATCCTAATGTGACTCGAAATGAATGGAGAAGAGGAATTCCTTAGTGAAGACCAGCCACTCCAGCTCCCTTGTCTCTGGCCCACTGATCTTGAAAGAAAGGCCTGATAGACCACAGAGAAGATACATAGGGCAGGGGCTCCAGTGAATGCTGAGTCTCTCAGGAGAAAGAACTAGTGGTCCTTGAAAGAGGCACAGACTCAGACTGCCAGCTGCAAGGTATTGTTCCTGACCTTACTGTTTCACCCCTCATACACACTCAGCAGTACGGTTTATCTTCTCACACTATCCACTCAAAATGGCTCTTTTTTCCCTTTTTCTCCACTCCCAATATCCTTGTTAGTATACTCAGAAGCCTGCATCCCAATCACACACTCATCTTCCTCTTACTGGCCTCAAAAACGATCCCCTAGATCAATGATTCTGATCATTGTCCATAAAGCCACCCTCTTCTTCTTCCTCCACTAACCAGGTCACATGACACTGCAGACAACTCACCATTGGTTCCTGACCACTGACCATATCAATTGAATTCAAGCCTTAATTTGCCTATTTGTAACTTCCATCAACTGAGACAGAGAGAAGGAGACAGAGAGAAACAGAGACAGACAGACAGACACAGAGACAGGGACACATCATGGACCATGATCTTTTTCCTGGACCATACGGTTTATGATAAAGGATTTTCTTTGTGGTTGATGTGCTGTTATTCAATATGGGGAGGGTAATGTAGGGGGCAGATAATAAAAAATTATAAATACATGTAAAAATAAATATATTACAAAAAGAAAAGAAGGTATAACCCTTGGCTCTCACTATCACTATATGGATAACCCAGCTTCCTTTTATAATTATCAGGTATGATATCTCTCACCTGTCATAGCTGGTATTAGCAATAATGATACTTTAGAGCAAGCCTGTCATAGTGTAATCAGAAGGAACTGGGTTTAAGTCCCACCCTTGGCAATTAGTGGCTGTGTGAGTCAGGGCCAATTACTTCACCACTCAGTGTCCAGGAAACTCTTTAAAATAAAGAGATGATGCACATCTGCATTGGTTCAGGGAGCTCCCTCACTGGGCATCTTCTACACAAATTAAATCACACATCTGGATGGATATTACACATATATAAATATGTGTGTATATATGTACGTAAGCATACATATATATGTATACACACATACCCATGTATATACAGAATACATACAACTGATGTTTTTAGAGCTCTGTACTTCTCAGAATGCCTCGCCATCTATTTATCCCATGTGATCTTCATAACTACATTCTAAGGCAGGTGAAAGCATTAGGATCCCTACTTTACAGATGGAAAAATTAAGGCCAGAGGAGTTAAGTGGCTTTTGATTAAGGGTGATGAGCATGTGTCAGGGGTACTTTAAAGGGAATTCTAGATTAGCCTAGATGCCTCTGAGATCTCTTTCAGATCTTAGATTCTGAGCCTAAGGCCAAGTTGTTAAGCAAAGGCAGAGGCAGCCCTAGAGTTCAGGCTTTGCTAATGCTCAGGGTAGAGGATATATATATAGATATAGATATAGATATAGATATAGATATAGATATAGATATAGATATAGATATAGATATAGATACATATATATATATATACAGACAGACACAGAGACAGAGAGAGACAGAGATTCATAGATATTTTACTAGAACACCATATCAGTTCCATGACTTCTACAAAATCAGCCACATTCTCTGTGGTTCTTCACATTTATCTTGCCAGCTAGGAATAAGCTGACCTAGACCTTTGAATTAGAATTGCTGAGAGTCAAGTCTTCAGGAAGTTTTGTCTTAAAAATTTAAATGATGATGGAATTTGGGTCCTAGGAGTCCCCTGTAATATATTAATGAAATCAAAGATTTACTTTCTTTTCTTAAGTATGCAAAGTGCTCTATAAATACACACACACACATATATACATATATATGTATACACACACACATCACAAGAGCTTTAAAAGTCTTTTTTAAAAAATCACAAGAGTTTTCTGAGGATTTTTGGTGGGGCAGGAAATGTTCACTTTCCACAATAGCATTTGGGCATTAATGCAGAGCACCCTTGCACTGTTTTATTATAGGTCATTTAAGTTACAGCTCAAAATGACTTATTAAAATACTCTCGATATTCTAAGTGTGGGTTTATGCATGTATGTATATTCTTATGAGCAGGGAAGTAATGTAATCACAGGATTTAGTAAATGTGTGATTACAAAGTATTAAACTAACAGTAAAATTTCAGCCACAGTCTTCATCATAGCTGAGCAAAATTCCTGAGTGAATCAGAAGAGGACAGTATGACCAGCTGAGAATTCTCCATTTCCCCTGGGGTCTTATATAGCTCTGTCCCAGAAAGATCGAGCCAGAATAGGCATACAGGAGCAGAGGTGTTTTATGGACGAGACCTCTACAGGGGAAAGCACAGGAGGAAGTCATTTCTCCCCCTCTTTGAATTGGCCATGGCGAGTGACAATGACTTGGCCAAAAGAGAATACCCCATCAAGAAGTTTGAGAGTTCAGTGATTCAATAGGGTTTTAGTAACAATTAAAGAGATGAACTCCAGACAGAAACAGATACCATCATTTAATCATTCAAGGATGAAGGAGCATTGAACAATGCCACAGGAGCCTTGGCATCAGATAACTGAGTGTGATAAGGAGAGGAGCAGGACCTTCGAATCCAGCTGAGCAACCTTCCCAATGAAAATATTGCCCCCGATGGCAACTTCATGAAGACTCTGTAGAGAGAACAATGCTTCTGGCACCTGAAGTACCAGGAGTTGTGACTTGCCTCTGATACATGTTAAGCAGACACATGTTCCCTTGCGATAGGCTTGAACCCAGCCTTTAGACAGACAGATAGGTAGATAGATAAGGTAGATAGCTAGACAGACAGACAGACGGACAGAGAAACAGACAGACAGATGGACAGAGAAACAGACAGACGGACAGAGAAACAGACAGACAGACGGACAGAGAAACAGACAGACAGACGGACAGAGAAACAGACAGACAGACAGGCAGATAAATAGATGATTTCTTATATATATATGTATATATATATACACACACATATATATGCTATATATTATATACATATATATATATACACATATATACATGCTATATACTATGTTGAAGATACAGATATAAACAAATGAGATCGTCCTTCTCCTCAAGAGCTTATATTCTAATGGGGGAAGATAACACATATGGGAAGTGTTAGAGAGGGACAAGGAGGAAAAGTGGCCAGGGATGAGGAGAAGGAATTGGAATCAGAAGAAAGTCTAGGGGAGAGTAAGATGAAGCAAGACTGTAATCCTTCCCAAAATGGTGAGATCAGAAAGAAAGTCATTAGTGAGCCAAAGAAGGCCCCAGGGTGGCAGTTGAGGGGTAGGAGACAGTGCCTATGGAGTGCTGAATCAATAGTACCAGTGGATACCGTGTGTACTTGTAGGGCAGTGTGCTCTACAGGTTTTGGGGAATAGCAGCTGTTACTGTTATTACTCCATCTTAGTAAATGCCTTGGCCAATATCTAATTGTGTCTGCTGTATGATTGTTAAGAGAAAGATACTTTGAATGGGAAGAAAGAAGAGATTATGAGCTGCAAACCCCACAAGGTTATCCTTAGAACCCAGGGATCAGTTGTATTCTGGGGACCCAAGCCATATGTACAGATTGGGACAGTAAGCCAGATGGGATGGCAAATGTAAATCCATAGTTTTATGAAGTTCAGGCAATCATTTGGAAGGCACAATGCCTTCTTCTCTGCCTCAATATCTCTGGTAACAAAAAATGTTGTTGTTGTTGTTGTTGTTGGTCGTTGTTTGGGTAAGGCATTTCTGCCCTGTAGTGTTTGCTTTAGGGTCTGATTCCTAGACTCTAAAGGAGGCTTGTTAAGTATTGTTTTTATTCTGTTACTAATGACTAAACAATCTGGGTCCCCATGGTGTTTAGCAGCACCAAAAAGTACCATTTGCTGATTCTTAATTAAGAAGTGAAACTATGAATATAACACACACACAAAACCTCACATCGAACTGTTAGCTGAAGACAACATTCTCCGCCCCTCCACAATGTGAAAATCCCATCTGCTGTTCACTCTGTAGATAAGAGAAGCATGGAAACCTCTCCCAGAAATGGAGCACAGGTTGTTAGAACCAAAGGCATTTTTAGGCATCTTCCCTCCCAAAATGGGTGTGGAAATGAAAATAATCATGGCAACATTAGCCAACTCAGAACCAAAGGCAACTTTTGTGTAGGGTAATCTTCTCATATTTATTTTACATATATGTATGTATGTATATAAATATGTATGTATATATATGCCTGTTTATTTATATGATGTCTCTCTGATAGCATCCTACACATACACGCCTAATTCCTACTTATATAAATATTTTCTGTGATGTCTTTCCATGTTGTCTCTCTGCCAGTAAGCTCCCGGAGGGCACACACTGTTTCATGTTTGTCTTTGCATCCCCATAGATCAAGTGTTTACTGATTTTCACCAATGTTACTTTTTCTGAAAAATCATTGAAGTTGATGGTCATCCTCAGGCATGAGAGAGCTGCATGTTAGACACATATAAGCCGAGATACTTTGCGAACCAAGAATAGTACAGAAGAATTGATGTAAAGGAGGTTATTGGAGAGATGTAGTACTAAAATAGAAGGCCAGGCACTCATGTATAAAGGTGGAGAGAAAATGGCTGGATGGCCTGTGTAAATGGTGGGCATCCGTAGGATGTCAGGAAATTGAAGGCAAGACTCTCAGCATATTGAAGTGACTGCTTATGGAGAATTGACAAGAAGACATCAACAATGGTCTGTTGGGATGCAACCTACCTCACTGAACAGAGTTCATATTGAGGAAAGCCAGCAAAAATATCTAGTCCCATACATTTGGATGAAGCTTTGAGATTTACAAAGCTCTTCACACACCTAGCATGTGTAAGCTTCACAACAGCTTTGAACTGGAGATAGTAGAGGGATGTAAGGCTTTCTTGTTTTTTTCCAGATGAAGATGTATGTTCAATTTCATGCTGCTGAAGGTGCTGGATTTGAGCAGAGGAAGCCTGGGTTCCTATCCAACCTACGGCACTCCCTAGCCTAATGTCCTTAAGCAAGTGTCCCTATGGCTCCCTCTGCATGTAGGCATTTCCGGGAATTTTTGCATAGGGGTAAGACTAAAAACTTCTGGTTTGGGTCGCACCTACCTGTGTGCCACAGTGGGGAGAACACTTGAATTTCAGTCTTGGCTCTGATATTAGCCACCTGTGTAACAATGTGCAGCTTACTTCTCTTGGACTCATTTTCCTTGTGAGGTGGGCTATACCGAATGAGCTCTAGCCCTACGATTGCTGTAACATTCTATGATAGTAATATTTAGAGTAACACAGTGGTTGTATCTAAAATATTCAATATTTAAAATATTTATTATAGTTAAGTAGCTCTTATTCATGAACACAGCCCAGTTTAGAACAGGACACACTGCCTTAGAGAGGTTGTGCTCTCCATCATTGACAGGAACAGGCACAGAAGGAAGATGGCATATCCAGCATCACTGGTAAGGATAGAATACTCTGAATATGATACAAAGGGTTAGTCCTGGTGACTCTCTAAGGCTACACACACAGGATGTATAAGCACTTCTCATCAGAAGGTCATTCATAAGTCTCCCACTCCTGACATCACTGAAGTTGTGAATTATGCACCAAGAAATTACTAAGGACTTAGAAAGTACCTACTATACTATACACCATGATGCCTGGCAATGAAGATATCAAGAAAAAACAAATGACCCCTGCCCTCAAAGGGTTTATATCCTATTGGGAAAACAACATGAATACACAGAAGTAGTGTGAAGAAAACTACATTGGAAGTTGAGTTCTATATTCCTTGGATTTTAAACTGGGGTGAGGGGAGATCAGTATCCTGGCCTATCACTATATGGCTTTCCACAGCAGCCGATGCATTCCCATGGCAACAGAGCCTTGATAAATATGAGGAATTCAGGGAAAATTATGAAGACTCATAGAACTGATATGAGGAGAAGCAAGCAGGAAGGAGAAAACAAATGCTGACCATGAAAACACAAGGGAAAACAACACTGAGGAGCTATCCAAATTCTGATCATTGCAGTGAGAAAGTGAGATTGCATAGGATTGGCAATGAGCAGCCTCAATCTTCTAAGCTTAGAGGCATGTTGTTAGACATGGTCAGGGCCCTGACTGGTTTTACTTAACTGTCCTTTTCTTGTTACACGAGACAGTTCTGTGAGATCAATGCGTTTTCAAACTGTAATTTCAGAGAATTGAAGATGAAACATGCTGTCTATATCCTGACATACAAGAGATGGACTTACCTTTTTAGACACAGCCAATGAGGGAATTGGCTTTGCTTTATTATGCATATTATTATAAAGGTTCTCTCTCTCTCTCTCTCTCTCTCTCTCTCTCTCTCTCTCTCTCTCTCGTTCAATTGGGGAAAGAGGATGAGGAGAGGAAAAAAATGTTAATCAGGAAATATTAAGCTAAAAAAGGAAAAAGAAAAAGTGTTTTTTTAAAACATGGAACATTTTGTATTAAGAAGTAACAATAATTTAACATTTAAAATAGAATGTTTATATTTATTTTTAAAATATAGCCTTAAAAAGTCGTTTTAACGCTTCAGTACCTAAGTTCACTGGGCCTGGTTGCAAGACAACCTCATGCTCTGTCTCTTCCATTCTGTCCTCATGCCTTTCTACAACAAATGGTGTCAGAAAAATGACAGAAAGAGCCAGCAAAGCTTTGAAAAAGTATGGAGGCAAGGATATACTTATAAACTGTATACTTCAATGCATGATCCCTGAATGGAAATTGTCTTTTTTTCCCTCCTCCAGCCATTCTCCAGAGGGCTTGGGGCAAGCCAGGCAGAGGGTCTTGCAATTTCTGGCAGGAACAGGGTCATCATTTATTCTGTAAATACATACACATGTCTATCATCTTCTCATTTAGAATGCAAGCTCTTCAAGAATAGGATTGAGTTCGTTCTGTGTCTTTCTATCTTTGATACCTAGCACAAACCATGCCATAGCATATGTGTAATAAAAACCTGGTGACTGATGAATTGTTTTGTGATGCTAGTCTTGCCAATGGCCACAGAAGAAAAGCTAACATCACAGGATTCCCCTGTTTCTATGGGAAGGGGAGCAGAACATTTCCACAGCACTTACTATATGCCAAGCACTGTGCTAAGTATTTTACAAATATTACTTCATTGCATCCTCACAACAACCCTTTAAAATAGGTTCTATCATTTTTTCCTTTGTATAGTTGAGGAAACTAGGGCAAAAAGAGGTTCTGTCTGAGGGTGAATTTGAACTCAGGTCTTCATGACTTCCAGTGTTCTATCCATTGTGCTACCAACTGCCTCTATGAGACCACAATTAGTACTTTCTATTTTGCATATTCTGCTATATAGCTTTAATATCTTGCATTACATCCTGTATAATATATAATATTATATCCTATAAAGGTCTGCTTTGTTTTATACAGCTAACATGTTCCTAAAATGATGTACATGAAATAGAGTTTGGAAATGATGAATCTAATTATTAATTCACTGTGGATTGCTATTTAAAAATTAATACCTCAATAAATCGAAGCTTGCATGGTAAGTGGCTTCACTTATCCAAGCCTCACTTTCCTTATCTCTAAAACAGAGATAATAATACCTCACCAGGATGGTATGAGCATCTAATTAGATAATTTATATGAAGGCATTATTGAAATACAACTTATTGTTAGCAACATGCATTCTCCTCTCCTTTTTTCTCCTTCATACAGTTTGGCCTCCAGTCAGTAATGAAGAGGGGATTTAAATGACACTCAGCATTGAATCATCTCTTTTAAGGAAATGAATTATCTTTTTTAAAATACCATGACCCAATGACCATTACTCCAAAAAGCTCCAAATACATGACTTGAATCTCTACATCCCAATTCATTTATAGATGTGCTTCTATATAGGTTCATAACTCACCAAAGATGTCAATGAAGAGCATGAGAGGGCAAAATCACTAACTTATTAGACTTAAAATTAGTGAATTCTGAAATATAGCCTTACTTGTTAAAAAAAAAAAGACTACTACACCAAGCATTTTTTTTAAATTTTCTGCAAGGATAAGCTATGAAACACTTGGGAATGAATTTCAAAATATTTGTCTGACCCTAGTGAAATTAAAGAATGCTATTGGTGACTGATCATTGAGCCTAGTACCTAGGGTTACTCTCCTCTCTCTGGGATAGAATATCACCAAGAAGCTTCATTAATTATTCTCTATACTGTGCCCTTCTATATTTACATGAAAACATCATTCCTGATTCACTTGTTATCAAGACATTCAGTCATCAAATAGAGTCATTGCTCTGATAGCAGCAACAAAAACAAAAATACAGGGGGTGGACGTGGTTTTCACTCTTAAATTTATAGATAAGAATACAGAATTAGAGACAATCTTTTTAAATAAAAATAGCGGAGAGATGGTTCTTTCACTTTTAAATCTATGGACAAACAAAATGAGGCAATTCTTTTAAATAATGGATTACTGATGGTCAAAGAGCAGCAGCAGAAGAAAAACCTTTCCCTTGCTGATTGTCAATAAAGCACTCAGCATTTTGGACTGTTCTGCAGATCTCTTTCTCCCTTTTCTCCCTCGTGTGTGTGCGTGTGTGTGTGTGTGTGTGTGTGTGTGTGTGTGTTTTGCTCTTAGCTTGCTCATTCACAAAATTAACTTCACATATGACTGCCTGGAGCACAATAATGCTAAGCTGAATAGTAAAGGAAAGAAATGTGGGGATTGGGAAAGAGATGTCAAGGAAACAACATTTTCAAGACTCTGAGTAAACCCACCCTGGGCTGGTCAGGGAGGGGAGGGGCTTCATCAAGGCCCAGATGTGCTATTGAGGCATGAAGAAGAAGTAATGGCTCAGACATGACTCTGCCAAGGCAGTCCCTGAGTCCAGTCTACTACCTCTGGTCAATGACATGTCCACAGAGATGTCACTGAGTTCCCTTCCCAGAATGAACAGAGAACAATTCCAAACCCTCTTCCTCTTGAGCTTTTGACCCAAGGCTTACATAGATGGCTTTTAGAGAAACCCCAGACATCTGACAGTTCTTAGGAGACAGCCAGTTTAAAATTTAAATATATATCACCTTAGGGGGTCAAAGAACCTAAAACTCGTAGAAGTCATTTCACTTGCCCAGGTTTACAAACCTCGTATCAGGGCTGTAATTAGATCCCAAGTCTCTCCTCATTCTGAGGCTGCTCTTTCTACTGTATCGGTAACAAGCATACAGTGACCATGTCATTTGATACAAGCTGAAAGAAAGTCATTAAGAGGAAGGCAGACAAACGTGAGACAGTTTCCATAGGATGAAAAAGGAAGAGAAACTTTAAACATTAGAAAAGAATACAAGCTCCATTAAAAGCCCCACATGCTGCTCAGACACTCATGGGGTTTGAGCACTGAACTGGGAATCTAGAGACTTGTCTTCTAGTCCCAAGTCTAATCGTTCAAAGTTATTGGACTCCAAACATGTTTTGCATAATTTCACACGTATAATTGAAATCATATTGCTCACCTTCTCAAAGGGTGGGGAAGAGACTAGAGAGATGGCAAGAATTTGGAAATCATATTTTTAAAAGAATGTTAAATAAAATTTTAAAATAGAAGCTATGTAACTCTTGGCAACTCAGCAGCTCTCTGGGTCTTCATTTCCTCATTTATCAAATGAGAGGATTAGTGTCTTCTCTGTGTAACCTTTTAGCTCTAGGTTTATTTAACTCTACAACATATTCAGAAAAATACAACATAATTCAATTTATTACACAAATTGAGATATAGACTATATGGAATTATGTCCCTTGAAATAATACCTAGAGCTGAGGAGGATTTTAAATGTCCCCTGCTCTTAGAATGATATATCTGGAGGTATGCATCACCTTAGAGATCTTTAAGTCCAATTCCTTCATTTTACAAATGAGGAAACTGAGACCCAGATAATTCAAATGATTTTCTGAAGTGTATAAGTAATATAATACATCATAAAAGTGGGATTTGAACCCAGGCCCTCTAAATTCAAATCCAGCATATTTTTCCCATTTAACTATGCTTTCTTCCCCTAGGAGATCTTCGGTAACTATTGACTGATAGATGGATCCATTGAACAAGTAAACTTCTATACTTGCAGTGGTCCGTGAAACCGGCATAGATGCCCATTGCATTTTAATATTCCATGTGTTTTTCATGAACCAATGTATTTTATAAAGAGTCCATAGATAACATATAATCATGTTACATCCTTTCAAATTATTTCTATTTTTTCTTTATTTTTTTTGAAGGGGGGAAGGCAGGGCAATTAGGGTTGAGTGACTTGCCCAAGGTCACACAGCTAGCAAGTGTGTCAAATGTCTGAGGCTGGACTTGAACTCAGGTCCTCCCGACTCCAGGGCCAGTGTTCTACTCACTGAGCCACCTAGCTGCCTCATTTTTTTTCACCACCACTATTTTATTTTTAAATAAATGCTCAGTTTAGACCCAGGTTAGTTAAAAGGATAGGAGAGAGAAATGGGAGAGAAATGAACTGACAGAAATACAAATAATAATCACCACAATAAGTCTTGTGAATTAGCAAAAGTACCACCAAGAAAAGAGAGTGATGGCCATGGAGTGCAAGTATGCCAAGGGCAAGAAGGAATAATAATAAACTGTCCAAAGTTCACTATGGGTGTACTAGGGAAAGATAGAAAGAAGCCCAAATAAATCCCTCATTTTCAAGCCTCCTCCCACCACTCCTTTCAGTTAGAGGTTGAAGTCCTTGTTTTGAGACAGCAAGAGTCCCTTTCGCCTTCTTGAGTAACAATTGAGCTTCCAGAAGAAATGAGTAAAGAACAAAGTTTCCATCATAAAAAAAAAGCCACCAAAAAGCAAGACAGAAGTAGGATCAACCAAGTTATGGCAGGTCCACCGTGACCAACTTATGCCTAATAGAAAGCTCAAGTTGTGGGGTGGAGGGAAACAAAGCCATTGGTCCGCTCTTAAATTTCCAAGAAGGGTTCCTGTTTTCAGCCACTTGGTTGTTTAACATGATTGTACATGTATAACCTGTATTGAATTTCTTACTGTCTCGGGGGAAGAGGGGAGAGAAGGAGAGAGGGAGGAATAGAATTTAGAACTCAAAACATTAAATAAAAAGCAAGTGTTAAAAGACTGTTTTAACATATAATTGGTGAAAAGTAAAATATTATATATTAAGGGAATGAATTATTTCTAGTGTTACAAATGGCAATCTGTGTTATCTGGTGTCTTCTGCACATATGTTTTTTCCTATAAAGCCCTAAAGATAGGAATATGGGGAGCGAATAAAGTTTTGGTAAACACAGAAATGTCAAAGAAGTATTAAATTGAAAGTGCCTATGTAAAGAAAATTGTTTGAATATTCCCATTTGAAATTTTCTGGATCTTCACAAATGGCTCATTTCTTCAGTAATCTTTGTGTAATTATCTCACCTGCAACAAATAAGCACACTTAAGGAAATATATCCCAGCATTTCACAATGCCAGGAGATACTTCAATATCTGGCATCTATATCTCTGAAGGGGAAAGAAGTGACTTCACAATGATATTACCTGGAATTGACCAAGACCTCCCAGGACAATGTTTGCTTTGACTCTTCCGAAGGCTCGTGGTTTTTGTGGGGATATCTTTTTCTTGAGTCTGGTGGATGACCATCACGACATCTCAGGTTAGGTATGTGTTTTAGTTCAAGTTACTTGTTGTAGAAGATGATGAAAAGGCAGAAAATTTCTTCAGTCATGCATTGGCAAATGGATGATATGCCATTTTCCTTTCTAACTTGTAAGGGAATCCTTAATCTGCTTACTTAGCTTTCACAACGCACTAGGAAAGCTTCTGTTGTTGTTGTTTTTTTTTCTCTGCAGCCTGCAGTTAGCCTCTGCAGACAGAGCTTCTTTTGAAGCTAATGTCAGCTCTGCTGGCAGGGAGAAAAATGAGAATCCAACCAGAAAATGATAGCTCCCCTTTACATATTGCTGAAAACAATGCAGCACCTTTGTGGAACGTGAGGTGTGGCATCCTTCTTAGCGAAACCCTAACCAAACCCTTCGTTTCGCTTTAGACAGAAGTTTTGCTTTTCTTTCCCTTTTGTCCCCAAAGAGGCAGCAGGTGTCCTCTGAGGCTGGTGCAGCCCTCAAATGATCTTCTCCCACAAACTGGGTATATCTGCCATTGCTCGAGGAGCATGTGAAGAGTCCACATTCCCAAAAGGGAAGAACAAATAACAGCAACAGATAGAAGGTGAAAAAACAAAGAGAAGAGACCATATTTTTAAAAGAGCTAAAAATTAAGTGTAATAAATATTCCATCATGTCCTGAGCAGAAGAAAGAATAACAAAGATTCCATGATGAGGACAATGGCACGGACAAGCATTTCCTAGATAACCAATCTCACGAACCCATAGTCAAAGTACCAGGTATGCTTTGGAAGCACAGTAGCCTCACTCTTCACCCTTAACAAGATGAAATCACAGAAGAACAGGTTCTGATTCAGGCAGTGGCCTTGGAGAACATCCATCAGGCTGACCAGGATGAAGGTCCATCATGAATCCAAAGATTGTGTCCCTACCCCAAGAGTGGCATCTCCCTGCCAAAAATCATGGCCAGCACATCCAAAGAGTCCCAGATTTGAAGCTTGCCATGAAGTTTGGCTCTTCATCTCCAACCTCATCCTGGAGTGTTACTTACAAATTCTTTACTTCTATTATTGTAACAAAGAAGAAATGCATAGTGTGTCCTAGAGGCTAGAGAGCTGCTTTGGACTTGGAAAGACATAGGTTCAAATCCAGCCTGTGACACACACTGGTTATATGACCTTTAACAAGTCACTTAATGTTTTGATATCCCTAACAACTCTCTAAGAATACAAAGTACAGAACAGGGGCCTTTCTGCAGTAAGAAGGGAGTTTCCTCATTGGGGATTTCTCACACTAATGAAATAATAGCTTCTGTTGAAAAAAAAAAGAACAAAAACAAAAAAGCCATCAAGCCGCATTCTGTACTTGAAGATAATTATGACAAATTCAAAGCAATAGCCTCTTCTGCTCCTTTCGTCTCTTTCCTAGAAAAGGTCTGGTGAATTAAAACTATCACCTCATGTTAGTGACAGTACATGCCATTTCTCTGGTGCTTTATGGTTTACAAAGCCATTTGCTGTTGTCCTTGTAGATAAGGGAACCCCAGAATGAATCACCTCATAGGAGAAGAAGAAAGAGGATAGGAGGAGAAACTGAGGTTTGAAGAGAGGAAGTAACTCAAGACCAAGTTCACACAACAAGGAAATGTCAAAAGTAGGATTTCATTCTAGATTCCATGCTGCCAAAGTAAGTGCTTTAGCATCCATTAGCTCCAAACCTGCAATTCATAATCACAACATTCCTAGATAAGGGCTACAGTGTGATGATTCCCATTGTCACACAGAAAAGAGCAATTTGGTGGAATCCACACTGGAGGTATTCAAAGCCTTTCTCACACTGCGAACTCTTTGAGGCACAAAGAGTTTGGCATTTTTGCCTAAACAGGTTAAAAACCAACAATAGAAATTGTTTTTTTTTTCGTAACTCTTATCCATTTACAAAGTATCTAATATATATTCCCTCTGATAGTTCTCAGAAAACCTGTGGGAGCTAGAGAAGAAGTGACTGGCCTATGTCTCCCCATAATTAACTGTTGGTCAGGAGTCAGCAAAAAAAAACACCAACAAATATTCAATTACACATACTTTAGTAACAAGCCAATTCTGTCAAAATAGATGCTGCTGGAGACAATTCTCCATGTCCAACTATGGCCCACTGAACTATTTTATGTAACAGAAAGGTCGCAGGCTTTTTAGGTCATGGGCTCATAGATTTTATGCAGAATTTTAAAGTCTGTCCATTGAGGTCATTCATTACTGGAATAATTCAAATTATAGATTATTGGTCAACCACAAGACTTCTAAAAGGTAAATGAAAAGTAGAAAGAGAATATTGGATCAGGAACATGTCTTAGAACACAGAATGTTAGAATATAAAATAATTGGGCTGAAAGGGATCTTAAATTTATACGTGTATATACATATAAGTGTATAAATGTATATATTGCATATATATGCATATACATATATGCATATATATACATACATAGGACCTTAGAATATTAAACATAGAATAGATGGTATTAAGGGAATCTTCAGAAGGTCAGAGCTAGGAAAGATGCTGAAACACAGAACACGTAATGGCTGAGCTAGAAGAGACCACAGAATATAGTCACAGAATGTCAGAATTTAAAGGAACCTTAGAACTAAGATATAATATAATATAAGAGCTCATTGAGACTTTAAAAATAATCTGTGTTATTTTGGAGCTCAAAAGGTATTTAAAATATAGATACTAGATATGGAGTCTTTCAGGGGACTGGTCAGATGCAGAATACCTGAACAAAGGATAAAACAATCTCAGCATTAGACATGGTCTTAATATGTAGATTATCAGAGATAAAGGAGCCCTAAGTAAGTTATTAAGCACTTATTCTATCCCAGGCATTGTAGTAATTATTGAGCACACGATGAAAAGCAACAACAACGTTCCTTTCCTCAAAGAACTCATATCCACAGAACATATACAATATGTAATATAACCTCCAAGAAAAGGCAGTAATAGCAAAGGAGGGGAAAAGAGTGGAGGAGTTGGGGTTTGATCTGAGTTTTGAAGAAATCCAGGGCAGCCTTATGGTAGAGGTGAGGAGTAAAAGTAGTCCAGGAATGGAGGAGAGCCAGTGAAAATAGAATGTGGAAAATTAAATTGTAGAAAGACTAGAAAGGTAGAGAGAAACCACACTGTGAAGGGTTTTAAACAGCAAGTGTGTGTGTGTGTGTGTGTGTGTGTGTGTGTGTGTGTGTTTGTAAAATCTTGGGAATAACGGGGAGCTGTTAAAGTATACTGAGTAGTGGGGTATCATGATCAGACCTTCACTTTAGATAGGGGATGGATTGGAACGAGGAGACATTTGAGGTTGGGAGATCGATCACAAGTCTATTTCGATAGATCAAGAGGTGGTGAGAGGCTGCACAAGTGTGATGGCTGTGCGAATGGAAAGGAGACATATGGAAGAAAAGTTGAGAAGTTAGAAACAATGTAACTTGGCAATAAATTGAAGATGCTAACGTTGGATGACTGAGAGGATGCTGCTGTCCTTGACACTAATAAGCAATCTGGGGACAGGATAGGGCTTGATGGGAAAAATAAGGAGTTCTGGTTTGGTGGAATGTCAGAACTGGAGGAAACTTTAAAACATAGAATGTCAAAACTGGGAATACCTTTTAGCAAAGAATGTTGGAATATTGAATGTTAGAGTTAGGAAGGACCTTAGACTCAAGAATGTGAGATGTCAGAACCAGACAGGTTCTTAGAACATAGGGGTTTAATGTCAGAGAAGAAATGGACCTTTAAAATGATATTGCCAATCACATAATTTACCAATAGAGGAGAGTAAAGCCATAGAGCAGAAAAGATTTGTTCAAGGTCATATCACCAAAGAAACAACTACTTCCTGATCCTCAGGCTGCACAATGGTATACGTTAGGTATATACTTATTACAAGGGCATTGTAAGATGAGTTTCTTCGCCCCACACAAACATACTTTTCAATTATGACTCATTATAATGACTGTCGGAGGCAGCCATTCTTACTTTTTTGGTGGGCCAACCTTGTTTTGTTCTAGAGAAGTCTGGTACTTAGTAAAATGATGTATTCTGATTGAGCTCCTCTTATATATAAGGTCATAGATTTACGTCTAAT
This sequence comes from Phalanger gymnotis, assembly GCA_028646595.1. Taxonomy (NCBI): domain Eukaryota; kingdom Metazoa; phylum Chordata; class Mammalia; order Diprotodontia; family Phalangeridae; genus Phalanger; species Phalanger gymnotis. Next base: position 3,856,436 of record CM053626.1, on the reverse strand, counting down.
AAGGACCTTCAAGGTCACTTAGTATGACCCTCACCTTATAGATAAGGACACCGAGGCCCACACAAATTCAGTGATTTGCCCAAGGCCACACAGCTAATGAGCATCGGAGTCTGTTTTCAAACCCAGATCCATTAAATACCAATACACTTTAGAATTTGTAAATGTATCCTCCCAGAGATAGAATGACACATATATTCCCTCTGATTTTGCACCAAGGTACTATTCTGGTAAATTTCCTAAGTTAGTCTGGAATCTGAGCTAAACAAATTACCTATAAACCCTCTCCCTCTTTCTACTCCTTCTCAGTTCACAATCTTTTATTTACATAAAGAGAGGAGGTGCACAGATACTTCATAAGCACCTCAGTAGGAGATACGGTCCCTTCTCTCAGAAGAGGCTGTGCCTCATTTTAAGAAGAAGTAGCCTAGAAGACAGGAGACATCAATGAATAATGAGTGAAGAGTCTCATACTGAAAGGAGTTAAAAATGAATTTTCTTGATCAAAGTGGAGAAGATTCAGTGGGAGGAGATTAAGTATAAACAGATTTGGAGCCATTAGAAAGTCAGTAATTTGACTGGCCCAGTCACCTGAGATGCAGCTAGACACCTAAATAAGTTACTACTTTCATCTTCAGCTATTTGTCAACAACCACTGGAGAACCTACAATGTTATCAAGGGTTTTCCTTCCTCCATCTTGGCTATTGCTAGATATTGTCAAATACCCATCATTGATATGCTCTGCTTATATGGTTGTCAACAGTAACCACATGAAGAGACAGTTGTTATGTAATTTTCAATAATAACCAAATGAAGAGACATTTAGGAGACACAGAATTTAGAATGGGGGGGGAGGAATTCTCTTCCTTTACCTCTGTCTCTGAATTGTTTAAGGACCTCAATTTCTCAGGGACTGACCATGTGGTATAAAGGTTTCAAAACTATTCAGCCTTTGAAGCATCAAATAAATTTGAGGAAAAGATCACTTTTGTAATATGTAGAAACTGTGATAAGATACACTGGTCCTCAAATTAAATGCTTTTTTTGCCTCGCCCTCCCTAAAGGATGGCATAAAATGATGCAACTTGTAAAATACTGAAGTAAAAATTCAATGAACATGAATTAAAGACTTTTTTTGAACCATTGGAGTTAAAATACCCAGAGAGTATTAGAAACTGCTTCCCTTCTCTAATGACTAGGAAAAATGACAATGAGAAATGGGGTCTGAGACAAAATGGATCATTAGTGTATATAGGACTATAAATATGACTGAAATATGAAAAATATATAACTTAGAAATAATCTATTTCAATCCACTCCTGTTATAGAAGAGGAAACTGAGTCCAAAAGAGGGAAGTGACTTGCCCAAGGTCATAAAGTAGTAAATGGCATATCTTGCATTTGAACTCAGCCCCTGTAATTCCAAATTCAGCAGTCTTTTTCCTGTACCGCACTGCCTCTTCGTATTTTTTTTTAAATAAAGAACCCTATTTTCCTAAACTAAACACTTGCTTGTGTTTGGACCAGCCCAATATGATTATATATTTTCAAATCTATTTCAGAATTTCAGTCAAAATTCAAAACTCTTAATTACATATTTACATTTTACAATGTTTTCTAATATTGCACTTGAGTTTATGCCACTCACAGTTACTGTTACGGTATAAAAATCATATGAGGAAATACTGGAGAAAAAGAATGGGAGAAGGGATTAGGGATACATCGTAGGCTGGTGGTAAACTATGTTTTTCACCATTTAGTAACATTTTTGGTAATGAAAAATAAAATATTATAAGTAGGACCTGATCAATTCCTTTAATGTTAGAGACCAAAAGAAAATAACTGGTCATTTTCCAGATGAACTGATTCTGATTGGATCTGCCATCTTACAGAATACAAGCATTAACACAAACCCTTATTGTGTCTTTGGGGCACATTCATAGGGATCTGTTTTCAAAGGCATCAAAACATTTGGTCTGTTTCAAGTTTCTTGTTTTCCTTTTGACCAATGGCCTGCTTCATGCCAGTGTTTCTGCCTCCAGAGTTTGTTTGGTGTTCCTGATCCAACTCTGCAGGGCAAAAAACACATCTTGGAAATTCTCTTTCCCTTGAGGGCTTGAGAGTTGAACACAACTGCGCCCTCACCACTTTTTGATGGAAACCACTTGCAATATTGATAGATATGAGACATATTTTATAGTCAGACAGAGGAAATACACTGCTATAAGGCACACCCTCTCCATATGACCACTCCAGGCTGTACAATGAGGTAAATATATTTCAGATTAGACTTGCCGAATACTCTAGTTCAGTGGCCAAATGACTGATCCCCCCCCACTATGCATGCATGTGTATTGGCGGTATTATAATAAAGGTAAGCTCTCTCTGCAATTATTACCCTTATGTTCCAGCATGTCTATCAGAAATCCCACAAGGTTTTACAGGCAGAGAAAGCCTTTTCTAAGACACAGCTTCCCTGTTTCAAGTGCGTTCGACAATATGAGGAAAGATATCCGTGTGCGTGCATTTGGACTGACCCTAAAAAAATGCACCCTATTGCCAGGGGTACACATGCCCATCAGCAAACTCTAGTTACTCCCTTCCCAAAAAAAGTCCAAGCTTTTCTAAATTACAAATTGCAAATTCCAAGCTTTTCTAAATTACATCTAGCCAATCTTTATCTCTTTTTTCCCCTTGCTGGAATCACTTACCTGGGCTCAAATACATCTAAGTTTATTGATTACAGATTAATGGGACTGGCAGCCTCTCTTGTATACTCAAATATCCAGTTTTTTCAGTCTACACAAAAACACCTCTCCCTACTCTCGGCCTCAAGAAGCTCCCATCATGATTGATACGCCTGGTATAAAAATAAAGCTGGCTTTAAATACAGTGTTTGAGGCTCGGGTAATGCATATAGTTTGAGAGAAGTTGACATCATTTCCCTAGTTCCCCCGAATTCAATCTACCCTCTATTCCCTCAAGCCATACCAACCAAGTCTGTTGCAAATTGGTGGGTGTTGTGAGGAGGAGGAGCTGAAGGAATGTGGTTAATTCCAAATAAACCAAACATCACAACTAACATCCTTTTAGTGGATATGAGCCATAAACCAATACGCCTTTCGGGGGTAAAAAATCTTCCCGTTTCCAACCCCAGGTGAATGCTTTCCTACGTACATGAGGCCGATTTGTGACCAGGAAGTCAATGAGTCTATACAACATGTAATATTCAATACCGGGAAACTGCCGAGCAGGGTCGGGAACTGTATTCTCTCCCCCCGCCCCCGCTTTCTTGAGGTCGGTGCAAATGCACGCTGTTCAAGAACACAATCCCTATTCGTGTTGCAGTATGGTGAGGACACAGCTACTCAGCTGCCATCTCCATTTCAGGGGAGCCCTCAAAAGGAAACGTTTTTGAATCACAGTAAGAGATTTCAGCTGAAAGACTGCAACCAAACCTGAAACCGCTGGGATGTTTTAACGTGTACCCATCCTTCCAAGTGTAAAGGAGCACTTGGCCAAGATTTCCTCATCCCCTCCACCTCTTTCTCCAAGTCCTGGGCCTCCCCCCCCCCCCAGCCAAGAAACTCATCTACTTCCCTACGCAGCTTACGGCAGAAGGAAGGAAGTCTGCTTGCCTGCCTGTCTACCAGCCAGCCAGCCTCACTCCAGAGCTACGGGAGTTGAGAGGGCATCGCCTGCCGTCTCCCCTCCCTCTACACTTTCCTCTTGCTGCTGCAGCAATGGGCCCGACCCCACAGCATCTCCGCCTTGCCTACTTCCCTGCCGGCTGCTTCTGCTGCTGCCACTGCTATTAGGGACCTCCCCTGTCCGGCTAGGCTCAGCTGGGCCACTGCAGTGTGCTCGCGCCCTCACACACACCTGGCCGGCCGACATGCTGGAGAGTCCCCAGGCCCCACCAGTTACATACCTTTGCTCTCCATCTCGGTCCCTCTGGAGTGTAGGGAACTTCAGTACAACTTGCAAAAGAAGAGGCCCCTTTGGGATCGCCGGCAGTCCCCGAGCCCAGGACTAGGAGGACTAGGACGAGGAGGGCGATGGCGGGAGGGCGCCGGTGCTGCTTCCTTCCTCCTGGGCTGGCTCAAGGATGGGTGGATGGACGGACGCCTTAACCCTTGTTGCTGAAAGGAAACCCCAGAGGACACTGAGCCCAGCTGGGGCTGCTGCTGCCGCTGCTGCTGTTACTGCTGTTACTGCTGCTGATGCAGGGGGAGAAGGAAGGCGGGCTGCACCTGCGGAGGAAGGGCGTTGTGTTAGGGACGGGGCCCTGGGCTTGATGGGGAGCGCTTGCCCCCCAACCCCCGGGTGTCCCAGGTTTACCTGAATGGACAGTAGCGGCTGAGAGCCGGAGCCGGAGCAGGGAGCTGGGAGCTAGGAGCTGGGAGCTGGGAGCTGTCCGCCAAGCGTGGTGCTGCCGCAGGTGGAGTGGCGGATCAGCCCACTCAGCTGTGCTCGGGCTAGGTCCTGATTTGCATAGGCGCGGCGCGCATGCGCCGAGGCCCCCTCCCACCTGCTTGTTCTCTTCTTCTCTTCGTCCCCCCTCCCTTCCCCAGTACCACCGGGCTGGTCCAGAACCACTGCTCTCCCAGCTTGGTCACAGGGAAGCGCTGCTAAAAATAAACACTGGACCGGATTCTCCTCTGCAAGCCAGGACGTGGATTGGACTGAGCCTGAGTCTCAGCCAAGCCTGGGCTCAGGCGATTTCCCCGGATGGTAGAGTAGAACCCTGGTGCTGGCAGAGGGAGCTGGCTCCTGGGGCTGCAGCACACTGCCGCCTGGGCTTTAGGGGGCAGGGCTGGGAAAGAAGGGGAGGCCAAATCCTCTCGGGAACACCTCCTCTCAGCTGCTTCAGTCACTTTCCAGGTCGATTTATTTCCCAACTGATTCCAAACAATTGGGATGGACTCTCTCTCTCTCTCTCTCTCTCTCTCTCTCTCTCTCTCTCTTCCTCTCCCTCTCCCTCCCTCCTCCTCCTCCTCATCCTCCTTCTTTCCCTGTATCCCACGTTTCCTCTTAAAGAGAGAGAGAGAGAGAGAGAGAGAGAGAGAGAGAGAAGAGAGCAGGTGAATGTTTCTGTAACTCTAGGAGGTTAAAACCTTATCTTCAGCTTTCATATAGGACCTGGGTTTTCTTGTCCTCTAGAAATCCCTTTCCTATCCTTACCCCTCCCCTCTACTTTCCTAGTGCTGTTTTCTTTTTGCACTTGAGAGGACTGTTCATCTGAGGAGAGGTGCTAGCTGGAGGGAGGATCAGGGAGCTTGAGTATAGCTCCACAACAATGTTCTTAGTGGCACTTGTAGACGTTATTATCACACTGTAGTGATCATTCTCCTTGGGATCAGTGATAGAGACAGAGAGGCAAAGGGTATGGATAATATTTTTACAATAATGAAGTGTGTGTTGGGAGAGGGGAGGGAAGAGGGCAACTGTTCTCTTGCCTGAAGCTTCATGCACAGGTATAGAAGAAAAATCAATAATTAATTACTAGTGTTCCTGGGCAAAATCTTGTGAAGCATTACTTACATGTCAAGACTTTGAAAGGAAACAGCCCTATTTGTTTCTCTTCTTTTTCACTTATTTGTTTTCCTTTAGTCTTGAAATGGCATAATGAAAAGAAAACTATGTTTTACCACTTGCATTCCATCTCTTCACAGTCTCAATGCGAAAATGAACACCAGACTGAACTATGATTTCTGGGATTGTTGGAAAACTGCACTCAGGTGAAGGTCCACATTCAATAAACATTTGCTTAGTACCTACTCTGTGCAGGACACTGTGCTCTAGCCATCTAATATTCTAGGTAATCATTACATTCATTTGCATTTGCATTGCATTGTATTCATTTCATTCAGGAATGACCACTTTTGAGAGCATTAGACTACATGGTGCATCCCCCACCGAATATAAGCTCCTTGAGGACAGGGACTATTTTCTTCAGTTTGTCCTCATATACTCAATGCCCAGCCAAGTGCCTGACATAAAACAGGCACTTGGGTTGAATAAACTACATGTAGCACTAAAATATATGAAGCATCTGGCATGGGGGAAAAAGAACTAGATCTGTAGGCAGAGGTCTTGGGTTCAAATCCCACATCTGATACACCTTACAGGGCCTTAGGCAAATAATTTACCTCACTGGACCTCAGTTTCATCACCTATAAAATGTTAGAGTTGCACTAGATGTCCTCCAAAATCTCCAGCTCTAAACCTAAGATCTTATGGTGTTAGAGTTTTGTTTTCTTTTGTTTTTATTCTTTGACAGCATGATTGCTTGAGGATAAGTGGTGGGAGACTTCATGTTCCATGTTATGTTTTCGAATCATCATTGGAGTGGTGAATCATGGGAATTCCAATTAATAGAGACTTCTAGTTAATGGGAGCCTCTATCACATGAAGCTTACCAAACCAATTGCAGTCTCCCACTGAAAGCAAAGTAACAGCAACAGAGATACTCACTTGTATAGCATGAAAACAAGGACACTTCTAGCTTTCTGTCCCATCCTAAATTTGCAAACCCAAGACAGTGATTCATCCAATGAGCATTTATTAAATGTCAACTATGTTCCAAGCACAGCGATACATGCTAGGAATATAAAAAAGAGGGGAAACAGTTACTGGCTTCAAGGAGCTTGAAATCTAAAGGGGGAGACGATATGCAAACAGCTATGTACAAATAAGATATAGTCAAGAGTAATTAAAGATAATTTCAGAGAGAAGGTGCAAAGATTAAATAGTCCCAGTAAGTGTTTGGTAAGACTACAATAATTATGAAGCCCTTCCTACCCAGAAGTGAGAGAGGAGATTTCTAGAGACTTAGAAAATCACAAATCAACATTATTTTGTTGTTGTTGACTAATTATTTCTGACTGTTACCCTATTTGGGTTTTTATTGGCAGATATTTTCTAGTGGTTTACCATTTCCTTCTACAGCTCATTTTACCGATAAGAAAACTGAGGCAAATAAGGTTAAGTTACTTGCTTAAGGATCACAAGGTTAATAAGCCTCTGAGGTCAGATTTGAACTCAGAAAGATGATCTTCCTGATTCCAGGTCAGGTGCTCTATCCACTTTGCCACCTAACTACTGTTATGCCAATCAGTGACTAAAGATTTTTCCCATCCATTCAATAGGCCTCAGGTGGGGCCAACCAAGAGAGGCTTGATTAGAGGCAGGCCCACACCTTTGTGATGCCAATCAGTGATTTAAGACCTTTCCCATCCACTCAATAGACCTAAGGTGGGGCCAATTAAGGGAAGCTTGATTAGAGGTGCATTTGCAGGCAGGCCTACCCCCTATACTTACTAGGCACTAAGCCTCAGGCCCACACCCTTTTGCTGATTTGGTGTGAAGCCCTCAGGCCCTAAAAAGAGTATATACCCCCTGAAGACAGCCACAGAGAACCAAAAAGTCAGAAGCAAGAAGTCATAATCCAGCACAAGGAGGAGAAGTAAGAATTCTGAGAAGACAGAGTTGCAAAAAGAGTGGAGAGCAGAGAGTGGAGTGGAAACCAGGGAGCTTTGGAGACCAGAGAACTGAAGGGAGAGAGAATGCAGGCAAGCAGAATGTTAGGGTTCATGAATGTTTATGAGAAATCCCCAGCAGGGAGGAAGGTTACAGGGTGACTTGGTTCTTTCCTATAATATTGTGTTATAATTTCCTTGTTGCTACTTTGAGGTGGGCTTACTGGTTTTACAATATAATTACTGCTATATTGAATTGGAGCTGTTGATCTTGGGATGTAATCCTCTGGTGTCTAACTGAATGTTACGCGTCCTCTGCCTTCTACCTGGACAGTTTTTCACACTTTGCAATTCTGAATACTACAGGCATGCTCATGGCCATCCTCAAGATCACGAATCTTGCCTTATTGACACAGCTATCCAACATTATCTGTGCTATATTGCATTTTTGTTTCTTTGTTAAACATTCCCCAATGATATTTCATCTGGTTCTGGGTACGCTCAGGAGTTTGGCTAGCTGTTTGTTTCAGTCTGCAACTCTGAGTTTGATACCTCTTGACCGTGAGGGACTACTTATTTCCAAAACTTTTAAGGAGCTTAAGGATTTATAAATGTGTCTTTTTAGTAGTTATTTTGGACTATCTTTGTATGGCCTTTTAATAAAGTTGGGTCTTTTGATTGCTAGATCAGGGCAGCCAGTGGTTGCTTTTAGCACTCTAGGATGATGATGTGACCTATACGACTGCTCAGAGCTGACACCCAGCATAGGCAGAGCAGGCATTTTGAGGCAAAACTTGCAGCAAGAGATTTCAATGTTATTCTATAAATCTGTACTTTAATGCCACACACACACTACATGGAGATAATTGATCCAACATCTAGATTGAACCAAAGAAACTAGAAGCATTGTAGGCCAGTATCTGACAACATAGTTATTTCCTGTGGTCCCTCTCTGGTCCAGTCAGTCAAGCCTATGTGCTGCCCCTGTACATGACATTCTGTCTCCTTTCTCTCTACTCTTGCAGAAGCTCTTCCTAGGGCTGGATTGGTTTCCTTTCTCTCTCTCTCTTTTGGAATCTTTAACCCCTTCCAAGAATTAGGCTAAGTACATTTTTCCAGAGGTCTGACTTGATTCTCCCAGTTGTGAGGGTCCCCTCCAAACTCTTTGTTTTACTTGGATATATTTTATATTCATTCATCTATGGATAGGGTGCCCACTGCCCACCCCCAGCCCCTCAAAAATGTGAGCTCCTGGAAAGCAAGGCCTAACACTTAAGACAGTGTCTGACACAAGGTAGATACATAATAAACAATTTTCATGATGAATTGAATATCATGATAATTCAAACTCTTAGACAGCTTTTGAACCATTTTTTTTAAATGAGGCTTGGTGATCACTAAATAATATGGCCCAAAGGTGATGGTGGCTTTGATAGGCAGCTATAGTGATGCAGGTGGTGATTATAGATAAAAATAAAAGCAGCACTGCAGCTCAACATTTTCATCACACAGAGAATCCAAGAGATGCAAAGGGCCAGGGATCAACTATTCCAAGTATTACCTGAGCTACTGATAATTTTCTTTTTTTTTAATTTTATTTTTTTTTAAATTTATTTTTGACATGTTTGGTTTTCAGCATTGATTTTCACAGGCGTTTGAATTACAAATTTTCTCCCCATTTCCTCCCCCCCCACTCCAAGATG
>CM053626.1:3826824-3846754 GCA_028646595.1 Phalanger gymnotis | reverse complement strand
CCAAATCCTTTTTGAGCTCTTTCATGGCCTGAGACCAGTTCATGTTTTTCTTGGAGGCTTTTGATATAGGCTCTTTGACTTTGTTGACTGCTTCTGGCTGTATGTTTTGGTCTTCTTTGTCACCAAAGAAAGATTCCAAAGTCTGTGTCTGAATCTGAGTCCATTTTCACTGCCTGTTCATGTTCCCAGCCAACAACTTGACCCTTGAGTTTTTTGTCGGGGTATGACTGCTTGTGGAGTAGAGAGTACTTTGTCCCAAGCTTGAGGGGCTTGTACTGTTTTTTTCAGAGCTATTTCTACACAGCAAGCTCTGCCACTCCAGCCCTCCTTTTTCCCTAAGAACCACCAACCTGGACGGTGACTCAGATCTAAGCAGGCTCTGCTCTCCTGCTTTGATTCGCTACTTAATTCCTCCCACCAGGTGGGCCTGGGGCCAGAAGCAACTGCAGCTGTAGCTCTGTAAGCAGCCTTAGAGCTTGCACCACCTCTCCCATCCCCAGGGCGGTGGCTGAACCACAAGCTCCTTTCACTCCATCCCCGCAGTTTTCCGCAGTAATCTTCTCTGTTGTCTTTGGTGTTTGTGGGTTGAGAAGTCTGGCAACTGCCACAGCTCTCTGCTCCAGGGTGCCACAGCCTGTTGCTCCAGGCTCCCAGTCTGATTAGTCCAGGCGCAGCCCATGCTGCTCCACTCCAGTCCCAGCACAGCGCTATAGACCCTGCCCAGCAACCATCCAAGCTGTCCTGTGCTGGAGACCTGCTTCCCTCTGCCATTTTGTGGATTATGCAGCTCTAAAATTTGTTCACAGTCTTTTTATAGGTGTTTGGAGAGTCCAGGGGGAGAGCTTTAGCCAAGTCCCTGCTTTCCATCTTGGCTCTGCCCCTCTCTTGTGAGATTTAACCCATTATACTAGTCATTGTGGATTTATTTCTATCTTCAGTGTGTCATCCAGAATTAACTAGGCTTCAAAATTTTGTGCCATCTCAAAATTTGGCAAGTATGTCAACTCCACATTTATAAATGTTTCACAGTAAAGGGCCACAGATTCTAAGGAGAAGTTGATATTGAACTAGTAATGATCTTTCCGTTAAACCAGTTCAAAATCTACCTACATATATTAATATCTAGCCCACATATATCCATTTTGTCTATAAGATTAGCATGAGAACAGGAGGAGAGAGTGAGGCTGGTAACCTTGCACAGCCCTCCCTCACTCAAATCAAAGTCAATTCCAAGTCATATAATCATTTCCCTGATGTCATGGTCCTCTTTGAGAATGAAGGACAAACACAACCTGTAAGTAGCCTCTCCCTCTCCCTCTCCCTCTCCATCCCTTGATTAACTTCTTAAAGAGGCCTATTTACTGAATGGGCATCACTTGACTCAAAGTGAGAACCTGAAAAGACCTTAGCCTGAAAGGGCCAAGGTCTCCCAATGTATCCTGGGCCATCTCCAGTCATCCTGGTGAATATCAGGCCACTGGACCCAGATGGCTCTGGAGAAGAAAGTGAGGCTGGTGACCTTGCACAGCCCTCCCTCACTCAAATCCAAGTCAATTACAAATCAGGTCATCATTTCTGTGATGTCATGGTCCTCTTCAAGAATGAAGGACAAACACAACGAGCATGATAACATTTGAAAAATATTTTTTTTCCAAATTCTAGCTAATCAGGTCTATAAAGCATGTCATACTATCTCATCTCCTGTTTTGTTTTTAATCTGTAACATGAGGGGTTTGGACTAATTGGCTTCAGCTATATATCATATCACCTGATTTTTCATCATCCTCATCTAGTCAACTTGAAAATAATTTTTCCTGGGTCCCACCCCATGTTAGAGATAGACAGCATCACCTCCTAGAGTGATGGAAAAAAACAAGCTCCAATGAACCTTCTGTAACTGCAGTTCATAGATTCCTTGGGAAGTAATTAAGTAGTTTTATTAGAAGTACAAACTCAAGGATTTGGAATGGAGTAACCTTTCAGTGTGGAATGGAAAGGAGGAGGAAGAATGAGAGAGTGGGAAAAGAGGAGAGTTGAAAAAAAGAGACCTAGGCCTCAACTTACTGTGTTACCTTGTCTAAGCCATATTATGTTTCTGAGTCTCAGTTACCCTATCTGTAAATTGGGGATAGTAATATTTATACTACTTATATCAAATAACTCTTATGATGGAGGTGCTTTCTAAAGTTTAAGGCAGTATAGAAATTTTAAATATTATAATTAGCATAGAACAGACTAGAAGAAATAATGCATAATAAAATCTCAGCTATAAATAGAAAAAAATATTTTTATATAGGGGACTTTCCTGAAATCCATTAAATTGAATTGTATAGAGAGCTAGCTACTTTGTCCGTGTGTAATGTTGATGCAACTCCCAGGCCCAGGTTCTAAAAAGGAACACTCATAAAATTTGGGCAAAGGAGCACAGGAGTAAATTTTGAGGAGGTAGAGTCAGAAGGGGCCCAAGGTACCACTGCAAAATATAATAAGCTTGTCTTTGATTTCCTCTCCTTTCTTAGGGGATCATTTACTCCTTTTGTTATTAATGTCATTCACCTCAAATAAAGGAAAAAGAACTCACAGGCATTCTGGGTTTTGTAATTACAAGGTATAAGCATTCCCTCTTAGACCTAAGATCAATTTATACTGTTGAAATCTTTGATCCAGAAGGTGAATCCAACAGTTTTGAGGGGGACAATGCTCAGTCTGCAAGAAATTAGACTGATAGGAAGGAATGGGAAGTGTATTACTTGTATAACTTTACTGTAGTGTATTACTTGTGCAGCAGGGTGGAGAGCATCCTTAACCCCATACAAAAGTTCACAAGCTGGGGTGAGTGGAATAAAGTAGTAGAACTGGGACAGAAGCAATGTACAAAGAGAAGGGAAAGCAAGAGAGAAAAGAGAGCTGAGCTATGCAGAGAAGGGAGGGGTCTAGGTGGCCAGTCAGGTCTTTAGGGGCATCAGAATGAAGCTATTGGTTGTAATTGCATCTTCAGCCATTAAAGGAAATTCCTCAAGGTCTACTCTTCCATCAAATATGGTTGTAATTGTGTCTTCAGACATTAAAGGAAATTCCCCAAGGTCTACTCTTCCCCCAAATACTTTGGATTTGTCAAGGAAAGGGAAGAAGAAGAAGAAGAAGAAGAAGAAGAAGAAGAAGAAGAAGAAGAAGAAGAAGAAGAAGAAGAAGAAGAAGAAGAAGAAGAAGAAGAAGAAGGAGGAGGAGGAGGAGGAGGAGGAGGAGGAGGAGGAGGAGGAGGAGGAGGAGAAGGAGAAGGAGAAGGAGAAGGAGAAGAATAATTCTGTGCCCTGATTTTGCCTCCTATACTGGGAAACTTGGAATTTGTCATGAATCCAGGGGCTATTTGGAAATACACAGAATTGAAATCAGAAAAGAGAGATAAAACTCTATCCCCATGTTAGGAATTTTCCTAGCTGGGAACTATTAAACTTGAACTATTATGGCTATATTAATAACACTTCATTTAATATGAACTCTATAAAATAGCAGAGAAAAGGACCATGTCAGACCTATGGACCATTATATTGATCCTAGGTTAATAGGGAGATGATTTTTTTTTTGGTAACAGAGAGTAGCAGATTAAATAACTGGCCTCCGAATGACAGATTCTGGGTCTGGATTCGGTAAGTCTCAAGTTCGATTCTAGTCTCAGAACTCACTAGGTGCGGGAGATCACTCCTTGGGTAGGTCACTTAACCATTGTCTGCCTCAGTTTCCACATCTGTAAAACAGGAAAAAACAATACTGTCTATCTCACAGGATCATTGCGAGTATCAAATGAGAGAATGTTTCTAAAGCAGTTAGCATATGCCTGGCACACAGTAGATACTTAATAAAGGCTTCTTTCCTTTCCTCTTTGAAAGAAAGAGCAGTCACCTAAATAAGCACATCCAAGGAAAGAAACAAGAAAGACTTAGGAAGATTCAGCTATACTCCTTTCCAGAAAGGAGGAGGGAACTGGACAATTCTACCCATACTCCATGGCAGCCCTTAGGGGTGCTACTGCTACTACTACTTCTGCTGCTGCTATTCCTACCATTAACACCAGCGATAATGGCAATGATTATTATTATTCGATAGCAACAATTCTGCATTTATTAAGTGCCTACTATATACCTGATTCTATGCCAAGCACTAAGGATACCAAGATGGACCCTGGCAAAGCCCCTGCCCTCAGGTCACTATATTCCTTCTCCGCTCATCTCCTCAAGTGGAGCATACTTGCCATCAAGCGCTTAGCTATTAAATCAAGGAAATACCACCAACATGCATTAAGCATCTACTGTGTGCCTGGCACAGATAGGAATGATAATAATAAAAACAAACAAACCCAGAACAGTTGTTGCTGTGAAAGAAGTCACAGCCTAAAGAAAGAGATAACATATCAGAAAAAAACTATTAACTAATCAGTAAAAGGTTAATTTCTAAGTATTGATGGTATCCCAGGATTCAGTCTTTGATCTGGGCACATTTACCAGGAGCTGGCACCTTCCCTCTTTCCCTACAGCTGGCTTCCCAACAGTTGATGCCATGGGACAGCTCTGGGTTCTGATAAACTCAAGACAGTTTTGGCTAGAGACCAGGGGTTAAAGACTATGAGTTCAGTGTTCAGAAGAAGAGGTAAAGCTCAGGGTTCAGGCCTCTGGTTATTACTGTAGGTCAACAATGCTGTCGGGAAGGTAGGATTTTATGGACAACCCTGGAGAGCGAACTATCATTTTAATGCTATTTCAACAGGAAAATTTATTCTAAGTTCTAAGCAACCAACTTGCAAATGAACTTTTGGAACAAACCCAGTTTTTCCAAGCAGGCCTGCCTAGACTTCCATAGTCAGGGGGTTGTGCATGGCTGACGAGTCTCTTAATCCCAAGGAACAGAGCTGAAAGAGTAGACAATTCTTCCCAAGGGCCCCTCTCTAAGAGGACTCCTGACTTTGGCTGCAGAGGTTACAGAGCCTGATATGCTCCCCTCCCCTTTCCTTCCCTCCCACACCAGACTAGCTGAGAAGACTGTCCCAACTCATATCCTTCCTCTCCTCCCCATCTCCCATTCATTATGCAACTGAAAGGCAAAAAATAAAAATGGAGGAGTACTCTCTTCCATATCTGGGCCTCAGTTCTTCATCTATCAAATGAGTTTTGGCTGGATTGGCAGTGAAAGCTCTTCTATGACTACCATTTAATCTCCCCTTGCTGAAAGAAGGGATGGTGTCTTTTCTAAATGTCTTTTTTTTAAATGTTATCTCTGCCTCACCCAATGCGGGGCTCTGCACACAGTAGGCATTAATGTTAAACTCAAATCATTTCAGTAAGCATTAGTAGGTCCCTACTATATGCCAGTCCCATAAGCACAGTGCCATTTTCAGGAATACAAAGACCTTTAAAAAAGTCTCTGCCTTATTGAGTCAAATTTATAAGAATACAAGTCATTCCCCAATTGATAAATGGTCGATGGATTTGAACAGGCAGTTTTCAGATGAAGAATTGAAGCTATCTATAGTCATATGAAAAAATGCTCTAAATCCCTATTAATTAGAGAGATGCAAATCAAAACAACTCTCAGGCACCACATCACACCTAAAAGATTGGCTAACATAACAAAACAGGAAAATGATAAATGCTGGAGAAGGTGTGGGAAAATTGAAATACTAATGCATTGTTGGTGGAGTCAAAAACTGATCCAACCATTCCGGAGAGCAATTTGGAACTATGCCCAAGAGGTTGTAAAAATATTCGTACCCTTTGACCCAGCAATATCACTTCTAGGTCTGGATCCCAAAGAGATCATACAAATGGGAGAAGGACCCCCATGTACAAAAATATTCATAGCAGCTCTTTTTGTGGTGGCAAAGAATGGAAATTGAGTGGATGCCCACTAGATGGGGTGAGCAATGGCTGAACAAGTTGTGGTATATGAATGTAATGGAATACCATCGCGCTATAGGAAATGATGAGCAGGCAGACTTCAGAGAAAACCTGGAAAGACCTGAATAAACTGATACTGAATGAAGTGAGCAGAACCAGGACAACACTGTACACAGTAATAGCCACAATGTGCAGTGATTGACTTTGATAGACTTCTCTCTTTTCAGCAATTCAAGGACCTAAGACAACCCCAAAAGACTCAAAATGGAAAATGCCATCCACATCCAGAGAAAGACCTTTGGAGTGTGAATGCAGATGGAAGCATATTATTTGCTCTTCTTTTCTTTTGTTGTTTTGTTTTGTTTCTTCTTTCTCATAGTTCCTCCCATTAGTTCTAATTGTTCTTTACGTCATAACTAATGTGAAAATATGTTTAGTATGAATGTATAAGTAGAGCCTATATCAGATTGCATGCCATCTTGGGGAGTGAGGAAGATGAGAAGGATTTAAAACTCAAAATCTTATGGAAGTGAATGTTGAAAACTAAAAACAAACAAAGAAATTATTAAAAAGGGAAAAAAAGAAAGATAAAAATCTCTGCGTTGAAGAACACAAAATTGTCTTGGGAGGTGAATGACTGATGAGTGGCAGTCAGCCATCTCACAAACTCGGAGCATGTGGGGCCTTAAATGACTTGACACCTCAGGATGCCTTTGCTGCACTTCCAAAGCCCACATGTCTATTCCAAAGCGTCAATTCTAAATGACATTATGTCACTCCCATTCCCCCTCATCTAGTTGATTTGGATCCACCTTGCAAGAAAATCTGTTAAAAATGGATGCAATAACTGCCTTCCAGGACTGGGAGGGCCATGAAGTAGAAAAGAAGTTAGCCTTGTTCTGTTTGTGCTTCTCTGGACAGGAGCGGAGACAAGAAGTGCAAGTTGCTAGAAGATAAATATGGCTGGAGAGAGACATTTCCTAACAATGGCAGCTGTCTCCAAGTGGGCAGTGTAAGGAATTGTCTTTTCTCCATCCTTGGACAGATGCATACTAAGACTAGGTGGCCGTTTGGAGGACATTTATGCAGATGGAGACTAACTGGCCACTAAGGCCTCATGTATCTTGAGAGACTGACAATTTTAGAAAGAATTTGGAACTCAGTCATTTTCATTCATAACTCATTTCCCTTAATAGTTTGGTTGAATATTGTTAATAATAGTTGATATTATTTTTAATTATGAAACTCTCCATAGTAGATGTCCTAAACTTCCTTCCTCAGATCTCCCATACCACTCTCTCCTCTCACTCTGTCAGCAGAATAGTAATTTAAACTTTACTTGAAATGTGCAAGCCTTTCTCTGAGCTTCCTTTCCCCTCTTCCCAAATCTTTAAACATACCATGTCATTCACCATTCTTTCTCCCTCAATTCTAGTCTAATGCCCCCCCTCTTTGCCAAGGCCATACCAGTTTCTTTTCCCTTGATACAAACAGCTTTCATCTCCTCTTACAGATTGCTTCCACAATCATTATCATTTTTTATAATCACCATCATCAACTACTTCTCCTCCTCCTCCTTCTCCTCCTGTCTCTCTCAATGTCATTGTCAACTTTCATAGTTTCAATTACCATATTAATGACGATGATTCCCAGATATATATCCAATGATCATCTCTCTCCTGAACTTCAATCTTGCATCATCGACTGCCTTTTAGGCATTTCAATCTCAATATGTTTAAAACAGGATCCTTATAATTTACCACAAATCTACTCCTTTTCTGACTTTCCTTATTTCTTTCAAGGGTTCCACTACCATTATAGGCACACAGATTCACAGCTGTGACATCATTCTTAGTTTTGTTTTGTCCTTCATATCACATGTCTGATCTATTATCAAGTATTAGCTATTTCACCTACATGGCATACCTTGTTTCACTACCTTGCTCTCCACTCATATGGCTGCCCTTATCACCTCTCCTCTTGACTAGGACAATAGATTCTTTATTGGCTTCCTTTCCTTAACTCCCTCTCTTCTTCGATCCATGCTTCCCACAACCAGCAAGTGCCTTTGGTCCTCCTACTCCAATCTATCACCCACCCAACTAAACCTAAACTGCAGGTTTCATCATGCCATTCTCCTCAGCAAGCTCTACTATACCTCTATTACCTCTAGTATCACATATAATTGCTTCTGTTTGTCATTCAAGCCTTCCACAACCTGGCTCTCTTACCTTTCCATCCTCATTACACATGACTAACTTCTGCATACTTTAGAGCCCAATCAAAATGACCTTCTTTCTCTTTTTTATCACCTTTGACTCCCCGTCTTGTTTCTGTAATGCCACTTTCCATAGGAGGCCTTTTCTGAGCTCCAGCTGCTAGCACCCCATCTCCAGAAAATCATCTCTATCTATTTCCATATTTCTGTGTGCAATAGGCAGAGTCACTCCCATTTCCCCCACCTAGTTGATGAAATAACAAAAAGAGATGAGTAAGAAAGAGCTGAGTTTATGATGTGTTGAAATGAAGTCCAAAGATAAGTTGTTGCCCGTTTTTTTTGTTGTTGTTGTTGAGACATTTCCCTGATAGAAATAGAAAGGCAGCTTGCTATTGATTGGCCAAAGATTGGCTATGTATGTGCTGATCTTTATAAAAGCAAACTTTATCACTCGGGAGACTGTCCAGACACTGCTGAGGCAAGAAGAAACTTTGTGGCTTATGAAGCTTGCCCCTCTCCCCAAAGGCATGGGGGTGGGGAGGGAGGTGCGCAGAGATTTCTCTCTCTTCACCCTTCTCCAACCTGAATCTTGCTGCTGAGCTACAAAGTTATTCATCTAGTACAGTAAGGAGCAGAGAAAGACACAGAGACATAATGTTAGAGGCATGAAGTAGTTTCAAGGAATGTGACATTTAACTGGAAAGAATGGAGACAAATGCGAATTCAAAAAATACTAGTCCTGGGAATTGAGAGGAGGGCTACAGACAAACGCAGATCTGGAAACACCAAGTTCAATAATATGGCCAGCAAAAATACTGGATCCAGAGAGCAGCAAAGCAAGGAGAGCACAGAGGTTGGATGGCCTTGGCCACACATGTCGCTTATGTGTATGCTTCACTGCCTCCTCTAAACCAATGCACATTCCTCTGCTAGACACTATGAGTATTTGGACATGATCCCATGACGGTCCTATTTTGTAAGTTGGCTGTTTTGAAATAGGTAAGTCTCCATTACAAGCATTCTAGCTGACCATGAGAATACTGGGTGACTTTTCCATTATTTATGTCTCATTCACGCTAATTTCTAGGCCATTTTCATCAATGGAAAGAGGATAGGTGCTCATGGAACTTCTGCCATTTTCTGACAAATAGTTGTTAATATTTTGTCAAGTCACAATTGTGGAAATTTCTACGCTTTTGTTTGATTTGGGAAAAATGTGGAATTTCACTATGTTTGTCTTGGGTCATATGAGGACAACATATGAATTGGTAAATATTCAATAAATCAACAAACATTATTAAATGCCTAGTATGTGCTAGATTCCAGATCACGGATGTGCTAGAGCTAGCTCTAATAAACTTTTCGTGAGCTCATTGTTAAATTTTGAATCTGATCATCTACATCTCAAAAACTGACAATTTTTGCAGTTCAGGATCTTATTGTTTTGTTGATTGTTACTTTAGATTGAGGAAATTACTAGTAGTAAACTTATTATCAAATTATTATATTATTATATTATAGAGTATAGAATAATACTATATTTTTAAACTAATGTAAACATATTAAACCTAAAAATCCGTATGCATACATTTTCCCCCTCCAAAGAGCCCCGTCATTAACCATGGACAGCACACCCTAGGATTGCTCTCTAGAAATATTGCTTGAGATCCAATTCGGTATCACTAAGGGCCCGTTGGAATCTCCAATTAGATCCCATTGTGACTTCAAACTTGGTATGTCCAAGCACTCATTACCTTTCCCCACTATTTCCCCCTACTCCATATTTCCTTATTTCTGTGGGGGATATTGAGCATCCTTCCAGTCACCTAGGTCTGCAAACGGCATTAGAAACTGCCTTTCTCTCCCTGACTTCTTTTATCTAATCAGTTTGTAAGCAAGTTGTGATGATTTAATCTCAACAATATCTCTCCAATCAATTGATTCTATCTTCATGGCTACTACCTTAGCTCAATCCCTTATCCCCTCTCATCTTAATAATTGTAATAATTAGGATCTCAGAATTCAGTCTCTCCTCTATATTGCAGCCAAAATAGCCTTCCTGAAGCTTATGTCACACATGTGAAGCACAGTGACCATGTCACTGCCCTACTCCCAAACCTTCAATGGTTTCCTAGTGCCTCTTGGACAGTGCTTCTTTTTAACCTAACATCTGTGAATTTGATTTGTCTTTAATAACTCTTTCAAAATGATAGGTTTCCCTTCTTATCCAATATCTTCCCCATTATACATTTAAATCTATTCTTCTAAGGAATCCATTGTCTTCACCAGATAGACTTCTGCCCAGGGGGCCCAGGACATTTAAAGGTGTCCACTAGAATAAAATACAAATTTATCAGCCTGGCACTTAAAGCTCTTTTAATTAGAAAAAATATATATTTATTTATTTATAGTTTTCAACATTCACTTCCACATGATTTTAAGTTTCAAATTTTCTCCCCATCTCTCCCCACCCAAGATGGCATATAATTTGATATAGGCTCTACATATACATTCATGTTAAACCTACTTTCACATTAAAAATAAATTATAGATCTAACCAAGGCCTTTGATACTGTTTGTTGTGAGGACTTATGGAAAATTATGTCAAAATTTGGTTGCCCACCGAAGTTCATCAGCATTGTATCTCAATTTCATGATGGTGTACTTGCCCAAGTTCTAGATAATGGACAATGAATGCTCTCATGCCTTCCCAGTCACCAATGGAATGAAACAAGCTTGTATCCTTGATCCCATGTTTTTTTAGCATGGTGTTTTCAGCCATGTTGTCAAATGTTTTCAATGAGGATGAATACAGCATGAAGTTCAGCTACCTCACTGATGGAAAATTCTTCAACTTGAAAAGGCTACAAGCCAAGACCAAAGTGGAGGGAGCATTGGTGCACGATTTTCTTTTTTTACAGGTTATTGTGTACTCTATGCAGACTTTGAAGCTGAGATGCAAAAAGCATGGATAAATTCTCTGCTGCTTGTGCTAATTTTGGCCTAACAATTTACACTAACAAAACACAGGTGCTCCAACAGCCACCACCACACCATCCATACATGGAACCGTCAGTTGCAGCAAATGAAGAAATTTTGAATGCTGTGGATAAGGTCGCTTACCTTGGTAGTGTACTTTCCAGGAATGTACACATTGATAATGAGGTTGATGCATGCATTGCCAGAGCTAGCTCTGTGTTTGGGAGGCTTGGAAGGAAGGTATTGGAGAGAAGAGGTATTAGACTGACTATCAAAGTGAAGGTCTACAGAGCTGCAGTGCTGACCTCATTTTTGTATTGCCTGTGAAACCTGGAGAGTCTACCAGTGCCATGCCAGGAAACTGAATCGCTTCCATTTGAATTCTCTTAGGAAGATTCTGAAGATCACCTGGCAGGATAAGGTACCAGACACTGAGGTCCTTACTCAAACTAAACTGCCAAGCATTCAAACTCTGCTTCAGAGAGCACAACTCTGATGGGCTGGCCACGTTGTTCAAATGCAAAACATATGCTTGGCACAAAAACTATTTTATGGAGAACTCACACAGGGAAAGTATTCACATGGTAGTCAGAAGAAGCGATACAAGGATACTCTTAAGGTCTCTCTCAAGAACTTCGGAACTGATTGTGTGCCATGGGAGACATTGGCACAGGACCGCTGTGACAAGTTGCTGTGCTCTATGAGCAAAGCAGAATTGAAACAGCTCAAAGGAAATGCAGGATGTTCAAGTGTGGAGTATCCACCCTAAATGTTCACACATAGCATTTGTGCCTGACCTGTGGTAGAGCATTCTGAACTCGTATTGGCCTGATCAGCCACAGTTGGACACACTGAGTCAAATATCATAATGTCATTTTGGTCCTCTTTGAGAAAAAAGGACAACAACCACTTTCACATTAGTCATATTGTAAAGAAGATTTAGAACCAATGGGAGAAACCATGAGAAAGAAACAAACAAAAAAAGAAAAGAAAGAGAGAGCAAATAATATGCTTCAATCTGCATTCAGACTACACAATTCTTTTTCTTGGTGCAGCTTTTTCCATCATGAGTCCTTTGAAGTTGTCTTGGATCCTTGCATTGCTAAAAAAGGGTAAGTCTATCAAAGTTAGTCATAGCACAATGTGGCTATAATTGTGTACAATGTTCTCCTGGTTCTGCTCACTTCACTCAGCATCAGTTCATTCAACTCTTTCCAGACTTTCTGAAGTCTATCTGCTCATCATGGCTTATAATACAATGCTATTCCATTACATTCATATACCACAACTTGTTCAGCCATTCCGTAACTGATGGGCATCCCCTCAATTTCTAATCCTTTGCAACCACATAAAGACCTGCTATAAATGTTTTTATACATGGGGGTCCTTTCCCCATTTGTATGATCTCTTTGGGATATGGACCTAAAAGTGGTGTTGCTGGGTCAAAGATTATGCACATTTTTATAGTCTTTTGGGCATAGTTCCAAATCGCTCTCCAGAATGACTGGATCAGTTTACAACTCCACCAACAATGCATTAATGTTCCAATTTTCCCACATCTTCTACAGCATTTATCATTTCCCTCTTGTGTCATGTTAGCTGATCTGATAGATATGATATGGTACCTGAGAGTTGTTTTGATTTTCATTTCTCTAATAAATAATGATTTAGAGCATTTTTCACATAACTGTAGATAGCTTTAATTTCTTTATCTGAAAACTGCCTGTTCATATCCTTTGATAATTTAGCAATTGGGGAATGACTTGTATTCTATAAATTTGACTCAGTTCCCTATATATTTTAGAAATGAGGCCTTTATCAGAGACTCTAATAGAAAAAATCTTTCCCAGTTTTCTGTTTCCCTCCTAAACTTGGTTGCATTGGCTTTGTTTGTGCAAAAATTATTCAATTTAACTTTGCATCTCATAATGTTCTCTATCTCTTGTTTGGTCATAAAATCTTCCATTCCTCATAAATCTGAGAAGTAAACTATTCCTTTCTCTCCCAGTTCACTTATAGCATCAAGCTTAATATCTAAATCGTGTATCCATTTTGACTGTATTTTGGTATACAGTGTAAAATGTTGCTCTATGCCTAGTTTCCTCCATACTGTTTTCCAGATTTCTCAGCAGTTTTTCTCAAATAGTGAGTTCTTATCCCAGAAGCTGGAGTCTTTGGGTTTATCAAACAGTAGATCACTAAAGTCATTGACTATTGTGTCTTGTATACCTAACCTATTCCACTTATCTACCACTCTGTTTCTTAGCCAGTACCAAGTAGTACTGGTGATTGCTGATTTAAATACAATTTAAAATCTAGTGTGGCTAGGTCACCTTTGCTAGCATTTTAAAGACTGGCTCCATCACACCTGTCCAGATATTCCATTTAAGATGCCCAGTGTTCCAGCCAAAATGGCCTCCTTGCTATTCCTTAAACTCAGAATTCTATCTCCCACCTCTCAGAATCTGTACAGGATGGGCTGCATCCCTGCTTCCCTTCTTCATCTCTGACTCAGAATCCCTAGTTTCCTTTAAAGATCAGTTCAATCAGCCAATTTAAGGCCTCATAAAATGTCCCTATATGCTGGTACTGAGCTCTTTAATCATCCACCTTCAGGTCCACCTCA
Source organism: Phalanger gymnotis (assembly GCA_028646595.1). Classification (NCBI taxonomy): domain Eukaryota; kingdom Metazoa; phylum Chordata; class Mammalia; order Diprotodontia; family Phalangeridae; genus Phalanger; species Phalanger gymnotis. The sequence continues at coordinate 3,833,043 of CM053626.1, read as the reverse complement.
AATGCATTTAAATAAAATTATCTTTAAACTTCACACACACACACACACACACACACAGAGAGAGAGAGAGAGAGAGAGAGAGAGAGAGAGAGAGAGAGAGAGAGAGAGAGCTTGTGATTCTGAGTAGCATATTAAACAGCATGAGAGGTCAGAATGCAACCTTCTGGAAAAAATACTCCATTGATGGGTTTTCTTTCTTTACTACTTTCTTTACTTCCTTTCTTTAACTGCCATGAAAGCAGAATCAAGTCTCCAGCTGAATTGGGGGAAACTGATTTGATCCAACCATCCCTGATTTGAGACTATAGGACAAAACTTTGGAATATAGAAGAGACCACACAACTCATGCCTCTGGTCCAACCACACCTTTCTATGCTTCATAATGTTAACTTGTGAAAGTAACTGACCTTCACTGGATATGAGAAAAGAAATGTATAGTTCCTGTCACTGGCCTTCATGAGACAGGAATATAGGCATGGTCAAAGGACAGCCCCTCTGTACATATACAATAGGTAGCAAAGAGCTGACATTTCTTTCACACTTTGAAATCTGCAATGTGTTTTGTGTATGTTACATCATTTGATCTTGTTAATTAAATATATGCCAAGTACTGTTGGAATTTCATTGACAATGGTTCAGCCCAAAACTCTGGTAGATTACCAACTTACCAGTGAGATCTAGCACATCTACATCCTGAAATGAGCTAAAGAGAGACTCAGAATGACAAAATGAAGAGCTAGAAGGACCTTATCAGCCTTCAACTTCACCCTAGACCTTAAAAGGAGTCTTTCCCACAGCATCCCCCCAAAGTCACCATTCAGAATTTACTTGAAGACCCCAGTGAGTGGAGTGGGTGAAGAGGAATAGATACAATCTATCTTTGTCAAGCTATTCCTCTCTACTATAGGACAGCTCTCATTGTAAGGAAGAGTTTTTGTCTCTGTGTTCTGTTCTGTTTCTTTCCTCCCTGAGCTCAAGGCTAAAATGTTCTCTCTGTGATTTCTGCCTTTTGTTCTCAGTTCTTTCCTGTGGGGCCAAGCAGATCTAATTAACTTTTTGTACAATACAGTCTTACAGATACTTGAAGATAGTTATTATGCCCAGCCCCTTCCTCCTCACATCTCCTCTTCTCCAGACTATATAACCCTAACTTCTTCCACTGATTCTCAAATGTCATAAGCTCGAGGTCCTTCCCTAACCTCATCATTCTATTGTGGATACTGTCAAGGTTAGCAAAGACTTAGGACCTACCAATATGTGTCCAACAGATCTATGGCTCTCTTTGACCAGATTGCTTCAAAGTGAAGACAAATATGCCCCTCTCACAAGGAATTCTACCCAATACTCTGGATTTTAGGAAATTATTTAGTAACTGATAGATATTTCCTTTGAAATTCTCCTTAATCTCTTAGGATTATTGTATTATATAATACTAGCTTTAGAAATCAAAAGGATCCAAAGTCTCAGGATCTCTGGTTTCAAAGGAGTGAACTCAGGATGTTGAAGATGAGGGGGCTTTCCCAAGCTCTCATAGAGATTAAGCAGCAGAGCAGGATATCAGCAGAGCAGGATACGAACCAAGGTCCTTGAAGTCAGATCCAGGGCCCTTTTCACTATACAATGACTTTGTTTATCTTGAATCACCAGAAATAGTATCTGGGGTTCTTATTTGCCTGATAGACAAACATCTAATCTGGTTATGTAATTTTCGTATAGCCCTCTTTGATGGCCAATCCACAACTTAGAAAGCCAGTCTATTGGTACTCAGCAACCCATTTTCAGAAAAAGTATCAGAACATCCTTTCCTTTCCTCCTTGTTTCCTCTCACTCACTCAATCAATAAGCATTAATTGAGCATATATTGTATGACAAACCTTGTGTGAAGTGATGAGGATTCAAATACAAAAATGTGTGAGAAAGAGAATAAATCAGTCTACAAATATTTATTAAGCACTTCCTATATGTTACACTGGAACTAGAGGTTCAAGTAAAAAGAAAAAGCCCCTGTCCTTAAGAAACTTGCTTTCTAACCTGGAAAGACTTACATGGACTGATGCTGAGTGAAGTGAGCAGAACCAGGAGGACATTGTATACAGTAACAGAAACACTGTGCAATGATCAATTTTGATTGACTTATCTCTTCTCAGCAATATAATGATCCAAGACAATTCCAAAAGACTCATGGTGGAAAATACTATCCACATTAAAAGAAAGATCTATGGAGTATGAATACAGAGCAAAGAATACCATTTCCACTTTTTTTTTGTTTTTGCTTCGTAGCTTTTCCCTTTTGTTTTGTTTCCTTTCTCACAACATGACTAATGTGGAAATATGTTTAACATAACTGCATATGTATAACCTATATCAGATTGCTTGTGGTCTTGGGTAGGGGGGAGGGAAGGGAAGGAGAAGAATCTGGAACTCACAAAAATGAATATTGAAAACTATTTTTACCTGTAAGTTGAAAAAAATAAAAGACTATTTGATAAAAAAAAAAAAGGGAAAATAGTATGTAAATGACTAAGCTATTCTCGGCAATCGAATGATCTAAGGCAGTTCTGAAGGGCTCAAGATGAAAACTGTTATTGACCTCCAGAAAAAGAACTGATGGCATCTAAAACATACTTTTTTAACTTTATTTTTCTGGGGTTTTTTTGGTCTTTTATTTTACAACATGATTAATATGGAAATACTTTTTGCAATACTTTTTGTGGCACACATATAACCTGTATAAAATTGCTTGCCTTCTCACCAAAGAGGGATGGGAGTGATGCAGGGAGAGAATTTGGAACTCAAATTAAAAATGTTTAAAAAGTTTTGCATGTATTTGGAGAAAAATAAAATATTTGAAAGAATAGAGGACAGCTGGTCTGGGTCCTGTTCCAAATTGGAGTTTCCAGGAAGAACTCATCAATGAGAGAAGAGACTGGTAGGGGCATAAGTAGAAGGCAGGTAAGGAATGGTGGTGAAGTCCAGAGGATCAGAATAAATACAAAATTATTAAATACAAAGTAGTTGTGGGAAAATGTCATCAGCAGTTGAGAAGATCAGAAATGACTTCACATAGAAATGTGTCTTAAAGGAAAAGAAGGATTCAATTGGGGGGTAGAGGGTGAGGAAAGAGTTTATTTCAAGCATGGGGGTGTATGGTTAATAGAAAGTTTTAGACAAGGGAGATAGTCTATCATATATGAAGAGTAGAGAGGTCATTTTGAAAGAGTGTGAGAGTGAGATAATGTCCGTGGAGGCTAGATGGGGGCCAGATTGAACAGGACTTTAAAAGCTAAAAGGATTTTCTATTTTATCTTATAGCCATTGCAGTTAGTTGAATAGAAGGATCACATGGTCAGACCCACACTTAAGAAAAACCACTTTGGCAGCTGTGTCGGGGATAGGCTGGAGTTGGGATCAATCAAGAGGCCACTGGATAAATCAGGACCTGAACTAATTATCTAATAATGCTAGGTGTGTGAGTGTTCAGAAGGGGTCTGATTAGAGATATCTGTGAAGGAGGAAAGGATAAAATTTTGCAACTGATTGGATATATGGAATGAGGGAAAATGAGGCATCAAGGATGTCACCAAGGCTAAGAACCTGGGAAGCTGGAAGAAGGGCAGGCCCCATGCCAGCATTAAGGCACCAAATTCAAGATTGTAGAAGAATGGAATACATGTGGTCTTTGAATATTTTTTTTGCAGGAAATGTGTTGGGCTGCTTAAAGGGCTTTCCTTCTCTCTGTTGCCATCTCAACCTCTTGCTGACTTCTCTTCAATAGGCTAAGACAACACAATGGAGCATATGTATCCATTGTTTTCCCAGCAGACACGACTCATGAAATCTCAAAAAGAAGGGAATGAAAAATAGAGCCTACATGTGTTTGATTTCCTTCAGTCCCTGAATGAGGACAATTGGATGTATTTTAGAATAAAATTGCTGGCCTCCTTTGAGGCTCAGCTCACAGGCAACCTCCTCTAAGAAGCCCATTTTGATGCCCCATTCTAGCTCTGAAAGTCATCTCTCACTACCATTAAATTATCTTGCATTTAAAAATCTGTTTTTAAGTGGTAGCCCTACTACATCCTCTTCCTCCTCCCTTCCCATGTAAGCTTCCTAAGGGCAAGGCTTGTTTTCTGTCAGTTTGGGGCTTTGTTGTGTTTTGTTTTGGGTTTTTCCTTTGTATCCCCAGCAACTCACACTTTGTATCACAGCAACTCTTTCCTAGGGCAAGTGCTTAATAAATCTTGTTGAATTGGTATTTTCATGGCTTAGCTAAGAAAGGGCCCTCAGTACAGGATAAGTGAGGCCAAGCACCCTAGTGGAAAGAGTGCAGCAGTGGCTGTAAATGAGTCTGGATTCTGGTCCCTTTCTACCACTAATTTCTTTGTGTTCTTAGACAAGTCATGGAAGAAACCTTTCACTAAATCAGTTTCCTCATCTGTCAATTGAAGGTTAAATGAATATGTGACTTTTTCCATTATAATTCTTCCTCTGATGCTTTATCATGGAAGGGGGTAGGGAAGAGAGGGGAGAGAGACATCCCTGGACTGGAGAAGGTGATGATGGGGGCATACAGTCTTGCCAAGCTTCCTCTTGGCCTTGAGCCCAGGAATGGACTGCATCACTCTTGTCTGAGGACCAGCTAGAATCCATTTGGCGAGGCCATCACCAGGTCTGCTGCTGCAAGGTGATGAGCTTTTTCTTAACCACATCTACTCCCAAAGGCCATTTACTAAGTAGGAGTTATTGGAATAATTTGTATAGTACTTTAAGATTTTGTAAGTGCTTTACAAATATTGTCGCATTTTATCCTCACAACAACCCTGGGAAGTTCACGTTCTTATTTATCCCCATTTTACAGAAAGGGAACTGAGGCAGAAAAAGAGTAAATGATCTGCCCAAGTGACAGATCTAGAAAGGGTCTGAGGCAGTATTTGAACTCACATTTTCCTGACTCCAGGTCCAGCTCTGTCCCCACGTAGCTGCAAACTGGATCCTGAGGCAGTAGAGAGGAATGAAAACAGTGATCGTGAAAGTATCAAAGTTCGACGAGCAGTGGCATTTTCATGATTCTTAAAAGTTTGCAAAGCACTTTACAGTTACTATCAACAACCTGAGGGACAGGTTATTACAGATCTGAACTTCCTCATTTTATAGATGAGGAAACTGACACACATTGTGTCAGAAGCAACACTTGAATATGTCTTCTTGATTCCATGTCCAACACTGTGCTTGATACTCCAAGCTCCTTCTCTCAGTACTATAGACTAGCTAAAGACGCTAAATGCTTCTCAAACTAACCGTGTTATGGTCTTGTTAGTTCAGGGTTCTCAAGTTTTCTGTGTGTCCCATGGACCCCTTAGGAAGCCAGTCTGTGGAAGCCTATCAACTCCTCCTTAAAATCATGTTTTCAAATTAAAAAAAATCAGATTACAAAAGAAACTAATCATAGGGAAATACAATTATTGACATTTTAAGAACAAAAAAAAAATTATGGATCTCAAATTTGGCTTTCATTAATGAAAGGTCCTGATGGCAGAAAATAAAGAGGAATTAAGCATCTCGATGAGCCTGGAAGAAAAGAGCACAAAAGCTTGCTTGACGCTTAATATTAAAAAAAAAAAACTAAGATCTTGGTAACTAGTCCCATCACTTCCTAGCAAACAGGAGAAGAAATGGAAACAGCATCAGATTTTATATAGGAGAAGAAATGGAAACAGATTTTATATTCTTGGGCTCAAAGATCACTGCAAACAGGGACTGAAGCAATGAAATTAAAAGATGCTTGCTTCTTGGAAGGAAAGCTATGGCCAATTTGGATGGCATACTAAAAAGCAGAAACATCATCTTGTGGATGAAGGTCCCTGTAATCAAAGCTATGGCTTTTCCAATAGCAGTATATGGCTGTGAGAGTTCAACTATAAGGAAAGCAAAGCAGCAGAATCAAATACTAAAGCTAAAGCTTAACTACTTCGGCTAAATGATGAGAAGACAGGGCTCATTGGGAAAGACCCAGATGTTGGGAAAGATTGAAGGCAAAGGAAAAGGGAATGGCAGAGGATGAAATGGATAGATAGTGTCATGGAAACAATGAACACCAACTTGGACAGACTTTGAGAGATACTGGGGGATAGAAGGGCCTGGTGTAGGCCATGGGGTCACTAAGAGTCAGACATGACTGAACAACAACCACTGATGTGAAAGTACTTTTTAAAGTAAAAA
>CM053626.1:3810592-3826324 GCA_028646595.1 Phalanger gymnotis | reverse complement strand
TCACCTCTCCCCACTGATTTTAGTTCAGAACTATGACATCAGACAGAATAAACATATTCTCTTTTTGGTACACCAGCTCTTCAGGTATTTCAGGTCAGTTCCCATGTCCCCACGAGCCTCCTTTCTTCCTGGTTAAATGTCCCCAGTTCCTTCAATCAATTCTCATCTCATGACCTGGGGGCTTTTCATCAGCTTGGTTGTCTTACTCTGAACATCTCTATCTTACTGAAACCTTTCCTAAAATGCAGTGCCCTGGACTGCACACAATGTCCACATGTGGCCTGACCATAGCAGAATGCAAAAAGGTTGTCTCCTCCTCGTTCCTGAAGCCCTATTCCCTTGTAATGCATTTTAAGATGGTGTTAGTTGTCTTGGCTGCTATATTACACTGCATCCTCAAAGAGACTTACAGGTTCCAGATATTGTTGTTCTGTTTTTTTTTTTTTCATTTGAACTGTAGTCTAGCCACAACTCCTCTATCTTGAACTGGTGAAGCTGATTTTTTTAACCCAAGTGTGAGAATTTGCATTTATCCTTACTAAAGTTCATCTGATAAAATTCAGTCCAGTATTTTAACCTGCCAAGACCTTTTAGAATCCAAAGTCACTGAACACGTTGACCAGCCTTCTCTTCCTTGAGTCATCATCACATTTGGTGAGCATCCCACATCTACCTTTGACCACGTTGTTGATAACAAATGTGTAACAATATGTCAAACCAAGCACAGTTCTCTGGGCGTTCCACTGAACACTGGCTTCCAAGTTCATAAGGTGCCTAATATATAGTGTTTAACTTTTTTTCCATATTGATGTCAAACCATTAATAATTACTCTTTGATTCCAGCCTTGTGGCTAGTTTCAAATATATCTACTACACTATGCTCTAAATCCTCAGTCTTTTTAATCAAGCAGACTTATAATGATTTAATGATATATTTTCCTTCGTTTTCTTTCTAGATTAAATTTGATTTTATTTAATTAAAAAACATTTTCCAATTCTTCCATCACACCACAAGAAAAAGACAAACTATTTTTTTCTAAAAATACGTATATATAAGCAAAGCACATGCTCATATTGACCATGACCATAAATGTGTATCATTCAGCACATTCCTATTTCTTACTCTCAGGAGGTCTTCTCATTATCAACTTCTTTGTCAATTCTTTATCTTTATCATGTTCATCATCATTTGGGCCTTCTCTTAATGAAATATCAATTAAGTTTTTCAAAGTTATCCATTTTTACTACGGTGTCATTCTAGCAGATATAGTCCTCCCTTTCTGGCTTCCTTTCCTCTGTAACAATTCATACAAATTTTCTTTGAGATCATCCCTTTCATCATTTATTACAGTATTGAATTGGAGAAAATATGAGATAATTTCGTTCTGAGAATTTTTAAATAAGCCTTAATATACTTATATTGAGTCCCCTTGGACTTCAGTTGTCAAATCAAGGTTGGTCATCTCTGCTCTAGGATGTAGTTCTCACAAGGGTACTTTTTTGACAATGAGTATATATTCATTTCCAGGCAATGTTTGTGCAAATGAACCAGCTAACACTTGACATAAATTTCCCTCACTGGCCCTCTCTAGCTCATCTAATATAGCACCTTACCAGAGCCTGAGAAATGTTTACTAAGTTGAATTACAAGCAAGTCCTGGCACAATAGATTGACAGATGGGCGTAACTTCTGTTTGATCACTTTCCAGAATTTATTTTCTTCATAGTCAAGCATCTGTCCTTCCCAACTACAGATGTGCTGATTGGAAAGAAGATCAAATACTAGTATCATTTCTTTACTTATTTTTGTCATATATGGACACCTTTTTCTCCTTGTTGATATTTTCATCAGAAAAGAAGACATCGACAAGTCAGGCCCCTTGAACTCCTAAGTAACTAAGTCTGCACTAACTAGTCTAATGATAAGCTCTAGCCGATTGGCTTAGATCTATTGATCCTAAAAATCATCCTACTGCCCTGCAGAAAGAAGGCCTATAAAGGGAACTCCTTTCTCCTATATACACCAATTTCATGTTCCCTCATCCATTTCCAAAGAGACTTAAAATTTTCCACTCTCTTTATTCTGTTCCATTCTTCAAAGTGAATGATGGACCAACTAATCTCTACTGGAAAGATTTTTCAGTCATTGCACACATGCTGTGTTTCCTAAACATGATGCCTCTGTCTCACCCTAATTCCAATCCCATCACTGTGACTGTTCCGAAGCAGATCAGCAAATAGCCCAGCATGACTCAGAGAAGGGTTAGATGTTCACAGAAACAAAAACAGCATCTCAAGGGCCAGAAGACTTCTCATTATGAGGTTGTGATGCCCAGGCAGTTGTATGAGGAGATTAATGACTCTTGTGAACTGTAGGCTCAAGGAAAGAGACTAGAACTAGAGGCCCTATCTAGTGGCAGGTTCAGGTAAGATTAAGCATACTCTCACCAAGTGAGCGGCTTTCTATCTCAGAGGTTTTATTTGGGCCTTCTCTTAGCGAAATATCAATTAACCATTAAAAATACTTATGAAGTGTCTACAATGTCCTAAGTGTTGGAGATGAGTATCAAAATAAAATAGTTTTGTATCTCTATGAGTACCTAGTATAATACTCAACATATGATGAGTTGAATAAATGTTTATGACCTTTCACTGAGCAGGTCTGTTTCACTGACTCTTTGGAGACCATTTGATGCCCTAAAGCCATTTCCCGGGTTATAAATTAAATAACAGGTGGCACTCCGAGCAGCCCAGCAGAAGGTAGCCAGAGTTGGCAATAGAGGATTATTCTCACTAAGAATATGCCAAGTAATGTATAAAAGAGTCGAGGACTATGGGAAAGACTAGATTCTTGAGAAACAGTGCAGCCCCATAGTTGTGGCTGACTCCAAACTTCAGGATTCCAGGACAACCTGACTTGGGTTGAATATTTTGATGATTGTGAGCTTCTTGAGCTGTCTTTTGACTCTTTGTATACACCCAGCACTTAGTAGTGTCTAGCACATAGTGGGCACATAATAGGCATTAAGTAAATGTTTATTGCCTGACTGATGGTCACTCTAATGGGCCTTTGAGATGTCCCCGGGCTGGTTCTTTGAAACTAAAATAGAACAGAATCTGTTGCATGGTGTCCAGATGTTTACAGACCTTTGAGCTTTCTTTTGGACACCTGGTCCTATAGTCTTGCAGTTATAAGTAAAGCATTCACTCTCATCCCCAATTAATCACAAAATAACCAGGCATTTAAATTACACCAATCAGTCAAGTAGAGTAGGTATTAACAAGTCTTTAATCAATTGAAAAGGATGATAGGGGCTTAGGGCATTGGACAAATATAGCTGATGTCACATAGGAAATATCTTCTGATTGGTCATGGAGATCAGTTCACACTTCTTGGGTTAAATATAAAAACTCAGGCAAGTTCATCACCAGTCAGTAAAGTAGGAGGAGAGTCTCAATTTGTAATCTGAGGATTCTAGGCCACTGAGATGGAATGGTTCTTGAGGGGCAGAGAAAGTCCCTCTCTCTCCTCCTTCCACCCCATTAACCATGTTACTAATTAAAATGACCAGACAAGTAGGAGGCAATACATGCACATGGAAGCAGAGGTAATGCCAAAGGCAAACAGGAGATTTCTCTAGAAAATGAATAGAATATCCTCTGTGAGCTAAGCTGGGTCAGTTTGTAACCTTGTGAACTTTGAAATGCTGGCCTAAAGGTCCCATAAGCAGTACTTTTCACCAAAGCCAGGGGTTGGAACAGTGCCTCCAATCAAGAGAGAAGAGACATACTGAGGACCAACTAGCCTCCCTAAGAGAACATTTAGCTTTCAGAACTCTCCAAGGGCCCCCTTCTTGAAGCAAAACAGAGAGCTATAGTTAAAGAGAACTTTTCGAGGATTTTATGAAGGAAGAAAAGGACTTCCAGGTACCAAAAATTATCTAACTATATCAGTCCCTTGGCCATATGGATTTCTTAAATGTATATCTCACTACCATATTATGATAAATTTGAGCCCCCTTTTCCCAGGTGCTGTGTGTGTGTGTGTGTGTGTGTGTGTGTGTGTGTGTGTGTAAGGGGAGAGTGTACACCCAATTCTGACATTTTTTTCTGTTAAAAAGGGTGTTCTTTATATACCTGCTCAGTAATTTCTGTTTCTAAAAGATAATTGTCAATAATGATTAACAGAAAGCACACTGATAAAGGTTATTGGGTATAATTTCCAGTTGTTGATGCCTCTTAATCCCTGAAAAAAATGACTTTGTATACATTATCTCTGTACTTTCTTCCCTGACAGGAGGCAAGCTACTCAAAGATAGGAACTACTTCCTTTCTGATTTTGTATCCCTAGTGACTAACATCAAATCTTGCACAAGGAAGCTGTTTAATAGATGTTAATTGAATTGAATTTCAGAAAGCCACCATGGCAATTATCTATGGAGAAGCAGCATGGGACATTGGTTGTGGTTCCTCAAGGACACTATTGGAGAGCAATTTGGGCAAGATGGTGGTCAGATTCTAAAAAGAAAGGTCATTGAAAATGAAATAAAAATCCTTTTCCCATTATAATTAGACCCAGAGGGGGCCTGATAGAACTAGATGTTGGAATGTCGGTGATGGATACCTTTTGCCTCTGATATTTTGAAGATCTGTGTTTTCATTGTATATGTGTGCGAGAGGGAGAGAAGATTAGTGTTATCAATGCTGATATAGGTCACAGCTTTTCTGTAATGAAAAACAGTCTTCAAACACTTTTTGGAGCCCCCAAATTCCTTGAGCAAACTAGTGACCAGCCATCCTGTACAAAACTAGACTGGACATTGTACAGCAGATTCATAGTAATATTCCATCACATCAAGTCTTTCCACAAGGATGGGGATGCTAAAGCTTATTCTCCCCAGTGTAACCTTCAAGAACCAAGGACAAGCCTCACATTATGGCAAGGCATCCAATGAAAACTTGTCTGGAGGCTTCTCACATGGGCTTATTCTATTCCATTTTTTCCATTCCAATCCATTCTAAATTATAGTAATTTCATATTTATTATAGACCTTTGTAAATTTGTATATGTGTGTTTAGGTATTTGATAAACTATCAGAAGGAAGTTTTTTGTCCTAATTGTCATTTTATCTCTACTGTTTACCTAGAATGGAATGTTTTCATGCATTCAGTCCTTAAGAAATCACCCAAAGTAAGAAATCCAAGTGAATCAGCATGGTATAGTATGTAGAGGGTCAGCCTTGAGCTCAAGAAAGCTTTCAAGTCCTTCCTCTAACGTATATTAAATATGTGCCATGGACAGCAGGTGAACTGGGTGGTGCAGTAGACTCTGTGCTTAGTACCAGGAAGATCTGAGTTCAGATCCAGTCTCAGATACTTACTGACTCTGAGCAAGTCACTTTACTCTGTTTATCTCACTTCCCTCATCTCCAAAATGATCTAAAGAAGGGAATGGCAAACTGCTCCATTATCTTTGCCAAGAAACCCCCAAACAGGGTCACGAATAACTGGACATGACCGAAATGACTGAACAACAACAAAATGGGCATGTAACCTAACCTTTCAATTTGCCAGTCATTTCTCTAAGAATTTAATTGCAAATGAGTTGCTGTTTTCCATCAGAGGAGTGAGTTTCTATACTGGAAGCTTACTAAACCAATGAAATCACAAATATGGAAATCTCTTTGTTAAACGCAAACACACACAACACACACAGCACACATAAACACACACACACACATATATATAAACACGCACACAACATTGTTGAACAAATAAAGGAACACACTAAATGAATGAAAATATTGGGATATTCATTCAACAAATATATTATAACAAAATATTGGGATATTCATTCAACAAATATATTATAACAAGTATATAGTATAACAAGCATTTATTGACTAACTTCTGTTCAGAAATCCTCATGTTCTTTTCACAGGTAGCATAATTCTTTTACCTGTTATTTCTTTTTTTCTACTGTGAGGTGGATTCAGGCAATGCTTGAGGGACTGTGGAAGGGCAGGCACATTAATACATGATCAGTAGGACTGTGAACCATTCTGGAAAGCAAAAATTGATATTTTCCTAAGAAATGACTAAATTGTCTATATCCTTTGACCAGAGAAGATCTTCTATTAAACACATGCTCCAAAGAGGTCAAAAAAGAAAAGAGGGTTTCATATAGACTAAAATAAGCAAAGCCATATTTTATGGTAGCAAAGAACTGAAATATGCCTGGAATTTTCTCCCTCTTCATATCCACCTCTTGATATCCCTGACTTCTTCCAAAGCTCAGCAAAAATGCTAAATTCTGAAGAAGGTCCTTTGAGTCCCCTCAGATGGTAGATCTGAAGCTGTCTTCCTTCTACTTTTTGTGTAATGTATAAACTTGGATATTTAGGTGTTGTCTCTTCCATTAGCTTGCCTTACATCTAGAGAGCTTATAACAATGCTTTGTACATCATTAGTGCTTAATAGATGATTCTTGGTTGATTGATAAATGCCCATATTTTGGGGAATAAATAAACAATTACTGTATGTGAATGAATTGGAATATTGCCACACCATATGAAGGATTCAGAGAATCACGGAAAGATTTATGTGACTTAAAGAAAAGTGAAGTTAGGGAAACAATGCACGAAATGACTGCCATAATGCAAATGAAAAAAATGTAAAATGGAAATTGATTGTTGTGTAATTATGACAATCAAGCTTCAGCCCAAAAAGGAGAAACAAGAATGCAACCCCCTCCCTTTTGTACAAAGGGTTATGGAACACAACATAGGCAGTCATATTCATGTGATAGGTTGGTTAGTTTTGCTGAATTGCATTATTTTCTCTCTCTTTATTGTAAGGGATTTTAGAGACACCATGGTCTAATGGATAGAGAGCCAGCCTCAGAGCCTGAAAGACTTACCATACCCACCTCTGACACATATGGGCTGTGTGACCCTAAGCCTTTCAATGAACCTTGTGGTCCTCTACATAATTCACTAAGACAAAAATGCAGACCTGGTTCTGACTTCCATTGGCACATGGAATTTCCTTATTTCAGAGTACTGTACAGCAGTGAAATCACGAGTCTAGTCCCTAAGATCAGTCTCTTTTAGGGAGGAGGCTGGAATATATTGAGAAATGACAATGGTGGAAAAAAAAAACTAAAACATATAAATAAAACATTTTTTCCAAGAAATTTAAGTTTTCTCTCCTCTGGTCTATCCTGTAGGTTGGCTTATGAATTGGACAAGTTTTGTCTCATTTTTATGGATTCCAAGACCAAACAATTCTTCTTTTCAGTCAGGCAGTGACTAAGCCATGGAGAAAACCTAAGATGCATGATATCTCAGCCTCTTTCCTTTCCCCTAAAGACCTGTCACTGGGCTCTTACTTACCTCAGGGGTGTTGAGAAGATAGATGGGGATGTTGGTGAAGCACTTTGGGCCTCTTGGGTCTGAGAACCTTTTATAACCCTCATTACACTCTTATGATAAGCAGAGATGGTTGGTGCATTAGGGATGTTCTCTGCCCAGAAGAACTCTTCCCCTAGGAGAACAGATCATGTTAAAAATTGAGAAAGTCATCCAAGTACATCCAGTCTGAAATGGTCCATAGGAGGAAAGCATTGGGCTGCTGCACATATGCTGCAGCCATGGGCTCCCCCTTTTAAAGAGTGGGTTATTTTCTGAGGTTAGACCACACACTTTCCACAGTACAAGTCCCTCAGACAGAGCAATTGGAATGTGGGACTCTTATGAGGGTGGGGGTTGAAGGTAGAACTAACTATAAGACACATGGACCTGGTATGGTTTTCCACATGCAACTATAATCTGTTCCAGTTGTTTGCTTCTAACCCTAAGTGCTAAACAGAATATCTGGGGACTTACCAAAGTAGCTCCTCTTCCTTCCCCCCGCCATCACTTTTTCTCTTTTGAATTTTTTTTCTGCCACCCCACTGCCTTTCTATTTTCTTTTCTTTCTTCTTCCAGCCCTTCCCAGAATTCAGCAGCTCTACTCTCCCTTCTGGCCCATTCCTGTCATAAATGATGGATAACATCTGCTTTGCAAACCTTAAAGAGCTATCAAAATGTGAGGCATTATTATTATTTATTAAACTTTGAAAATACATCCTTTCATTGTAAACCAATGCACAACTGAACACACCATCAATAATTAATCTCTTTTGGATTCTTTGTGATGCTGGCTCATTTGTTGGTGAGTTGATGTACCATAGCTGTCCTGGCAGGGGCACCCTTCTGAGGTGACAGAGGCTGAGGGCGAGGCACCTGGTATACTTCAAGTGGGCTCCACTAAGCTGAATTTGGCTGAAAATTTCATCATTACTTACCCTCAGAATCTGGTGCATTGATATAAAGGTTCTATGGAAAACAGCAAGAAATGGAAGCCCAGAGTGACACCTGATTCCATCTTCACATCACAAAGGGGCAAATCCTCAAACAAAGTCTGGTGAGCACAGGCCCACATGTTGGCCACTGTGCCCTCCCCATATGTTGGCCACTGAGACCCCTCCCCCATCCTCTCCTTTCATTCTGCAGATTCTTGCTGGTCATTCTGACCTAAGATACACCTCTCTTTCCCCTTTCACTTCTCCCTTGAGGGGACCTGAGGTGAAGGGAAAGAGAATAATTATTGCAAAGTGCCTACTGTGTGCCAGGTGCTGTGCATAGAACTTTACAACTATTGTCTCATTCGATCCTCACTACACTGAAAGGTGAGTTCTGGTATTGTCCCCATTTTACAGTTGAAGAAACCTAGGCCAACAGTGGTTAAGTGGCTGCTGAAGGTTACATGGCTCGTAAATGTCTGAGGATGGGTTTGAACTCAAGTCTCTCACTCCAGAGCCCATGTTCTATCCACTGAACCACCAGTGCCCTCAGGGCATAGCGTAGCAGTTTTACTGGGCCCTGGCACCAGACTCTCCTAGATCCTGCACTCTCTACTATCTCAGTGACCCACAAGAACCCGAAGTTCCTCCCATTATATGGACACACCAAGTCTTTATAAGATTGTAAGCATGTTGCCTTTTCATTTCCTAATGCAATGTCTGTTGCTTTATAAGTAATGAGTGAATGAAAAAAGCATTGAATAAATGAATGAGCTAGGTTTTGTTTTTTTTTTGGGGGGGGGGCTGTTTGCTTTTAAAAAGAATACCTCCCTCACCACCACCTGTACACTTAGGAAGACAAAAGTCTTCATTTAAGTCACTAGAGCTGTTAGACTGTGCCTTATTTCTAGGAAGAAACATGGAGAAAAATGATCCTTCCAGCAGGCCCCTAGTAAACATTGCTAGCGATAATGAAACAAAGGTAACTTGGGAGAATGAATCAAAAAGCATCCATAAAGTCAGGAAGGTTAGAACTCAAGAATTAATTGTGACACAGACTACCCATATCACTCTGCTTCAGTATCCCAAGCAATGTCCTAAGATTGAAGGACAATTTGCCAGCCTGTACCGGTGGAGGCATTTCTTCACTGGGTATCCCACACATCTTTGAGTTCTCTGTAGGGATTACCAAGCAAGGAGAAGGTACAGCAGTTACAAGAATCTAGCATACAGAATGTCAGGAGAGAGGCCCAATAACTCCCAAGGGACAAAATAGAGGAAAGGACCCACAGGAAAGCCCGTACTCACAAGTGTACGCAGAAATGCAGAAGTCTGGCCAATAAGTGGAGTGGTCTGGGCATTCTGCTGCAGAGGCAAACTCTATGTCCTAGATCTTGCCATGATTTGATGAGGAAGATTCATGCCTGGAATTGATTGGCAAAGATCTCTACAGGGAAGAACACTGAACTGGATTCCTAAGATGAGATTTAATGGAGATGAATGTCAAGTTCTGCACTTAGCTTTGAAAACTAACTCCCCAAGTACAAGTTGAGGAAGAAATGGAAAGGTAGCAATTAATGTAAAAAGAGTGTCTGAGGGGTTTAGTGGACATCAGGTTTATTAAGAGGAAACTGTGGCATAGCAGTAGGGAAAAATGAAAATGAAATGAAGTTAATAGGACTTATAGGTGCATTGAAAGAACAGGGTGAAGAATCAGGGAGGTAGGAGCCCCTCCCTCCCCCATCCTCTGTTCTGGTTCTAGCTCTGGTCCATTTAGGCACCTCCCCTCTGCCCCCAGGAAGCTAACCGATAAATTGGAGCATGTCCAGAGAAGGGCACCCAGGACATGAATGAGGTCAGGCCTCTGTGGAGCTTCACTCAGGGTCAGCCTCAGGCCCATGTTTCATTCAAAGGAAAACATGTGTAAATGGCCTTGTTTTTGCTCCGAAGCCTCAAAACCTGCAAGTGTCTTCCCCTGAGTCATTCCTTAGCTCTTTTTTTCTAATATTTGTTTCAAGGAAGAAAAAAGATTGTTTTGCATGGAGTCCCAGAGGACTAAGTCAGTTCATAAGCCTGAGGAATATCAAGTTCTTTTAGAATCTAAATACACATGTGGTGCCCAGGGCCTAGCTGAACAGTCTGCAATACATTCAAATGCAATCATAGCACAAAGAACAATTACCACAACTAAATGGCAGGCTGCTTTTAATTTGTGGCTCTTCCATCATTACAGTCTGGCCTTTTCCCTCTCTGTAACAGCTGGATAGTTTCTCATCTGTCTCAGACCATGTGGGAAGATTGTGTCAGTTAATTTCCTCCCAAATCAAGCTTCTAAAACCTTGAAGGTATGCACTCACTCTCTCCCTCTCCCTCTCCCTTTCCCTCTCCCTCTCCCTCTCTCTCTCTCACACACACACACATGCACATATATGCACACCCATCTGTATATAATTACACATTGTAACACAGCCTCAGCTCAAGTACCACCTTCTACCTGAGACCCACAGCTGGGACTTCTTTTCTCTCACAATCACCTGGTACCTACTTAGAAGATACCTGACTATGCCTATGTGTGTGCAAAGTGCAACAGGCCACCTCAAGAGGAAGCTGGTTCTCCTCTGAGGGCTTCAATCAAAGGCCAGCTGACCACTCACTTATTTCAGATGTACTAGGGAGGCTTTCTTTCATGGATGGGCTAAAATAGATCAAGGGTGCTTACATAGCTGTGGGGTGCAATGGAATAGGCTGCTGAACTTGGAAGATACCTGAGTTCAAGTCCATCCCCAGATATTTATTAGCCATGTGACCCTCGGCAAGGCATTTAATCTTTCTCTGCCTAAATTTCCTCATCTGTAAAATAGGGACATTTATAACGCTAATCTTCCAGATTATTATGAGGATAAAATGAAATAATACTTTTAAAGTGCTTTGCAAACTATAGAGCACTATATCATCATCATCATCATCATCATCATCATCATCATCTCCTCTAGGATCCACAGACATATTCAGTCTGTCCATGATCTTGGATACGGAAAAAAATCAATCTTCATTTTCACTACTTTTTGGTCCTTTGTAATCCTTTGCATTTTATTGTGTTCATTTAACAACATTATTTTGAGGAGTCCATAGACTTTTCCGGGCAGCCTAAAAGGTCAGTGACACACCCATAAAATGAAGAAACCCTAGACTTTGCCAGGACCCCTGCTTGGGTCCCATCAAGCTCGTAAATTTTATAGAAGACCTATGTGGCAAAGGGCATATTACTTGTGAAGCACCTTAAATTACCCCCAGTGTTTTCATGGCCTTTCTTCAAATGCGCAGCCTTTGAGAAGGGGGAGGTAGGGGAAATACTAGACTAGCCCGTAAACCCTTCCACTTCAACTGTTTGGAATCATCCCTTAAAGTATCATAGCGACCATACTACAGACATTCTAGTGAAAGGGCCAAATAATATCCATGACTCTGCCCAGTTGACATCTCCTGGACCATGTCTGCATAAAGCATTGGGACTCTTTCATGAAAGGAAATACTGTATGTAAATGCAAAGTGTTTTACATATTTGAGTGGAGATGACTTGGGGCCTCAAATTAATGCATTTCCATCAACGTCTATGTCAAATGTGTACAAAAGGAATGAAAAAAAAACATCCTGTAATTGACTACCAGGCCATTTACATGTCACTAGAGACAATTCAAACTAAAACAAGATGATGAATGGAGAAGGCAGCTCTTAGGAATGGTTTAAAGCCCTGAACTCACCAATGTGCCTTCCTCAGCTAAACATTCGTTCTTCCATTTGATCTCATCTAGAACATAAATTAGTGCTGGAGGCAGTCTTCCTTGGGAACTGATGTGTGAGAAATCCAATATTCTGAGATCATAAGATCAAATCCAAGATCATATCATGTTCTTGGTGACTCTGTCTAATCAATTAAAAACTCAGTCAAAAGGCTCAATTTAGAAGTTGTGCAGTAGTCAGGGAAATGAGACAGCCAACCGTCTCCCCTTAAGGAAAAACTCCTGGAAGATTGTTTGCTAATGGGGAATGATTACATCTTCATCCTTCCAGACTTTTCTATGGCACTGAGCACTGCTGAGCACTTCTTCCTCCTTGATACTTTCTCTTTGATAAGCTTTCTTTATACGTTTCTATCTTGGTTCTCCTCCTACTTCTCTGATGGCTTCTGTTTGTCCCCTTTTCATGTTGCTATTCTTCCTCTCACTCCATAAGGATTATGGTTTTCCCCCAAGGCTCTGTCCTTGGCCCTTTTCCCATATCTCTTAATTCTTTTTGTCTTAGAAGGCTCATCTATTTTCAAGGACGTAGAGATGATCTCTATTCTAACGACTTTCAATAAACATGTTTCTAATCCCAATTAGTCCAATGGGATATAGTATCTCATTTTCAACTGCCTGCTTCCTATCTACATTTGAATATCCTTTTGGGATGTCAAACTGAATTCATCATTTCTCTATGAACAAATCTACCCCTCCTCCTATTTCCCTATTTCTGCCAATACTAACACCATACTTAGAGTCTCCCAGACTCTAAACCTTGGGGTTATCTTTGACCTTTCCTTCACTCTCTAGTTCATATGAAATCAGTTGACAAGTCATGGTGTTTTAGCATCCAAACATCTCTTACAGGCATTTCCTCATTTGTGTCTCTACTGCTATTAACTTGTTTTTAGCCTTTGGTCTTTAGTCTGGCCTATTACCAGGGCTTGGTCTTTCCCACTAGAACATATCTTTCATGAAATCAACAAAGCAAATTCTTTGATTTCTTCCTAATATCTGACTCTATCATTCTTCTGTGCAAAAGTGCTCAGCAGCTCTTGAGTGCCTTTGAGATAACATACAAACTCATTGACCTGGAATTCCTGGGCCCTTCCAGTGTGACTCCATTCTACCTTTCCAGTCTTATTTCATTCATCCGTTTCATGCTCTAACTTCAGTAGATTACACTATATTCTATGCAGTGATTTTGTCTTCTCCTGCCCCTTTGGATTTCTAGGGACATTTCCCATAACTGGAAAGTACTCTCACATATTGATTATGCATTAGAACCTTTCTCTTCTTTAAAGATGTCACATTTTTTTTTCAAGAAAGCTTGTCTAAACCTCAGGTCTAGAAGCCTCTATGTTTGACAAATCATTTTATCTTAACTCATATTATGATTATCTTCTCCTACTCTGATGCTTCAGGGTAGTATGGAGGTGACAAAAATGAGGGCAGACCACAACAGCGGTCTAGAAAATAAGCTCTGACAAGTTCTACCAGTAGACTGCACACTTTTTGGGGAATTATTTTACTAATGACACCCGAGAAAAATTAGAAAGAACTCATAGTCGTTGTGACACTCTACACTGTCCTTCTTTGTAATAACCGTGGTAAACTGGAGGAAAATGGGGCAGAGCATGCTGAAAGTCATACTGTTTTTAAACCTTCTACACATTTTTCACTAAACGTTTTATACTTGAAACATAAAATTCTGGTCCAATGGCCATTCAATAGACATATTGATGAATGAATGGAATCACACCAATCCCAATATAGTCACTATTCATAACAATAGAAGAAAGAAAGAAATTGCAGCTAAGTGGAAAGATAGCTAATAAGTTTTTCTTTAAGATGCAAATAAAGGAATTAAGAAAGTTGGTTTTATCATGAATACATAGGAAATAAGGAATATCTTCTATTGGGAAATTGGGGCATCTCATATCACAATGCTCATGATAAATATACAAAAAGGCCAACATGAAAATAATTACAGCATGTGTGGCAACATTTGTTGCAGAAGATGAAGAGGTAAAGAAATTCTACAAAGAATTTGAAAAAAATTCTCCCAATGAAATCAGTATATTACTTTATACTCAGCAACCTCAATGAAAAAGATGGAAATGGGGGAGGATGTTAAGAAAAAAAAGTTGGAAAATATGGATCAGGAATATGAAATGAATGAGGCCAAAGACTTACAAATTGCACAGAAGCTTCATATATATGTATATATCATATATATGTATATATATGTACATATACATATATGTATATATGTATGTGTGTATATCTATATATGGTATGTATATGTGTGTATAGGTAGATATAGATATAGTCATATAGATATAGATATATAGACCAATAGTAGATATAGATTATCTATATCGAGATATATAGATATAGATAGATAGATCTATATATATGCATATAGATCTATCTAGCTATCTAGCTATAGATATATAGATATAGATATATATCTAAACAGAATTGTGTGTGTATAACACTTTCTTGCAGAATGGAATTCATAGGCACTGGGCATAGAGATCACTGTATAACATCACAAAGAAAAAGTAAAACTGATTAGATTTTAACAGACAGGAAATGATTCATTACTGAAATTGGAATCATCACTGAATCATCTGTCTCTGTATATACAGACCTTCAAATTGTTCAAGCAGAAATCAAAATTAGTACAAATTTTCATAAAAGAATTCAAATGAGAAAAAGAATGTGGTGTATAATTCAAATAATTCCCCTTTAGACCATCTGAACAACCCTTTGATGACAAAAAATTGAATCTGAATAGATTAAATGACACAGATATGGGTTATAACAATTTCATAAAGATGTTTAACTAATATACCAAATTCAATAACAAGAACAAGAATCTAAAAATTCAGCAAATCCTTGACTTACTTGCCAGAGAGATATGCCAGCCAAGAACAAAACTTTTATAATATTCATTCTTTTGCAAGATCTTACAGAACAAGATGACAGAATAATATTAATTACATTATCTCATAAAACAAAGAGGGCAAGCAGAGGGTAAAAAGAGTTTAAAGAAAGCTTTGTGAGAAACTTCAGTAAGAAAAATCACCTCAATAGCATTTAAAGATGCAAACAGGAGGGCAACACATTAGAAGAAAAATAGAAAAGATCTGCATTTTTTTCCTCTTCAACAATGAGGATAATAGAGCCACCAATTTGAACTATAAAATCAGAATCCAGTTACACATACAGAGAATGTATACATGGCACTAAAGAGATGAGAAAAGTAGACCAACTATACAGAAGCAGGTCCATCCTGGAGATAATGAGAGGGTTTAGGGACCAATTATCAAGACATCAGTTGAAGGGGAAGGTACAAAAGAAGTGGGGAAAAATATTGGATCTTATAAAGCCCTCCCCAAAACAGGTGAGCTAGAGAATACCAACAACTACCACCATCTATGTCAACTTGCTATATATACACAAATTTTATGAGAATAATCTCAATATGCATAAAGGCCATTCTTCATAATAGAATTACTTAGGAATGGTCAGGCTTTCAAAAATCATAATCCACAGTGGACTATATATTTCAGATGATATGATTCCATATATACACTG
>CM053626.1:3779230-3810092 GCA_028646595.1 Phalanger gymnotis | reverse complement strand
CAGCTTCTGGCTTCTGGAGACCATTGGTTCCCAAGTTGGCCCCTCTTAAGTCTTTAATCTACACCCACACAGGTTTCACACCTGATAGGGCTTTGGGCCTGGGGCTTAGCACTTAACAGCTGAAAGTACTTCCACTCAAAAGGAACAAAAGCCATACTAAGGAGACAATTTTGCTTAACAACACAAATGTATTCCACACATGGGGCACAACTCATGAAAATGCATGGAGGCAAGAGATAAAGTACTGCTTTCACAAAGAACCAGTAGTTCGATGTGGTCGAATTGGAGACTTTATGAAGGGGAAGAGAGATAATAAAGACTGAAAGGGTAAGTGGGAACCACACTGTCCAGGAGTGCCTTAATTGTTAGGCTAATGAATTGGGATTTTTGTAGAGGCCATGGTAGCTAATGCTAGAATGAATGGATGAGAAATTATAAAGCCCTTGTAATGCGTCAAGTGCCTTTTTTTCACTGGGGATACAAGTACAAGTGTAGCCTGCTTTCAAGAATCTTACATTTTGCTGGGGAAGACAAGACTCATAGGGCAATGCTGAATAGGAAGGGGCACTTTTACCTGAAATCTCTATAGGTGGTGAGAGTGGCATCGGGAGAGTAGACTGAACCACCCTATCTAGGAGCAATGTAAGAGTTGGTTGAGAATGGTTCATGGCTTCTAAATTGGAATGGAGTGACAGTAGAAAGTACAAACCTACATAGAGGCTTGAGAAGAATACTAGAAAGGAGAAAGTGAAGTCAAATATGGTTCAGGTTCTGTTGAAAGAGTGGTCCAGAAGAGGCAGTCACCATTCACAGCAGACCTGGACAAAAGTTTCAGAAATGAAGAAGTTGAAACCTCCAGAACACAGTCTCTGGTGTGGGTGTGAATGGCAAGATGCTCAGTTACTCAGACAGGAGAGGGAATCTCAACTAGGGTACTTGTCATTTGAATGGAGAAAAAGAGACAGATGGGAGTGATTTTTTAGGAAGTAGAAATGATAAGAATGTTGAGTTTATAAGGAATGAAAAATGACAATTTATTGGGTGGGGGAGTGATTGAGTGGGATGTATTGAGGATAACTTCTAGGAGGCAAATGTGTGTGCCTGGCTGATCATGCTCTCAACAGAAATTGGGAATCTAAAAAGTGTGAATTGAATGAGTTTGAGGTGCCTATGATGTCCAGAGGGAAGATCTGGAGCTAAAAGGACTTCAAAGATTGCTTTGTCCAACCCTCTCATTTTGCAGATAAATCACTTTCTTCTAGCCTGATCTCCAACTTCCTTTGGGAAGAGTGGCATCCTCCACTCAGTAATGAGTACTCTCACACCTCTTCACACCCTTCATGTGTCAATGATTCTGAACTGCTGCAGGTTATCATTCAAACTGCATTCCCTGAACTCCTATCTGATTCCTTATCCTCATCCCCTCAACCCGGCTATTCCAAAGTTTCAACCAAACATTACCCAGCCCTTCCACTGTGCCCTGTGGAATGCCTGTTCCATAGGCAACAGAATTTCCTTTATCCTAAATCTTAATCTCACAGTTTCCATCTACTAGCTATTACCAAAACCTGGATTCTACTCCACCACCCCCCCACCCCCCGCCACCAGATGACACAGTCTCCTTTGCCACTGTTGCCAGTGTTGACTGCATCTTCACTCATTCATCGTGGTTCATGAGTTGAGAAACAGGAGTGAGAGTACTCCTTGCTTCCTATTGCCATTTCCAGATTCTCCCCCTAACTCCATCAATCAGTAATCCATCCTACTTTTAAGGTTTATGCTATTTATATCTACTACCCAATCTAAATCCTAGTAGCTGCTGTCTACACACTTCCAGATAACTTTCCTTCCTTCCTCAATGAGTTACATATAAGAGTTATGATTTTTCTCTCCTTTCCAACTCCTGCCTTCATTGTAGGGCATTTAAACAAATGTCTTGACTTTCCCTCAAATGCTCTAATTAGTCAGTTCCTCAACCTACTCCTTTCCCATGACCTACTCCTTCACCTTACCTCAACCCACACAAAGATAGTCATATCCTTGATCTTGTCATTACCCACAAATGTGCCACTTCCATGTTTGAGGATTCCCAAATCCTCTCATGTGACCATAATCTATTGAGTTTTCACCTCTATCTCTTCCTTCTCTTACAAAATCCTACTTTTTATCAACACCCACACCATGACCTCCAGTCTTTCGACCCATCAATTCTATCCCAGGATTTCTCTCCTACACTAGTCTCTCTTTCCTTTTTACCCCATATTGATGCCTTGGTGAGCCAATTCAACTCTACATTATCCTTTTCTCTTTAATTCCTAGACTAGTTAACATTTTGTCAATTAAGACCTGCTGAGCCTCAGACTTGTGTCACTTCGACCATACATTACCTTTACTCCTATATACATGTTGCTGGATGACAGTGAAGAAAATCAAGAAACCATACTGACAGGGTACGCTACAAATTTATGTTATGCAATCTCAACTGGGCCCTCACAGAATCAATCCTTCTATTTCTGCCTTGTCAACTCACTCTCCCACTTTTCACAGCCACTCTTCCAAACCTTTTCATCCCTCTTCACACCTCCCATAGTGTTTCCACCCCTACCCTCTCAACTGAGAACCATGCTTCATACTTTAGAGAAAAATTTGAGGCATGAGCCTCCTGAGACTCCTCTTCCCCCTCTTTCCCATCTCACATCACTCATATGGCTTCTGCTTCCATATTCTCCTTCAGCCCTCTCTCACAGGACCTTGCTTTTTCCCTCTACTTGCTAAAAGTGCTACCATTCCATCATGTCTCCTCCAACAGATTGAATTCCCTCTCAGTCATTCCTATTCTATCATTTCTTTTTAATCTAGCTCAATGCCCTCTTTCGACTAACGAGAAAACCAAGGATGTGGGAAGCCAAGAGAATCTATTAGAGCTGCTTAGTAGCAGAGTATAACGGCAACCACACTGGCATGCCTAGGGTAGCTGCTAGTTCAGGTTCTTCTAGCTGCTTTACCTGGAAAGCAACTTAAAAGGAGTCAATGATCTTCTTTAATTAAATAGAAAAAATACAAAGAGAAATAAAGGCCAACAGACAGGGCTCCACTGCCTGAATCAAAGCTTCACATCCACCACTGAATTGAGAGAGCCTTTACCTCTGAGGAGTCAGGGAGTTCCGAACATACTGCCACTCAGAGTCTCAACCAGGGCATCACAACCTCTTTCTCATAAGCAAGCCCCCAAAGCAAAAGCTCTTCTCTCACAGTATATACTCTTTAGGCTCTGTGACTAATTAGAAATTAATAAAAGGTCTTTTCCTTTTGTTTCCTTTTCCTAAGGGAAGCAAGCTTCCCTTAATGGGTTCCACATGAGGCCTATTGAAGGGTGGGGAAGATCTTATTCCCTACTAGCCTTACACAGAGCCAGAACAGGAGTTACTATCTGTTGGTATTTAGTCAAGGTTAATTTTCCCAAACAATGCCTAAAGATTTCCACTGGGTGTGTTTCTTTATAGGTGTCCTGTGTAAGAATTGTTCTGATGGGAACTAAGTCCCCGAAGCATTAACATTCTGGAGTGTTTTCTGCCCCCACCTGATTCCTGGCTTCTAGCCCCATTGGTTCAATAAAGTTAATGAGAAATGCCTAGTGAGCAACTCCAACTGTCAAAATCCTTTAAAAAACTCTCCAGGGCAGCAATACCATCACCAAGCCTGTATACCAAAAAGAGCAAAGAAAGGGGAAGGAGACCTGTGTACAAAAATATTTCCAGTAGCTCTTTTTGTGGTGGCTAAGAATTGGAAACTGAAGGTATGCCAATCATTTAGGGAATGGCTGTACAAGTTACAGCATATGATTGTGATGGAGTACTATTGTGCTATGAGAAATGATGAGCAGAATGGCTTCAGAAAAACCTTGGGAAGTCTTATATGAACTAATGCAAATGAAGGGAGCAGAACCAGGAGATCTCTGTGCACAGTAACAGCAACATTGTAACAATGATCAACTATGAAAGACTTAGATTCTCTGATAAGGAAAGTTATCCCAGACAATTCCAAATGACCTATGATGAAAAAATGCCATCCACCTCCTGAGAGAGAACTGGTGAATTCTGATTATAGATTGAGGCATATTTTTAAACTTTATTTTTCATCATTTTGATCTGTTTTCTTTTGCAACATGGCTACTATGGAAATATGTTTTGCGTGACTTCACGTGTACAACCAATAACAAATTGCTTGCTCTCCCAAGGAGGGAGGAGGAGGCTGCAGGGAATAAGAGAATTTGGAACTCAAAATTTTAGAAAATAAATATTTAAAAATTATACATGTAAGTGGGAAATAATTAAATATGTAAAACATATACTGGGAGGAGAGAAACCCTCTGGGGACCTACTTCTGTGCCCAAAGTTTGCTCTTCCGAGGTTTAGGTCACAGGATTTTAAGAATTTAATCTAAGCTGTAAGAAAAAAAAAAACATTCATTTTCCTTCCTTTTTACAAAAATAAACTCTAGATTAAAATAATTCTTTCACCCAAATCCAAATCCACCCTTTTGCTCAACCCGGGTATCCACAGCTTGTGTCTCTGAAATGACCAGGCATGAGTTCCTGTAGCAGCAGAAGGTCAGCAAGATAAGACAAGAGTTTTTCCCCACCCAACAAAATGAACCCTGCAAAAGCCTCCTCCAGCCATCCCATCCAAGCCCTGAATGCTGACCTAAGAGCAATATACAATAGCTCCAATACAATTGGAATGTTTCTAAAAATAAGAGATTACAAACCAAAGCTTGGTCCAGGGGGAAGAAAAGAGCCAGCCATGGCTATGCACATTCAAAAAGGAATCCAGTGACTATGAGCTCCTGAGATCCAGATGGACAAAACCCAGCAGTGTTTCTCTAAATCTTGAGGAAGGGAACAGGCTGCTGTCATAGCAGATCAGCAAAGTCTCTGCCTTTCACCTTGTCCCTCCTCATCATCAGCTCTATTAACTTTAGTGAGATCCAATAACAATTTGGGATTCTGGCCCATTCTGGCTTCAAGATAATCCACTTCTGGGGTGAGGAGGGAGAGAGGGAACAGACTGGATCAGGAAATGTCCTGGATCAATTCAAATCATCACTCATGCTTGCTACTTCTTTGGGGGCTCTAAGAGGTTAAGCAACTTGCCCAGACTCACACAGTCAATATATATCAAAGGACATTTTATGTGGAGGTCTTCTGGATTCAGAGGGCGTTTCTGCCTCCACTGCCACTTCTGGCTTGGTTCTGGCTCTGATTCTCTCTCCCTCTCTCTCTTCCTCTCTCCCTCCCTCCCTTTCTGTCTCTGTCTATCTGTGTGCTTCTGTATGTTTCTCTCTGTCTGTCTCTTTCTGTCTCTGTCTCTCTCTCTGTCTCTCTCTCTGTTTCTCCCTCTATCTCTCTGTCTTTCTCTCTGTCTGTGTCTGTCTGTGTGTCTGTCTGTCTCTCTTCCTGTCTGTCTTTCTTTGTCTGTCTCCTCTCTGTGTCTCTCTTTCTGCTGTACCACAGCAGCCTCTGTAGATAGTAATCAGATATCTTATGAGAATTAGGAGGCTCTTAGATGCTTAGCCCTTCAAATGAGGCTTTGCTCCAATGACTTACAGGTTTAATATGATAGTATGTCAAATGCAGTCAAATTGACACATAAAGGATCAAGCTCATTTTTGTCCCTTTTGGTGCATCATCCAAGGCTTTTTTTTGCTTTAGAGGGAAAATCTACCCTTTAGGCATCTGCCTAAAACAAGCTGATAGAATCGAATAATACTGATTAACAACAGCATGTACAGAAATATTTACAGCAGCTCCTTTTGTGGTGGCAAACAATTAGAAATTGAGGGGATGCCCATCAGTTGGGCAATGGCTGAACAAATTGTGGTATATGAATGTAATGGAATATGACTAGGCTATAAGAAATTATGAGCAGGCAGATTTCAGAAATACCTGGAAAGACTTAAATGAACTGATGCTGAGTGAAATGAGCAGAACCAGGGGAAGATTGTACACAGTAACAGCCACATTGTTTGATGACTAACTGTGATAGACTTATCTCATCTTAGCAATGCAAGGACAACTCCAAAGGACTCATGATGAAAAATGCTATCCACATCCAGAAAAGAGGGTCTAAATGCTGATTGAAGCATATTATTGGCTCTCTCTTTTCTTTTTATTTCTTCCTCCTGGTTTCTCCCATTGGCTCTAATTCTACTTTATAACATGACTAATGTGAATATAGGTACAATATGAATGTATACGTAAAGCCTATATCAAATTACATGCCCTCTTGGGCTGGGGGGAGGGGAGAGATGTGGAGAAAAATTGGAACTCAAAATCTTATGGAAGTGAATGCTGAAAACTCAAAATATATAAATAAATTTTAGAAAATGATTAATAACCCACAAAAATACAGCTAGTTTTGTGTTGTCCTTCCATACACATTGTTTCAGAAGATCCTTACAAAAATCTTATGAGTTAACATCACTATCTTTTTGAGTTACCTGATCCCCAGGTGAAGGTACCCACCCAAGGTCACTGAGCTAGAATATTTTAGAGTAGGAACTCAAACCAAGGGTCTTTTAATGCAAAAACTAATACCTGTTTTTCTTCAACTACTTCATAATAGAGCCCTGGAGGAAAACTGTGTCCTTTTTTTTTTAAAAAAAAACTATATCTCTCTATTTCACCCAGCTTAGAGTAGCCACTCTACGACCCTATTCCACTGCTGATCATAACTGAAGGTTTGAGCTGCTCTGTCTCTGACCCTTCAGAGCCACCCTGTTCCTCTCCCCATCTCCCCATTTCTAGTGGCTCAACATATTGGTGTTTCACTGAGGCATATATCTCAAGCCTAGGCTTCCAGGGGCAGATATCTCTTCCTGGCCCTTCCCCAAACCTGCTCACTTTTGAAAGAAGAACAAAGAACACAGGAATGACCAATGAACCCAGAGGACTTTGTAAGGTCTTAGGGCATCTGTTAAAGCCAGCATTCACCGTAGGACCAACTAGATCCCTGCAACTAACTCCCAAGCCAGAGGAGACCTTGGAGAATATCTTGTCTAGGCCTTGACAAATCTTATGCTCTAAATCAGGGATTGGGAACTTCCCAGAACAAATCCCCTTCATAAAAGGATTTGTTCTAATTCAGTCAAAATCCCACACCCAAGGACCTAGAAGGTCACATGTGGCCTGAAGGCTGCAGGTTCCGCACCCCTGCTCTCTATATCCTCACCATCCTTGAAGTTGTCATAATCATGTCCAGTATGAGGGAAAGAGCTTGACCAGAAAGAGCAGAAGAGCCCTTCAGGTATGCATCTTAATTCAAGCCCCCATGGCCTGTCATCTGCTCTAGTGAAAGGCCCTATTCGTTATTCTCCCCGAATCTAGTTGCTCACCGTTCCAGAACATTCTTTATGCAGCAGCTACCAAACTAAGGGTCCTAAAATACAGGCCTAGTCACATTTCTCTACTATTCAAGGAGCTTCAGAGGCTCCCTATTGCCTCCAGAATTGCCAATGTCCTTCTCAGTTTGGTGTCACCACACGTCTGAACCATGATGCACCCTGGCAGAGCATGCCACTGGCCCTTGCCCTGAAGAGAAAAGGAAGATTGGCCCTTCACTCCTTCACTCATTCCAGCTAACCTCTCCAGATTGATTTCACATCACTTCCCTTAATTACCCTCTATGTTCCAGCAAAATCGATCCAATATGGTATGTCTCTAGTCTGGGGGTTCCATCTCCTCTTCCTAGAAGGAGCTTCACTGGCCTTTTCTCTTTGGGTCAGAGGTTCCTAACTCAGCCTGTGAATTTATTTATTTTTCATATCCTTTTATAACTATTTCATGTGATCAATTTTCTTTGTAATCCTAACCCTATTTTACGATTTTGAAAACATTATTCTGAAAAGGGGACTATTGGGTTCACCAGACTGCCAAAAGGGTCCATGACTCAAGAAAATTAAGAACCCCTGGCTTAGGTGAACCTTAACTTTCTTCAAAACTCAGCAAGTTAGCAGGGAAGGCAATGGATAGTTAGGTGGTTTCCTGGACAGGGAAGTGGGCTTGGAATACAAAGACCTGAATTTAAATCTTCCCTCGAACAATTACTTGTATTTGATGAGAGGCAAGTCACCTAACCTTTCTCCATTTATTTCCTCAACTTTAAAATAGGATGCCAGACTCTCTGACCTCTAACCCCCCACCCCAGCTCAAAATCTGTCTATGATCCTCTTCTCTTTCTTCTAATTGCCTTCCATTTAGTTATCTAATAAGAATTTATCCTATTCATACAAAAAGAAGAGCTAGCTATCTGTGTTTCCTGAACCCTCTTTTGCTGTCCTGCTGCATGTGCAAATGCCCACTTTATTTGGTGTTTGTAAATTTCAGAGCAATAAAACAAATCAATGGGAGAAATTGAAATATTCTGTTTTTCTCCAGTGTCCTATGGAATGTAAGGCCCTAGAGAGGAGGGACAGCTTTTCATTTGGTCTTTGCATCCCTGGAGCCTAAAACATGTTTATTAAACTTAATAAATAACTATATCACAATTAATTAAAATGAATAAATAAGTTCCCAACATTGGATAAATCCTCCTCAAATGGAAATAGATTTCACTCTCCTGAGAACTTTAGAAGATTCCTTCAAGCCTATGTTGGGAAGAGAACTGAAGGGGACAAAGCTTTCTTGAAGGCTCCTTGGGTTTATCATTCACCTCACCCTGGGTGGGAGGTGGGGGGGGAGGCAGGAAGAGCAGCCACCCACCAGGCACACATCTCAAAAAGCACATTCTCCAGGTACGCTTCACTTCCACTTCAAACTGGTCCAGAGAACCTTACCAGGCTACTCAGACACTATCAGCAGAGTGAAAGCAAAATAGCCCTAAGCCCAAAGCAGGAGAACAGGCATTCATGGAGAACTGAGGGAGGACTCTGGAGCAGAGGCTTGTGATGGCTTTGAGCACTGCCTGCTGTTTTAAACAGAATAAATACGGAGAAAAAGAGACACTTTGAATAGCCATAGAGCCGGAAGGAACCTCAGAGACCATCAAGTCTGATCCCTAACTTTATAAATGAGGGAACTAAGGCCCGTGGCGGTTAACCGATTTGCCCATAATCACATAGGAAGGAAGCTTCAGATACATGATTTGAACTTAGGGTCTCTGATTCTGTAACCAATTAATCCCTAACGGTTTTGCTAAACCTGGGGCAAGTCAATCATCTGGGTGACTAGCGTTTGGCTGGAATCAGGACAAGCTAAACTCAAATCCGGCTTCATATTGGTTATGTAACTCTGGCCAAGTCACTCTGTATGCCTAAGTCCCTGACACATAGTAGGTGCTAAAAATGCCTGTTCACTTCCCTTCCCCTGCTCCGTCCATCTAGCTGTGGCACGACCAGTGGCATTAAGGCAAATGGCCTTGATTCTTTGACTGCCCCTTTTCTTGTCAGACCTTTTGCCCCTCCGTTATCTGGAATAAGAAACAAACAGCAAGAAAGAGAAAGGCAGAAGGTTATCAGAAAGTTTCGAAATCCAAGTCTTGACCAGATGTGCCAAGAGAAAGGGGGAGCCAAGGGATGAGATCCAGAGAGTCTAGCCACATCAAGGCTGTAAGACAGAACAATGAATGGCTAAAAGTTTCCATCTAGTCTCTGATTGCCTCATCATGCACGACAGCCCTAGAAGGTTTCGCCTCACCCACCAGATCCTTTCCCCAGGAGTAAGACCAACCTACCCTGGTGAGAGAAGGAGAGGGGATGAGGGCTGGAGAGATCAACAATGGAGTATGTATGTATTTAGCGACCCGAACACAGTGAACATTTTTTTTCAAGGTCGGTATTTGCTTAGGGGACAATTCATCTATAAGCAATAGTCTAAAAGGGGTGGGGAAGGAAGGAAACAAGGAACCCACGGATATAGGAGCCGCAACCTTTTGGAGGAGAAGAAACGTGGCCAAGAAGAGGTCAGCAACATTGGCCACGACGTGAGCCTCGGGATGTCTCGGGACACCTGCACGGGTCTGCAGTGAAAGTGGCAGAAGGTGAGGGGGAAGGAAGTGCCCAGCTGAGCTTCCCCAGCAATAAGTCCTGGGACATTATGCCACACGAGCCTCAGGCTAATTCCTTTCCAGGCTGTACTTCTGACTCCACAGGATCTTCTCCGGGAAGCCTCCCACCTGGCACTCCCCTCCCCACCTTTCAGCTTCCTTTCATGTATTATGTCCCCCCTCACCCCATTCGCATATAAACTCCTTTAAAGCAAGGCTCTTTCTTTCTGCTTGCATTTATATTTCCAGCACTTAGCCCAGCTCCTAACACACAGTAAGAGCTTCATAAACACTTGTTGACTCTATCTGAATCTGCTCATAACTGAGTGGGTACATCTGGGCTAGGTTTGACCCTCTTTTTGCCCAGCTTAAGTGATCATCTACTCCTCTCCTCACCAGCAATCCCTTTATTAAGCACCTACTCTGGTACAGTGGAAGGAATACTAGGTCTGGAGTCTAGTGACCTGGGTTCAAATCCCCAACCTGCCTCTTGCTACCTGTGGGATCTCAAGCAAATCACTTCTACCTCCTTGGCATCAGTTTACTCATTTGTTGTATTTGGGGGTTGGACTACCTAAAATTAATTATTAATTATTTTTTAGTTTTCAACATTCACTTTTATAAGATCTAAATTTTCTCCCTTCCCCTTCCCCTTCCCCTTCTTCAAGATGGCTTGCAATTTGATATAGCCTATACATATATAATCTTATTAAACACATTTATTGACTGACTTCTGAAGCCCCTTCTAGCTCTGGATCTGAGGTCCTATATGGCTCTGGTATTCCAGCTGGAGATACAAAGACAAAATGAACTATTCTCCATCATCACCCACCACCAGGTGGGGTACGCAAATGGATATGACACAATGTGATAAGGCAGACACAAAGGTCTAAGAAATTTGAGGGAGAAGCATTCACTTTCCAACAGAGTGCTCCTGGGAAGTGTGGAGGAGGTGGAACCCAAGGTGGAAAGTCAACAGATGCATAATAGATGAGAGCTTGTTCCAGGCATGAGTTCCATGGCCTGTGTGAAGGCATGAATGTAGGAAAGAAAGTGAGAGATGAGTTCAGGAGAAGCTAATAATGCAATTTGTCAAGAGTAGGGAATATGTGAAAAAGGTGGGAAAGGGAAAGTAGGATCAGATGGGAGAGGGCTTTGAGTGTCAAGGTAGGGAGCTTCCATTCTCTCCCAGGGGCAGTGGAAAGCCAGGGAGGGCTTTTGATCAAGGAAATTACATGATTAGACCTGTATCTTAAGAAGAGTATTTTGATAGCTGTGGAAAATAGAATGTAGACAAAAGAGACTGGAAACAGAGAGACCAACTAGGAAGTTATTAAAATAGTCTAAATGAAGGGTCACACTATGTGAGTGGGGAGCAGAGGTGAATTCATATGATTTGGCCATTGATTGAACATGTGATATGGGGAGGGGGGAGGAGAGAGTCAAAGATGACTCTGATGGTGAAAGGTTTGAGTCTGGGCACCCGGACAGATTGGAGTGTCCTAACAGAGAGAATTTAGAAAAAGAGGCAGGTGTTGTGGGTGAGATAATGACCTCATTTTGAGATATTTCCCATGTGAGTTGCCATCAAGGTGGATCTGACAGTTAACCATTGGAGACTGGAATCTGAGGTCAAGCAGGGGCTAGACGTATCAATTGGTAGTCATCGATAGAGTTTATTGAAGGAAGAAGGATCAAAAGAAGAGGTCCAAAGGCAGGACCTTGGGAAATGCCCAAACTGAAGTATTTCATCTCTATTCCTTGGATCCTCCTGCCTCCTCCTCCATGCAGGAGAGTTCACAAGCATTTCCAGAATGTTAGCATGTTGAAAAGGTCTTCAGAAGCATCTCTACTTTTTTCAGAAAATTAGCCCTTTATGAACCCTTGCTATAAACAAGTTCAGGAAGGGCAAATCATGACAGAATGTGGTGGTTTCCTCTTTCTTTGCATTTCAATTGACAATTAGAAACATGGTATTTGCTCATGAGACATCCTTCTTTCCTTCCCTCCTTCCTCCCTCTCTCTCTCCTTTCTTCCCTCTCTCCCTTTTCTTTCTTTCTTTCCTTCCTTCCTTCCTTCCTTCATTCCTTCCTTCCTCCCTTCCTATAGTGAGGAGCAGATGCTATCCAGATCAATGGATTGTTCCTGGTGGTGGAATGGAGCCTAAGGAAGAGCCAGGTGGAGCTGCAGTAAGAGAAGTGTATGAAGAGGCTGGTGGCAGAGGAAAATTTGACACGCTTCTGGGGATATTGGAGAACCAAGACCAGAAGCATGGTGTTTGTCAGACTGGTAGGATTCTGTTAACATAAGAAGGAATAGAGAATGGGTCAAGGCTGAAGATGCCATTAAAGTTCTTCAGTGTCATAAACCTGCACGTGCTGAGTATTTGAAGGGGAAGATGAAGTTGGGTTGCTCCCCAACCAATGGAAATTCTCTGGTTCCCACCCTTCCAGACAACACTTCTTTTCTTTAACTTCTGCTAGACCCCAGGCTTGCCGTCTTCTGTAAGATTGATGTCTAGATGACCACACATAGTTTCACAAGGAGAAGGCTACTGTGTTTGATAGCCATATGTCCCAAATGTCATACACTATATGTTCAGGCAGTTTTCATGTTTTTCAAATGTTTTGAAATATTTCCCTTTTTTAACAGTGTAAAAGTATTTCAGCAAACCAAAGCCATATGGATTTCATGAAGATGCCTTCACTAGGTGCCCTCTCCCTCTCCCAAATACATTTTTGTTTTTCAGATTGCTCTGAGTTGAGGCTCTCACACCAACTGACCTGGTGTGGCTGTCTGAAGTTGTTTGTTTGCTTGCTTGCTTGTTTGTTTTAAAGGAAGTCAAGGTGAGAGAGGACTAGAGATGATGACAATACTTTCCTAAAGTATTGACCCATTGAATGCAAGCCTTCTATAGTGGTTGTTTGTTTTTAGAGTGCATTTCGAAAGATTAAATGTTTATAGTGCCACTTTGTTTCAGATACATTATAGTCCTCATGATTTCTCGGAATTTAAAAAGAATAAATGCATACCAAACACCACTTCTCTACCATTAGAGGATATTATTTTGTATACATGTGGTATTTTTTCCTTTAAGATTTAAACATATTTGTTTTTGTTTTGTTTTGTTTTTGTTTTTTCCAATGCCAAGTATGGCCCACATTTAAGTATGAGATGCTGCTGTCATACTGTATACACCCTGGAAATGTACAAAATAGATCATGAAAAGCAGCATTAAGATTAATCTTCAACCTCCCTTTGATTTATCATCCTTTTTGTGCAGAATGCCCTAGGAAAGGCATGTATTATTTTTAATGGAGAAAAAAACACTACTTCACACAATTAGTCATTTTCATCATGAACTGCCTTTTTAGTTGGTTTGTGTCATTAATCCACTGCTAGAAATAGCACACTAGCCTCACACTCAAATACTTTCTCTTTCGGTTTCTGCCACTCCTTTTACTCCCTGGAAGCTACCGGGTTATCTTTCCTGGCAAATAATAGCCAATAGAATTGAAGATATTCAGGTATATGATGGAAAGCTTACCTTGTTTTAGAAACTTTTAAATGTTCTACAAACCCCTCAAATTTTACTCCCAATGAAAATTTAGGAGTGGGACATTTTTGCATCTCTTCATTTCGAAAAAAAAAAAGATTAAGATTTGAGTTTTTAAGTTCTTTTCACTCTTAAAATTTTTAAGACATCTAAAACCAAGAATCCCATTTAAATGCAAATACCTCCTACCTAATCAGGTCAGAACTGAGATTTAAATATAAAAATCT
Source organism: Phalanger gymnotis (assembly GCA_028646595.1). Classification (NCBI taxonomy): domain Eukaryota; kingdom Metazoa; phylum Chordata; class Mammalia; order Diprotodontia; family Phalangeridae; genus Phalanger; species Phalanger gymnotis. The sequence continues at coordinate 3,796,269 of CM053626.1, read as the reverse complement.
TTAGCATTTAGAAGAGATGCAGGGTTAAAAATTATTCCATAAATATTTGTAGACATTCTAAATGGCAAATAGTGAGTGGAAACTGGAAAGTACAGGTAATTTAAATACATTATTCAGTACACAAACTGTTAACCTACTTTTAAAACACAATTGTGCAAAATTTGGCTATAAATGAAAATTGAGTGCTGTTACACTTTTAGGAATTATTGGTGCCACAGTTTGAAATGAGATCTTGTGCCAATCACACACACCAGATCTTAAGTACAAGTTCTTATTCACATGAAAATAGGTTTTGAAAATATATTAATACCACTAACCAAAAGAAATGAAGAAAGCAAAAAATGGACATTTGGAGAATTTCCTATTCAACTTATGTAACTTGATTGAAAAATGTTATTTCTCCTTGTACAGGAAGCTAAATATCTTCTAAAAAAATTCTGGGCAACCTCTCTCAGTCTCATGAATTGACTTAGAAAAATCTCACGAGCTAGATATTTCTCAGAGTAACATAGGCATTTGAGAAGTTTCTTTGAATTACAAACAGTCAAAAGAAACCAAATTTTTGTTTTATGAACTCAATTTTTGTACATAAAACTACTCCCACTTAACATTCTAACACTGCAGATTTTAAACAAGCTCATACATGGTATTCTTTGAGGTAATAATTCATGATCTTATTTTTGTAACTCAAACTCAGTATTTGATAAAAATATAAAAATGCACAGCATCAATGTTAACCAACTCATAAAAGTACTTAGCCTATAAGCATTTGTTGTATCATTTTGGGCCAGAACATTTGGGTTTGGTAGTGCCACATCAGGATTTCTTAATGCCATTCACTGTAAAGGTCTCTTTAGTCTCTATGCAAAATTCCCTTAATTAATTTTGATTTCTAAAGCTTCTTTTATAATTTAACAGAACATTTTACAGTTCTCATACTTCAAAGTAAACAATGTATTACCACAGGGTTGACTCTTGTTCAGATGGGTCTGGCAGAATTACATTTTTAAAACCCTAAGCAGAGATAGCTTTTTCTATGTAGAAAGGAGGAGACTGAAGACACCTTCAGCCCAAATACAGATGAGCACCAGTGAAGTGGCCAGATGTTCTCTCATCCCCATCCCCTGAACTAAATCCTGCTTTTAAAACATTGTCATCAGATATTAGGTCAGTTACTCATTGGTACATCACTTAAATCCAACTCACTCGCCTGTTCTGGCATCACCTCCCTGATGTCACGGTCATCTTCAAGAAGGAAGGACAAAATAGCAGCAAATAAAAATTTAATAAGTTCCCATTGATTGATTGACATTTATACCCATAAATCACTCGACTATCAATTCAATAAAGTTTTGGGCATTGTTTTGTTTTTTTTTCCTCTTGATACAAGGAAAACCACAACACTGGATTGTGAGTTTTCTATTCAGAATGGTAAAGATTTGGAGTAGAAGAAACTGGCATTGAATTCCACTCTACCACTTTTACCAAGTTATTTCCTTTTTTTGGACCTCAGTTTTCTCACATGTAAAATGTATCTCTTTCAACTTTAAAACCATCATATGTCATAATCCCATAATATATATGTCACATCAATTAATCAGTAAACATTTATTAAGCACCTACTAAGTGCCAGGAATGGTGCTAAGTTCTGGGGGTAACTTTTGTCTCTTAAAAAGAGACAAAAGATAATCCCTGCCTTCAAGGAGCTCACATTCAAACAAATATATACAAAGCAAAACATATGCAGAATAAAAAGGAAATAATTAGCAGAGGGAAGGTACTGGAATTAGAGGGCTTAGGAAAGACTTCTTGTAGAAGGTGGCATTTTAGCTCGTTCCCATCTATGCAAGAGACAGATATTTCTAACATTTTACTTTTGTAAAATAAAAGAGAAAGAGAATAACTATACCAGATTCAGAAGGAATATCAGACCTTAGTTCAGAGGGAAATTCGAGATATTCAACCTAATTAATGAGCCCATGCCCTTGGCAACCCCCATAATTTTTAACTTCTGTAAAGTTCTTTGCAAATATTTCTTATTTATCCCAGAAAACAGACAGGAGGTAGATGGTACATTATACAATATTATCCCCATTGTATAAATGAGGAAACTAAGGCAAAGTGCAGCTGTGACTTGTCCAAGGACACCCAACTATTAAGTGTTTGAGGCTGGATATGAGCTCAGATCTTCCTAACTATACAATGGGCTTCTCAGTCCTTCTGAGCTGACTGTTGGGGCTTTCTAGCAGAACCCCAGTTGGTAGGAAACAAAAAATAGTGTATGTGTGAAAACGTGTATCTAAGTATGGCTCTAAAGACAGGAAAGCAACCTGTAGGGTTGGATTTGGGGAGGTGATCTAGACAGGTGACATGTATCAATTCACAGATCACAGATTGAGAATGAGATGGTATCTTAAAGGTCAGCTGTCCAAAGCCTATTTTACAGATGGAGAAACTGAGGTCCAAAGATGGAAAATGCCCTTCCCATGGTTACCAGTGATATGTGTTGATTGTTGTTGTTGCTGAATCATTTTAGTTGTGTCCACTCTTTGTAACCCAATTTGGGGTTTTCTTGGCAGAGATACTGGAGTAGTTTGCCATTGCCTTCTGTGGCTCATTTTCAGATTAGGAAACTGAGGCAAACAGGGTTAAGTCACCTGCACAGTGTCACACAACAAGTGAGTGTCTGTGGCCTGATTTGAACTGAGGGAGATGAGTCTTCCTGACTCCAGGCCCGGTACTCTCTCCACTGCCCCACCTAGCTGCCAGAACTGCATTCAAGACACTTCTTAGCAAAGCCATAAATCCAAGAATTATTTTTCTGGTCTTGCTATCCTATAGCCTCATAGGTTATAGGACAAATGGTTTAAGAGAAAGAGTTAGAGGCTGTAGAGGCAGAGTTCAGCCAGTCATCCTGATCCATATCTAGTCACTGGATCCAGATGGCTACAGAGGAGAAAGTAAGGCTGGTAACTTTGCATAACCCTCCTCTACTTAAATCCAATTCCCTTACAAGTCATGGCACCACATTCCTGATGCCATGCTCCTTTTCAAGAACAAAGGACAAACTACAGCATGCTTCAGCTGTGCTCCTTTCTAGACGGAAGATGCTCTTGCCCCATTGGTCTTTTCCTGATTGGTCAGTTCCTCCCTGAACCTTCCATTTAAGGAAGCACCCAGGCCAGCAAAGTCCATGCCATGCCATCCCCACTCCCTAGCCTTCTTTCTCCTCTGTTCCCCTGAGCTAGTACCTTTTTCCACCTCCTGTCTCCCACCCTCTTCAGCTTCCTTTTACTTTTATTGTCTTTCCTCATCAGAACGAAAGATTCTTCATGGCAAGGTCTGTCTTTTTGTTCCTCTTTGTATTCCTATTACTTAGCACAGTGGCTGGCACATAGTAAGAATTACATAAATGTTGGGTGACTTGTTGACTTGATTCCTTTGTCCGCTCCAACCAGATGCCTCCATGACACATCATTTGTCCCCTCCATTGCAAAGGAAAAAATAGTTGTAGGCTTAAGATAACTGAGAAGCAGAATGGTTTGGCAATAAGGTCCCCATCTGTCCTTCTTCACCTTTGCCAGATGCTCAGTAAGCATAGAACCATCTTGAGGTCTGATATCATGAGATGATCAAATCAATACTGTAAAACAAGGCTGTCAATGCAGTGAAAAGGGATCTTAGTATCAAATGGATGTATTGTGCATCATTCTTTTTATTTTGCAAGTGAAAGCTGTTGTAATGACCCTCTTCTGCCCACTGCCCACTGCCACTGCTAATGCCTTCCCTCTGAGACTACAGATTCAGCTGTATTTGCATGTACTTATCTATTTGTGTATTATCTCCTGCATTAGAATGTGAACTCCTGACACAGTAGGCAATTAATAAATGCTTCATATCCTACATCCTCAAGCCAATCTACTGTATTTGCAATTGTGATTCATTTCTTTTCTTGGGGAAATGAACAAACCAAATCTAATGAAAGAGAATTAAGATCTTGGCTACATGAAAATTGTCTTGGTATACATCCGCTGCATAATGTTGCCTCTTGAGTTTTAAGAGTTAGCCACATCGAAATTACTTTAAACCTTTAACATGAGTCAACGCTTCTCTGAATGATTTATGAAAGTGAAACTGCACTTTAGAAACTTAGTGATTATCGGAAAGGAGCATATGTCACTTTATAAAACCACTTCCAAAGTTTAGGTGAAAAGAGACACTAGAAGATCTAAGGGCTGTGCTATGCTAAAACACTTTTATGGGTCTAGGATTTAATACTTCGGTACAGTTGTACACATTTTTCTATTGGGTATTCTCTAGAGATAAACTGAAGTGTTTGTAAATTATTCTAACTGCCTTTCTCCTGAAAACAAAACAAAAATGCAATCCTTCACACTAGAATAAAATACAAACAAGGCTCTCATATTTCCATTATTCCTAGGCTTAAAAAAAACGGAAGTAACTCTACGTTTTTAAACAAATTATAATAGCTAGCATTTCTATAGCACTTTGATGTTTAAAAAGTGCTTTATATGTATTATCTCATTTGATAAAATCCAGCTCTCACAGAATAGAGATCTTTTAGGGTTTTCTGATGCTTTCTGAGGAGACTCAGGAACCAGGATGGATGTGAGCTGCTTGGCATCAGCAGGTATTGGATAAGCAAAGGTAAGGAAGGGTTTGGAACCTATGGTGACATCAGTAATGAGTGTTTTTTTTTAATTTCATGCTGGAATATTTGCCCTGCTCAGCTCCACCTGGTGGAGTTTCTGGCTTCCTTCAAGGCTCAGTTCAAAATCTATATTTTATAGGAAACATTTCCTGATGCCCTCTGCTGCTTGCGTCCTCCTCCCAAAAATCACTCTGGATGTACTGTCTCTAATTTTCATTTGCTTATCTGAGCGGACATTGTTCCCTCATTCCCCTAGGATATTCTTCTAGGCAGGAGCTATTTCCTTTTATCTCGGTCTATCACCTTCCTAGAACGGTATCTAATCCATAATTTAGAAATGAACAAATTTGATCTCTCCACTAATGAAAGTGATTTTGAGTAACAGCACACAATCAAACAGTTTCTAATCCATAGGAATCCTAAGATGAGAGTCTCATGGGTGGGGCAGACATAGATGGATTGGGATTTGCATTGTGGAAAGGCAAACTCAAAGCAATGAGATCATAGACTCATTGGAAGAAATATTGCAGTAAATGGTTTAACTTCTCAGATAGTAAATGATACAAATTCAATTGAGCTACAGTTGTCTTAGTATAATGTGTGTGTGTGTGTGTGTACGTGTGTAGCATTTTACTTTTTGTAAGCTGTCTTGGAATGCTTAGATCATGACATCAAAACATTTTCTCATCTTTGGTACAATCTTAAAAAGTCACATGAAATTTGGTTCTTTTGCCAAACAGGATACAAGAGTAGTCACTACAAGTGGGTGTATTATCCTCAATGGCCACATCTGGGTGATGTGAATGAGGTGCAAGTCATAACTGGAGGCGGAGATGCACGTGTGTTAATGGAAACATAGCTCTTCCTTCTGGATATGCCAAAGCAAGCCAAGAGTCAGCTCTCCAAATTTTTAGTTTTGACATAAGAAGTATTTCTGGATTATATGCTCCCTCCCTGCCCACCCCCCATACACACACAAGCGTTTTCAAAGCCAGAAAATTTCTGGTTTTTTATTATCACCTGTCTTTGACTTAAGATGGTTGATTAAGTTCATTCTCTTTTATAAGCATAACATTAATTCCCATGCAAACCCCGTGGCTGCAAAACCCAACTTCAACCAGGAAAAGACCTATAAACTAAACTTCTGGATGCTAGAGGTCACCAAGGGAATGCTGAAGAGGGCCCTCGGCTCCAGCCACCATCTTGGGCATCCAGAAACAGCATGGAGACACTCAGAGCTGAAGCTGCCTGACACTTGGCTTGGCTGCTCGGCAGCAGACAGGCTGTCAGTGGCTTTCCCTGTCCAAGCCAACAGTACGTTGTTTAAGAGTTACTTCTACGTTAAAAAAGGAGCCAAAGCCTGTACTTCATGTAGAGGCTAGAGAATTCTTTCTATTCCGCGAGAATGCAAAACGTCTTCCTGTGCATGGCTGTGGTCTCCAAACACTGCCATAATCCTACCCTGACCAAGCCTGCTTTGTAAATGGCTGGTACCACATCTAGTGTGGGGAGCTTGATTTCCAGGTCTGCTTCCACTCTCACATCATTTATTTTAAAAAGTTATCCCAGAGGTGGCCTCTCTCTGCCCCAGGAGAAATGCACACACTTGATGGAACTGATGCCTCTTAACTTGAACTTTGGGTAATTATTCAAAGAGCAGGTGGCTACCTTCAAAACATGTCTCAGGCGGGAAAGCCCAGGCAGGCATAACATGACCTCATTTCTAAAGGAGAACGCAACCAATACAAGACTGTTCCAGTTTGATTCCAGGGAAGGACTCCGCGACAACGCGGCTGCATTTCACCAGCAGATGGTCATCGAGGTGGAACACACATACAAGGACTGAGACAATGGCAGAGATTTCATTAGTGCAAATAACATTAACAATGGTATGTTCTTTAATAGGATTTAAATAAGGCTTCAAATAATTACACCACTACAACTAGCATTCGGTCACCCTATTCCACCTGGAAAGCTGGCAAGACCACCCTCCAAACCACGCAAGACTGGCTTTGAGGATGATTACATTCAAAGAAATTGCTTCCAAGGCTACAAAATTTGTAGCATTTAATCACTTTTAAAGTTTATGTGTTTTCTTGATAGAGGAAAAAAAGAGAAGCCCCTCTGACCACTGGATAGAAGGCTGGTCTCGGGAGAATGCCAGGGCGTTTCCCTTCTCAAGATATTCTCTCCAACATTACAAGTGATGGAAGCTCATTAAAAATAAAAAAGTCCAAACAAAAATAGACTTCTCTGTAAGGAGATCACTTCCTCACTGCCACCAAGAGCTCCACACAAAGGAAAGGAAGGAGAGGAGGAAAAGATCACCGGAAAGACCCTGGGCATCTGCAGCTATGGCTCTAATCCTCCTTTAAAGAACCAGAATGAAACTGGGCCCACCACCCAGCCCCCAACAGAACACCGACATGACAGGTACAAAGGAGGAAGAGAAAAAGCAAAGGCTGAATGTGAGATAGTAATGTCCTGTTGTAGAAACTGCACCATCTTGAAGACCCAGGAACCTCATTTGAAGCAGCTGTCCTTGACAGATCCAACCTGTGCTAGACACATAAAAAACAGATAGAATCCACGCGCACACACACACGCACACACACATACACACTAAACACCATGGAAATTTTAGGATCAAAACCAGAAAAAAAAAGTCAGTCAAAAAGCTCAGAAAAATTTATCATCAATTCTGAAATGAGGCCTTGTGACATCATCGGGGTTAATGAAGACAGAGATGGACTTCCCTGGGTTCTCAGTCACTAGCTGCTGCAGTTTTTTGGCTAATCGGTCATCGGGCTGGTTGGGGTCCCCACCATCAGACTGGGGGGAGGGGATGCTGGTGGTGCTTCCTCGCCGCTGCAGCTCAAGGGTCAAGCGGTTGGCTGCCTTGACATGCTCAATGGCAGTACGGAGGTGCTCAGCAGGGTCGGAGCGCACTGAGGAGAGTTTCCTCGCATGAAGCATGACTGTCTCCTCACACAGGTGCTCCAGCATGTTGCACTGAGGGATGAAGTAGTTGGGGCACATCTTGTTCACCAGGCAGTGCTGGAGGTCATCAATGAGGCCCAGTAAAAAATGGGCTGCGTAGTCTTCCTGGGCCAAGTAATTGGCAGGGAGCCTGTCACAGGCCCAGAGCATCATACTCCGCAGGTGATATGGGCTAATGGCTTTGGGGCGGGAGAGGAGTTTGATTATGATGGCTTTGCAAGCCTGGTAGGCTTGCATGAGGCTACTGGAAATGCATTTCTTAAGCTGGACTTCACTCCTGGCAAAGGATAACCTCCACTCATTGTCCTTTTTGCCTTTGTGGGAGCAAGCAGGCACTAAGTAAAAGCCACTAATGACTTCTTCTTCAGTGATCTTCCCATCCCAGAAGTGATTCTCCATGAGCCAGCTCTGGGCCACTGCAGGCCAGCCTTTGAAAGATACCACCGGGACAATGTCATAGAGCATGCGGCTGCTGCCCACACCAAGGATGATGGACAGAATCGTCCCGTTCTTCTCAACTTTCTCCACTTTGGGCATCCCTCGCTGGGGCTTCTTCTGTATCTCAGAGAGAACGATGCTGATGGAATCATAAAACCAATCAGCCACTTTGGTAGGAGAGAAGAAATAATTGGTGGCCCCATTGATGTGGTCCACAATGGTACAGCAGTCTTTCCATTTGCTGATGGTGCCTTCATCAAAGAGTCGAAGGCTGAGCCAGGAGTGGCACAGAGCTGAGTGGCGCATGTCCAGCGTCACTGGCTGATTTCGGTCATGCAGCTTAAGGGCTGGCACCAGCAGGGTGAAGTCCATGTCATAGTCAGTGCCCCGGGCATAGACATTCAGGTCATCCAGGTCAAGGTCAACCACACCTTCACGGACACCTCCAGAGAGGAGCAGGTACTCATTGGCCACAGGCAGTTTCTGGTCCAATTTCTGCACCATTCCTAAAACAGAAAAATAGAGATCATTTAGAGATCTTTAGAGATCATTCCCATGTCATGAGAAGGTACTTCATGAGAACCCAAAGGAACCTCAAAGGTCCTCTAGAGAAACCTTCCATTTTCCTGAGGAGGAAATTGAGGCCTTGGGTGGATAAGTGACCTGTTTCAAGTCAGAGACAGTCAAGGTAGAATTTGAGCCTTTCCTCTGTATCATGCCGCTGTCCTTGGTTCTGATACAAAAATGGTTTTCAAGCTTTAGCACTCTGTCCATCAAGAAGCATCACCTCATGGAAGAGAACTCACCTGAGGGAACTCTGGTAGAGGCTGTAGGCCAGCCTTGGCCTCGAGCATGGGGTTGTTTTGCTTTTGTTTTTCCTTATGGTGAATAGAAGCATGAAATGACTACACAGTGATTTCAAAGCCAATCATACAATATTAAAAATGGTCATCTATAATGCAGATCCTCTACAGGCTCCCTTTAAGTAAATGCAGAATCCAATGGGAATGTTCCACTGATGGCTTTAAAAAAAAGTCTCTTCTCTTTTTTCTCTCTTTCTCTTCGTCCCTCCCTCTTTCTCATCTCTGTCTTTGTCTTCCCCCTCTCTCCCGTCTTTGTCTCTGTCTGTCGCTGCTTCTGTCTCCCCTCACCTCTTGGCCCCATCTATATATTTTGGCACCAATATTTAGTTTACTTCAGAGCTGAATGAATCACCCTGGCATGGGTATGACCCTTGGGTTCTTGGCAGTCATGAGAAGTAGTAGAGAACAAGTAGAGAACAAGAATTGGCAGGTACCCTCTAGCCAAAGTGACTTCCAGTTTGTTTGGGTGATGCCATCCAAGGGGCACCTCAGCTAAGTGCAGAGAAGGTCCACATCAGCTCCATCCCAGGGTAAGGTATTTTCAGCCAGAGCTGCTTTCCATTGCCCTTGGGGATGGAATTGGGAGTGAAGGCTCATGATCAGCATCAGTGGAGACATTCCTAATGCCAACAAAATTTCAGACACGGAGGCACTGAGTACAGGGTTTACTTGATTGACACCAAAGAAAGGTCCTCTCCCACTTCCTTGATTCTTGATCCTACCCTCAAAGCACTTTCATAAATATTATTTCAGTTTTGTTTTTAATGTATTTTACCCCATAGCAGGGTATATTTCTTGAGAAGACCATGGAACTTTTTAAAAATTAACTTTTAAGGTCTTATCACTCTATTCTCCTAATTAATTTTTCATTTAACCGATAATAACTTCTCATTCCTTAGAGTGCCATATTCCAAATTATAACAAATACCCAGGCAGTGGAGCACAATGGTTAGAGGGCTTACCCCAAGGTCAGTGTGATACCGACTCAGGTTCCACCTTTGACACATGATGCTAAGAGCCAGCATTTATACAGCTTTGAGATTTGCCAGGTACTTTACAGGGGACCTTTGATAGGCCAGCTTTGGTCCAACATGGCTTTGTTCCAGGCCTTTGCCTATACTTCCTGGTCATCTCTGCCTATATGCCTGCATGTGTGTCCCACCCCCACCCCAGTAACTCTTTCAGTACTTCAAAGCATTTTCCAGATCTCCAAGTTGCAGGGGATGGCCTGATCTGTTTGGGCAGAGAGTTCTTCAAGCCAGTGAAAACACAGAACCAGTTCACAGATTAACTGGGGAGAGATTGTGCCACGTGGCAGATGGAGGCCCAAACCTGGGCCCCAATCCTCTCTGCGGATCCAGCTACTGTGTCAGTGCTCTCCAGCTCCTACCTGCTCCCACCCCCCACTCTGTTGTTTCTTTATATAGCGTTTGCTTCTTTTTTTAACCTTTGCATCCCCAGTGTCTAACCCAGTTACCACGTACAGAAAAGGTGCTTAATAAATGCTTGGTGAATTAAACAGATGAAAGTGAATCAGCATCCATGTAGGCAGCTGCAGTACCAAGACTTTTCAGACACAAGATCAGAGAGGGCTGGGCTGTCTCATATTAATAACCAGGAACAAAAGCTCACATTCTTCTATATGTCTACACACCCAAAGACACACTTCTGCCTTCCAAGAGTAATGAGGGAGACCAATGTCTACACTAATCCATGCATAAGAGGCATTTACAGAGTACGTAGAAGATGGCCTGAGAAGGGAATGCCCTTGATGTTGGGGGATGGATTTTTGCCGCTGCACTCTTAAGGATCACTGGGCCTTTCCATTGCCCTTGCGTGTGTGTATATGTGGTGGAGGGGAGGGGAGAAGTACAATCTCTATTGCATTGTGGCCTGCCTTTGCTGGCCTGAAAGTCATGGACACTCCCTGTCAAGGGCCTGATGCAGATGACAATTATTTTGCCACAAATAAATAAAATGAAGCTGAAGGAGGTTAAGGACTTTGCCCATGGACACCCAGTCAGTACATCAGCAGCAGAATTCACACCCAGACCTTCCCAACTCCACACCTGGCACCACACTGATCCTAGTTTTACAAAATCTCCCACAGAGCTTTTTGGCATGCTCCAAATCTGCTCCACTGGCTTTTTTTTAACTTACCTATGGAGGTTCATTTTCTACCCATTCCCCATCATCCATTGTTTAAGGAAACATCGACTTCAAAAGATAAAATCTTCAGAGTCCGAGAGGAAGAGCTGAGTTACAGGCCTCAGTGTGAGGCCAAGCAGTAGCCTTAACCAAAAGGGGTCATTTAATTAATGGAAAAACTGACACTAAACTTGCATGCAGCTGATGAATTTTCATGGAATCACTAGAAGAAGCTAGTCACCAGCACCTGGTACTGACGCCTGCCCAGGGCCCTCTCCTGGCCGGAAGCTTTAGTGCATTTCCAGTCAGCATATTCCAAGGGAAACCAGCCAGAAGGTCCTGCCCGCTTTTCTTCCTGGTTCTTCCCGGTCCTGGAGTCTCAGCAGGTCCGGGACAGTTTTTGGCTTCTTGGAATTCTGTCCGCTATTACAAATGTCAGCTCTGGCCATTTAGTGGGCACGGAAAATTCTCTCTCTCTCACCCTTACCCCTCCTAATTCCAGGGCCTTCCCTGTTATTTATTTCCTATTTACTCTGTATAGAGATTCCTTTGTACACATCTGCTTGCATGCCATCTCCTCCGTTAGACTGTAAGCTTCTTGGAGGCAAGGGCTGTGTTTTGTCTTTTTTGGTGTCCCCAGCACTTAGCACAGGCCCTAGAATATAGTACACACTTGTACACAAATGTAGGTTGGACCTACATTTGCAGCAGTTCAGATTTCATGTATGATCCTCTTTTTGGTTCTGTGCATAGGAAATGTTCATATGTGTTCATGTCTCTTAAGTTCACTTAAATACATATTTAACAAATCAAGTGCCAATCAGGAGCCATTTTGTTTTTTGTCATCTCAGGTCCTTACCTTAGCTACATCTGTGTCTCTTTAGTCAGATGACTCCTTTTTGGGGTGGGGGGGGATTGTAGAGCTAGGAGGGGTTGGAAAACCCAGTGACTGGTTTGCAGGATGGATAGAGGCTGCTCTGATTTGGAATCACCCAGTTTTATTCCTCCTGCCTTAGGAAAACGAGGACCAGAGCAGGTGGATGCCATGGCCACGCTCTCCCTGGAGGCAGCATGGCCAAGGCCTGGCTCTCAAAGCATACACATATGGAAGGGCATGTGACTCAAACATTCCATCATCCCATCTTCCTCATATCAGTGCTCCAGACCAACACATTCACCACAGATGAGAGAATACCCCACCCTAGGCACCATTTTTTTTGATTTGTCAGAAATAACAACTTAACACAAGCTCAAACCCCAATCCAAAGCAATCTTGCCATAATGAGAAAAGCTGAATCAATTTCCCAACCTTCTTTATGGAGCTTACCCATCAAATGGGATACCTTGGAGGCTTCAGTAGCAGGCTGAGTCTCTACTTCCCTCCTGGGCCCACAGGAAGAAATGGGGGAAATGAGCAAAGTCCCTACAAAAATTAGCAAGAGAGAGGATTTGGGGTTACCCAGAGGACTGGGAGAGAATATGGGTCTGAGGATGTCTTCCAAAGTAGTTGCAATTTGGAACCAATCTAGAATTTTATATTTTTTTCCAAGTTAGATGAAACATTTACTCTTATAGAATGCCAAATAACCCGAAATGTTGGCATAGAAGCTAGAGGACCAGTGAGTTTTGTCCTCATCCCAGGTGGGTTTTACTCCTGGAAAACCTTCAGACACATCTCCTCTCACTGGTCCAGTGAGTCCAACTTGGCCAAGGAGGAAGAGGCACAGGAATCAAGGTAGGCAGAGGGGGAAGGGCGGAAGGGAGAAGAAGAGAAATTAGGCTGATGGAAAGTGTCCAATGTGAACAGCCAAGGAAAAGTGCAAACTGAACTGGAAAAGTCCTGAGGTTGTGTAATCAGAGACAGATGTCACAGAAAAGAGTTTTCAGCAACTCTGCAAAGATCCAGGGGTTCATCTGGAAAGTCCTTGGGGGAGTAAGGGAAGCAAAGTCCCAGGCCACAGTGTTCCTGAAAGGAATCCCTTGTGATACCTGCATTTAGCTATCATCCTGGCTAACTCATTAGAGGGCAGATTTTCTTTCTTTTCTTTTCCTTTCTTTGCTTCCCTCCCTTCCTTCCTTCCTACCTTCTTTCCTTCCTTCCTTCCTTCTTTCTTTCCTTCCTCCCTCCCTTCCTTCCTTCTTTCCTCTCTCCCCTTCCTTCCTTCCTTCCTTCCTTCCATTTCCCTCAGATGATTCAGCAGTAGCTTTTTCCCAGGATTGGGCAAATGGAAATATCCTTCTTAGGTACTTTTAAAGGCTAAGCTTCAGTTAAAAATGAGCCCCCATTAGCAATGAGGGTGGATGGGGTTTAAATGAACTACAGTCTAGGAATAATGAGGCAGATAGGTGGTGCATTGGATAGAGCAGTGGGTCTGGAGGCAGGAAGATCTGAGACTAAATCCAGTTTCAGGTGTTTACTGTTTGTCCCTGGGCACACAACCTGCCCCTCCTTGCCTCAGTTTCAACTGTAAAATGGGATTATTAAGAGCATCCACCACCCCCCACCAGGGTTGTGGAGAGGGTCAAATGAGATATCATCTTTATATTATTCATTATAGAAACACTTAGTATAGTGCCCAGGACATAGTAAGCACTATATAAATGCTTATTTCCTTCATCTTGCCTGATATCAATAACTGCATGTCTTTGTATAACACTTTAAGCACTATAGAAACTCCTTACTTATGTTATCTCATTTGCTCCTTACAACTCTGACAGGTTAGTGTTCTTATCCCCTTTTCACAAGGGAGGAAACTGAGGTATATGGCAGGTTAAGTGACTTGCCCAGGGTCACACATCGAGGAAGGGTCTGAGGCCAGATTTGAACTCAAGTCTAGGAGTCCAGCACTCCATCTGCTGCATCCCTGAGCTGTCTCCTTTAGTCTACATTAGGCCAAGGAGCTAAGAGGATGAGGGCTGATGCTGACTTATCACACCAATGAGAGGGTGATCAAGTGAAGGGCAGCACCCCTTCATTGCACCTCTCCAGCTGGTTAGTCAGTTATTCTCCCATGCAAACAGAAGGAATGGACCTCCCAGGCTGCCCGCTGCTGGAGCGACGAAAGGAAGGCACGTGAGTGGCTTCTTGTCCTGAGCCGATGCCCATCGCTGCCTGGCAGGCAATCTTTAGTTACAAGAAGTCTTCTGGAAAGAAGACTCGGCTCCCTTCCCTTTGGAATTTATCTCACTGGCTCTTTTCTGGCAGGGCCAGGAGGGTGGGCTTGAAGGCTTCTTTCCCTCCAGTTTCCACTTTTGATAACCTCAATTTTTCGGGGAAGTGGAGGCCTCCCCTATGGCGCAAGGCCAAGTAGCCGCCAATTTGCCAGTAATCAAGTGTTGGCTGGAATTGTGAGTTTCCTCTGTCACTCTGGCTCACTGTCAGGAGCTCCCACAGCAGCCTCAGCTGGACGCTTCATCTTCATCGATTGCTCTGGGGAACAACTGAGAGAGGTCAGCTTTGAATTAGGCTTTATAACAGATGGAGTCTCAGTTCTGTGCCCCAATGGCTACAAGCATGAGCAAGCTCTTTAGGGAGGATTCGGGTTAGTTTGACAGTCTGAGGATAAGCCCCTGGAGGGCAGGGACTGAGGCACCTTCTATCTCCTCCCACCCAAGTCTCTCATTTGCTTCCATCACTTCCTTCCTCCCACATCCCCCAACACACAGAACAGGTGGCCCCTGCTGGCTGACCATCTATCAAGTGCCTTGGTCAGAGCACATCCCAGGACTATGTTCCCTTCTGAGCACTAGCACCAACAGACCATTCCACCATCCTCCTCCAGGGATGGCCTTCATGACTACAAAGCCCTCCCATCTCTCCTCTGCCTCTCAGAATATTTACCTTTCTTCAAGGCTCAGGCCCATTGATCCCTCCTCTAGGAACCCTGCTTGAATCTCCTCCAGCTTATGTTTCTCATCCTCAGCTTACTCTGCATTTAGTCATCTACCAAGACTGGGTGTCCCAAAAGTCTTAATGCAGTTTTAAGCTAGAACAGCTTTGACTTTGGGGATATCTGATTTTTGGATTCTGTCAGATATGGCTCAGACAAGAAGTCTCTGACATCCTTCCCCACTCAGATGCTTTAAAAAATAATTAGCTATTGTGCCTAAGCTGTGGATAAAATGTGTATAAAAGTGGGAGGTGGCATTATTTTTGTTTGTTTTACTTGAGTCTATCTCCCAATATACACATGAGCGTGCTCATGCACACACACACACACACACACACACACACACACACACACACACACACACAAACCAATAACAACCTTTTATAAGGTACTTGGGGAAACTGGAATATTCCATTATGATTTCTACACTGAGAATTAAAATAAGTATTTTTTTTCTTTTACTTTTCTTTCAGGAAATATAAGAAAAAACATTCACACAAAAATGATCCATCAAAAGACATGTGTTAGCCACTCAGATGATGGGCATGTCAGAGGTTGTGCTGGGAACAGGGAATCTAGAGACCGAAATTTTGTTGGAAGACAGAGCTAGGGCAGGAGAGTCTGGCAGCTTCCCAATCACATTGCGTTTCTGGACCTCTGCTACCCATCCAGAGGAACTATCCCAAACACTCTGGTTTTGGTGGCTGGTCTCCATACCTGCCCCCTTCATTGAACCTCTGCATGTGAACCCAGCTCAACACAGGGGCAGAGGACAAACCCCCTCCCCCAACCTGTACTACCATCAGTACTATCTGCAAAGGGCACAGGAGGAAGGCTCCATGCCTCACCCTACAACCTCCCAATTCTCACACAGCACCCCACTTTCTCTTTGGTGACCACCCTCCCAGCATTCGGCTGAACAGGTCCTTAGATAAGAGGCATCCACTCCATGCCTGGACTGAAGGCTTAATCTCTCCTGCTTAGGAGGCCAAGAAGAGCTGGTCTCTACCAGCTTCTGATCCAAGATTTACCTTTTTATTTGGACAGGGGAGGGTTGTAGAGCTAGGAAGGGTTGGTGCAAGATGAGGCAGACAGAAATCCACATCCCTTCTTTGGCTTGTCTAGGGCTCTTCCAGGCAGATACTCTTTCTGTGCCCTTCCATGCCTCCTTGTACTTGGGGACTCTTATCCTCTGCCTCCTGTCCTTTTCCCTCACCCACTCATGGACCCCAGAGGCCTCCTCAGGCCCCCTCCTCAGGACCCCTCCATCTTGGGGATGCAGGCCCAGCATCTGAGATCTTGGTGATCATTGTGCTTGGATGGTCTAACCTCTGTGAGGCCCAGATGCCACATCATGCTGAGGAGGGGACCCTGAATGTAGGGCCTGCTGTGACAGAGTCCAAATGCCAACTACTTCCACCAAGCAGGAAGGGGTATAGGTCTGGGATGAGGGAGAGACTATAGATGTCAAGGCTGGGCCTTGGTGTGTTTGCCAAGACTTCTCAGCTAGTCACTGGCCATGGCCATGAAGATGGTGAATTAGTCCACTTTGGAAAGCCTCTGGACAAGGAAATCACAAGCATTTATAAAACACTACAGGTCACAAAGTACTCCATGAACATTACATATAATATAATAATAACAACAAGAAGAACTAACACTTATCTAGGTCCTTAAGGTGTACAAAGAGCTGTAACGATCTCATTGGTCCTCACAGCAGCCCTGGGAGAAAGGAGGAAACCGAGGCAGTGCCATGACCTGCTGTAATATCAATTAAGTTGGGACTTTTTTACTGTTTTAGAATGATAAATTAATTAAGTGTCTTTGATTGAGCCTTACTAGGTGCAAAGCCCCAGGCCCAAACCCCTATACACTAGGTGCTAAGCCTATATGGGCGTGAAGCCGTCAGCATCCTAAGGGGAGTTGCTAAGACCAGAGCCAATAGTAGGAGCCTAAGTTCTGGTCTCTCAGATGACATTTGATGATGGCTAAAGAGTGTATAAAAAGGGAGAACAAAGCTATTTGCAG
>CM053626.1:3746741-3778730 GCA_028646595.1 Phalanger gymnotis | reverse complement strand
TAAAGAAGTATTTTTCCCCATCCAAGTTCACAGCCCCTCTGAAATCTATCCACAGAATCCTTGGGGATCCACAAACCACATATTTAAAACCCTTGGGCTAGACCATCTCTAAGGTTCCTTCTAGCCCTAAATGGCCTTCTTGGTAGGCCCTAGTAAACTAAACAAAGCATCCAATATACATGTGCCTGGTGGAGGATGCAAAGTCTCATCTTTCCACAAGCAATTACAGTTATGAACAAATCCTTGCCTTTTTAGGACTTAAGTATCTCAGATGCCATAGAGGTAGTCACTGGCCAAAGCTAAGAATGATCCATTCATGCTGAAATGCTTCCCAGTCTCTCCCACTTTGAAAAAACATGGAGCTTTTTACTCCCCTGAAGCAAGGAGAAACTGAGTAATATGGCAATCTCATCTTCAGGGAGCTTAGCCCACACCACAGGGCAGCCCCCTCACCACCCTCAAAGGTACATTTCCCCATATAATGCCTAAATGTTGAGGACTCATTTATTCAGGCTTGAAATCCCTCACCACCACAATTCCCAATTCCCTCCAACCAACTGAAAGCCTACCTTGCATTAGCTATGGTCATTTTTTTTAAATGCCAAGGTCTGTGTAGCCCTGTTCATATCCCATTGCCTGATAGTTAATCAGACTACTTCACACACACACCTCCTACCCATGAGCACAATCCTGTACGTGGAATAGGTCTCTAAAATGTTTGTTGAATTTAAAGGGAGATTTCAGTTGGGAAGAGGACATGGATCATTATGTAGCACAGAGCCCTTTTGGGAGGATGGGCCTAGATAGGTGGGGATGCCATGATGGATAAGGCAAGGCAAAAAGGGGGTTCTAGGGGAGCAAGGACTAGGGCATGGCAGGGAGGAGTGAAAAAGAAAATGCCAAGAGTAAGGCTGTACTTGGTACTTTCCTGTATCCACATGGGGACTGGAGTCCTTGGACCCAAAGATAAGGAGGCAGACATTCCCCTCATCCTTCTCGATGGGTCTGTTAGCATCCAGAAGCCTCCCTGAAGACAGTTCTAGCTCCTCACTAAGGGTTAAATAGATCTTTGTGAGCTTGCCTGGAAGCCCAATGGCTACTTAGAACACCCTCCCCACACCACCCCACTTATGGGAAAACTTGTCCCAACTTGCAAGTTACAGGCAACTCTGCCAGATTTGGGACTGGGGAGACCTGAGTTCAAAGCCTGTCTCTGGCCCTTAGCAGTTGTGCGAGGCTGGCCAACTCACTTAACCTTTCTCAGTTTCCTTATCTGTAAAATGAGGAAGTAAGACTTACTGGATTCCAAGATGCCTTCCAACTCTAAATCAATGTTCCTATGACTTCACAAGCAAACTTGTGAACAATAGTCTAAGCTGAGGGTGGTCTGCTCATTGCTGGACAAGATAGGAACATGAGATTGCATTAAGAAAATTAGCAAGGCTTAACAGCCAATTGAAATTGGCTGAAAAGGCTTTACACTTTACACATTCTCTTCCCAAGAGCCACAGCAGCAAATAGCTTCTGGAGTTGGCCCAGGAGGGCAATGATGGCGCCTGAAGCCCTTGCCTTTGTGACCTATTCACAAACTGGGCAGGCTTTGTTCTCAATGGGACACCTGGAGAAGGAAGATTCTCTGCCTGCTTCTCCCTGAGATGTTGGGGCCCTGAAACAGTAGGAACTTAAGAAATACAGTATGAACCTTTACTTGTTATATATAAATATATAACATATTATACATATACATATGTATATATGTCTAATGGATACAACTTACTCGCTAATGCAAACGTGCCAAATACTAATCTCCTGGGCTGAAATCCCTCTGTAAAGGGTGACTTTCAAAACAAGGCATCCATGCTTACGTGATTTCTGTTGTTTTGTTTCAGATAAAGTCACTGGCTTTGCAGACCTAGGAAACAGGCTATCAGGGAAGGTGAGAGGCACCCCACCAGCTGGAGCCGACTTTCAGGCTTGCAAGCCCGAGTTACTCTGAGAGGTTCCGAGAAGCAATGTCAGCGCTTCCGAAAGCAAGCCAGAAAAGCCGGATTTCACTGTGGTCAGACCAGTGATGGACTCGCTCACTTCCTTCTCTGTGGCTTTCACTTCTCTGTCCGGAGCAGAAGTCGCCTCGCGGGCTGGGGAGAATGCGCAGACATCGGGCAAACTCGCCCTCCCTCCCATCTGCCTCTCAGAGTTTCCGTTCCCACCTTTCTCCACTTCTTCTTTCTCTAAATGAACGAGCTGACGAGGCTCCGGGTCCTTGGTGAGGCTGAAGCACATTTTTCTACAACAAAAGTGAAGGAGAAAGGGGACGGAAACGGCGCTTCCCTCCTAACTTAGAAACGCTATGGATGAAGCGCAGAGGAGGTCTCCTTCAGTGCGCTAACGGGAACGAGAGAGGGGACCGGCGAGGAAGAGAAGTAAGGAAAGGAGTGCGGGAAACACAGAAAAACGGGTTCCATGGGGTGTGAATCCCGGATGGAATGTCTGTGCCAACCGTCCCATCTCCACCCCCAACACACATAAAAGTAATTAGGTCACCCTTTAAAATTGTGTCTCCAGCTCTAATGACAATAACAACCTTTAAAATAGCCCATATTCCTGAACTGAGGTGCTTTAGAATGCACAAACACTTTACCTGTATGATCTCGCTTGAATCTTATAATCTTGTGATTGTTAATATACTCATTTTGCAGATGAGGAAACTGAGGCCCAGAGGGGTCATGAGACCTGTACGGAATAAACCCAATGTATCTCTCTTGCAATTAGATGGATAGATTGGTCCAAGCTCACCCAGTTAGTCCATGTTGGAGGTGGTCCTGGAAATCAGGTCTTCCAGGTCCCTCTGTTCCAAGGCCTCTCTTCACAAGAGTGTCTAGGTACCACACCAGATCATCCTTGTGGCTAAGGGTGCAATGGACTCTTAGCTTGCTGGGGACTGGAGGGGTTTGGGTGTTGAAGGAGCCACAAATGCTGAGTTCTAAGTTCTTCACAACACAGATCTAGCCTTAGCATCAAGTGTTTTGTTTTAGGCAGCTTGGGAGGGCTTCATTTGCAACAATCGATGCCTATGAACCTGGACTTAAAACCTGCTAGTCAGAACTACCACCATGGGACTGTGTTTATAGAAGTCCTAAAGCTACCTGGCGAATGGGGAGTTACAAATACCTGTTTAAAATTCTATTGAGAATGAACAAAATTTGATTTTCTTTAGATTAATGCTGCACAAAATTAATTCAATTTATTTTGAACACATTTTGTGTAAATAAATACCTGATAATCTCTGCAATGACTTGCAGCTGGAGAATTTCTAAGTATCTCTACTTAGGGTTTAGATAAATGCATCCCTCACAGATGCACAGAATCCCTAAGCAGATACTTAAATCGAATGTGCCACAGAGGAGAAATGGAGCCTAGCAAAGTGGACTCTCTGGAATGAGTTCAGAGGGAAATAGGAGTATGTATGTATGTATGTATATGTGCATATGTATATATGTATATGTATATATACACATAATACATATACATATATGTATATGTGGGTACATATATATATGCACACACACATATATACATATAACACAAAGGTCTAGTTTTATACATAGAGACAGAGATAGCTACATAGATCCCTTTATCTATCATCTCTCTGTCTATCTTTAACAATGGATATTTGTTAGGAATCTATTACAGGTCAGACACTGACCTAGAGGCTAAGGATACAGAAGCAATGACACTGTCCACCCCACCCCCTAAAAAAAACAGTCCCTATCCTCAAGGAGTTTGTATGTCATCAGATTACAAAGGACACACAGAGAAGTAAGCACAAAGCATTTTAGGAAACAGAGTCCTCTAACAACTAGGGGACCAGGGAAGATCTCCCAGGCTGAGTCTTGAAGGGTACCAGTCATTCTAAGAGACTGAATTGGAGGAAGTGAAGAAGGACAATCTTTATATTACTAGATAGACAGTGAAAGATGCAGCTCCATTACAACCCACAGTATCTCCCCTTGCCTGATCCTTCATGGGGTTTCAAGTTTCTATGCCTAGCACAGAGTCCTACACAAAGCAGATAGTGAATAAATAAAGGTTGCTGAACTGAATGGATCTCTTAAACAAGCCCACTGGGCTCAAAGAACAGGGCAGGGCCATGGGACCAGGATCTCAAAGAAACAAGAGGGGCCTGAAAGATAAACAATGGGCCCAGTGAAATGACAACACTGCACATTGGGGCAATTCCAAATTTGCAGTCATTGGGACCCATTTAGATTTTCCCACAATCTAAGCCTGTGTATGAGGGGATGAAGAACTGTCAGCATACTGGATACAGACAGATACTTGTCCACCCTTCCATATCCAAGGCAATCTCTTCTGTACTCTTCAACATGAAAACTTGGCCGGGTTTGACCACTATCCCAATTGGCCCACGACAATCCCCACCCATGCCTTCACTTTTATGGTTCAGGCTGCCTGGAGTACCCTCCCCTGACTCTCTCCATATACATCAATGTTCGGTACCCTGTGTGTTAGGAAGCTATCTCTTCTTCCACTATTAGCATCATTATCACCTAGACAACAAACCCACGCCTAGCTAGTCTCCTAGTTTTAATGTGGCTCTGAACTTGGAAAAGTGCATTTCCCCCTTGACCTCCTGGCCCCTAAACCTAATTTCTCAAAAGCAAAGGAGCTAGCAGGCCCCAATACCAAATGAACACAGGGCTACAGGTAGGACAGTCCTGCCTTTATGCCTGATGGACTGGGACTCATTCTTCTGCAGAGCACAACGAAAGAGGGTTTGGCCAGGCTGGAGAATCAAAGGATCAGCGATGACTAGAAAAGGAAAGACAGAAAAGTGGAGGACAAACCACCAGGTGAATGACAGCACAGGTGCCAGTCAGTGAACGGCAGCAGCATGGACCGTGAAGAATCGATTTCAACAATGGAGAGAGAGAGAGAGAGAGAGGAAAGAGTCATGGCACTTCAGGTGGTGAGTGTTGGCTTCCAAGGTCCCTTCCAGCTCCCAATCCGTGATCCGGTCCTACAGAATGCACATCTCAGGCGCACAGGAGGCCCAAGGGGAAGGAGAGTGGATGAGGAAGGCGGAAGACCCCTTCGCTCCCTTTCCGGAAATTTTCCTCAAAGCGTCTCTACCACAGTACAGTGTCCAGGGTGCAGTGAAACTACACAGGCTCCTTTTTTCTCTGGTCTTTTGACCATTGACCAATAAAAGAAGTTGATATCGTGGCTGCTAACTAAACTGTCATTGAAAGAATAGGGAAGAAATGGCTTTTCCTGAGCACTCTACAGCCAGCCTGGGTCCACCTGGGCCCAGGGGCTCATCTTCAGCCTCCCCTTTCTGCCCTCCTGATGCCAGAGGATATAGAACTTTGTGGACGGAGAGAGAGTCAAGAATGCAAAAGAGCGAATGGGACCTCGAGCTACATTTAAAAGAGGGGCAGCTTTTGGGAAACAGGAGGTAACAGCCTTGCTGGGCTCTTCTCTAGTCATCTCACAGCTGTGCCATTGTGTTCAGATCTGAGTACCATTGGGATGGACAATGAGAGGTGAGAGAGGGGCCAGGGAAATCCAGGCTGCTGATGGGTTGGAGGCCACCTTATATGAGCGTATGGTGAAGAGAACAGTGGGAACGGATAGTCAAAGAGAAGATTAATGGGAACGTGATAACCATTGCCAAGTATCTCAAGGGTTGTTTGTGGAAAGATGATAACTCATAATTAGAGAATGTTTTAAGATTTGCAAAGCACTTCGCATACAGCATCTCATTTGATCTTGACAATAATTCTGTAAAATATGTACTATCATCATCTCCATTACACAAATAAGGAAACTGGGGTTCACAGTCACATAGCTAACCAAGTGTCTAAGGCAGGATTTCGACTTGGGTCTTTATTCTGCCAGCTCCTGGGAAGCTGAACTAGGAACAAACAGGAGACATCTCAGGGAGGAAGAGTTAGGCTCGATACAACAAGAAACAAATTCAAAGCCAAAGAAAACTCCCGAAGAATTACAACTCTCCTGGTTTGGCTCTCCATGCGTGTCTCCCCTTCCCTTTTCTGGAAGCCTTCAAGTGCAGGCTGGGTGACTCCTCACTGGGGATGGCCCACATTCCTATGATCCCTCTCAACATTGTGGTTCTTTGAGACTCCACATAGTGTATGTATATTGGGAGCAGCACGCAACCCAATGTGACTTTCTTAAAAGAAATTATATAAATGGCCAGTATCACTGAGGAAATGTCCAATTGGTAAAGGAAGCAAGAAAGTCAAGTGGCATGAGGGGAGGATGACAGATGGATACCTTGGGTATGGCACCAGTACCCAAAGAACATTAAAAGAATACATGTGACCTGGAGGCAACTTTGTAGGGGATGTGAGAAGCTGTGGGCAAGAGACAGAGATGAGAGGGCCTGGATGGATTGGCCCTCGAGCCTACACAGATCAGATCACACATCCATCGAAATACAGAAGAGGAGGAAGAGGTTGTTATTGGTTTACCACGGTGGACTCACTAGAGGAAGACTGAAAAGGCAGAGACCCCACTTGACTGGTTCCCAAGAGAGGCCATGCATTCCCAGGTGATCCCAAGAGAGACTCACATCTGCTCCAGGAGGCCTCCTTCTCAGTATCCAAGGACGTGGAACCCCCTCCCTCCTTGGAGTCTTTGCTTGGGGAATCCGGATTCAAGGTAGACAGAGGTTCTTGTTCACAAGGTTTGCCCCCCACCCCGGCCATCCAGAGAATCTGGAGTATTCATCCCACTCCATTTAAAGACTTTGGTATTCTTGGATGTTTAGACACAAGGAAATGGAGGGAGAGCCTGACCGGGAATCAGGAAGACCAGCTCAAATTCTGCCTCAGAGACTGGTTAGCTCTGTGACGCTGGGCAGCCAACTCCCTTTCTGACCACTTCAGTTTCTGCATCTCCAAACACCTCCCAGGGTTGTTGTGATAATAAAATGATGGAATATTTGTGAAGTGTTTTGCAAACCTCAACACTCTATGCAAACATTTGCTGTGGTTATGATCCAAGGCGGCATCTCTCCCTGGTCAGTGTGGGGCAAACCAACCCTGACAGACCCTGCTCCTGGGATGACTTCTGTTCCTGGGCTCCCCTATCTCCCAGGAGGATCTGAACCAATGTGCATTCATTGTCCTGGACCCAAGAAGCCCTGGTATTGAATGGCATGCCATGAAATACAGGCACACTTTCAGAGGGAAATGTGAGAGGCTGTTAGGAAAAGCAAACTCTCTCTCACATTAACTGTTGTGCTTTGCGTGAGCTATCTGCAAATGGAATTTTTAAAATGGAAGCTGTTTGGAGCTCTCGTTTTATCCGGCTGCCATAGCGCTGTCCAAAGCATCCTTCCCTGCCCCCACTGTCTTTGAGAGCAGCTGTGAGTCACCAGCAGTGGCATGCTTTGTATGCAGAGTCACACAGCTCATGGCTCTCTCCTCTCCTGCCTGGCTTACAAGGGGTCACTTCAGTGCTCAGCTGAAGCTCCAGCAGAGAGATGAGGCCAGGAAGCCAAGGGTCCTGAAGGACAATGAAAGAGAATGCTGGCTCAGTGGACTCTATGTCCCCCATCCCCTCTCTGACCCATTTGGACTGCTCCCACCTGCCAAGTTTGGCCTGTCAGGTTTCTAATGCCTCAGTCAGGGTCCAGTCTTCTTTGTGCTTTACACATCATGAGTTTGCTAAATGACACATCCAAGGGGGAAGTAGGAGTTGAGAGAAAAGAGCTCCAGGCTGGGAATGTGGGGTCTTCCAGTCTAATCTTGCTTCTGCCAGGAGGTAATGGATTGACCTCATCCCGATCCCAGTCTCCCTGTGCCCCAGATTTCTAATCGTTATAATGGGGATGGTGCCATCTGCTCCCCCGACTTCACCGTTACTAATAAGCAAAAGACGAAAATAAAATGGGCTGATGTTGTGCTTTAAAAATAAGCAAAAAGCCTCCCAAGGAGAGTCAAGGGTTCATGTGTTCATTGATACATCCCTGCTTCTTAATGAGCTATTTAAGTGGAGATTAATGAGCGGCATGCAGTAGTGCTGGGCACGCCCACTCGCTCTGAGCTGAGCTTCTTTCCCATCACTTCCATTAGTGGCCTGCAGCAGAATCCATAGTATCCATCATGGCGCCCTGACCATGCCCACAACACCTCTTGAGGTACGTTAGACTAGTAGTTCCCCATTATATAAATATCATCTGTAGCATTTATAATCATGTCTGTCGGCGTCCATTATGTCTATGCTGATCTTTTTATTGCCAGTGCTAACATAAAGCCTGATACAGAGTCAGTGCTTCATAAATGTTTGCTGCCCGATCAATTGGGAAATGCAGTAACTTGGCCCTGAGTCAGAGAGCTAGATAAGTCAGTGCCAGAGTCAGGATTTGAACCCATATCTTGTGGCTCTAGGTTTGAGGGTCTGTCCACTACAGGGGGAGAGAGTGTTACCCTGGTCCTGTCTTCCTAGCGATCACAGATCACATTGTTAGACCGTGTGTCCGATCAGAATCCTGTTCTCTCCCACACCTGTGTTACAAAACTCAGGCCTTTAAGGCTGACAGCTTCTGCTGGGGGCCCGGAGTGAGGAGACCCCTCCTACTTTCTGCAGCTTTTCTTCTCTGTCTGTATCCTCAGTAGGTTAGTCTGGATCTGGCCAGGGATCCCTCAGAGCTCCAACAAGCTATGGATCCATGGGTTAAGACCCCTTCGGCTATTCAAAGGACTTTGCTCCTTAGGGACCACTAGTATTAAAACTCAGAGAGAATCCAAGGCAAAGATGAAGGCTCAGGAACCACTGACAGGAAGTTTCCAGTGGTCCCTGAAGATGGAGGGAATGAAAGGAGAAACTAAAGCTCAGCCGTATTTGCCTCTTGTATACTTCTTGTATACTAAGAATTCTAGGGTCCAACCTCCTCCGTCTTCCCTCCTCCCTCCTTCCTCCAATTGCATCAAGCCCCGCCCCCATTGCTCAAACACACCCCCACCCCATCCCCCAATGGCCCATTCTCAGCCCCTGTGACGTCCCTGGCGATGGAGCGCTTCATGTGTCACTGCTCCCCCACTCCCCCGCCATTCCCCGTGTCCCCAGTTAGAATGTAAGGTCCCAGAGAGCAGAAACAGTTTCACTTCTTAAAGCACCTATCCACAGTGCTTGTCATATGATAAGCTCTTGATCATATTGTTTTAGTCATTCTGGGCCTCAGTTTCTATATCGGTAAAATAAGGGAGGAGGGAAAGAGGGTTGGACCGAGTGATCTGTGCCCTTTGATTTCTGAGGTTTGGCAGTTTACCTGGCTAATTCTATTTTGCATAGGTCAGGCGCCAGTGATCTGGCTTCTCCCTAAGCGCACAGGGATTGGGTGATGAACAGAAGCGTCCTGACCAGCGATGCACGGCCAACTCAGAATGAAAAATGCCCCTGAGAAGCCGTGGATCCGCCGGCTCCCATGTGGCCCCTTCAGATTGGGGAGCCACAGAGCCACCGCCGAGGCGACCCCATGCTTCGTGTCTCTGCCAGCGAGGATATGGCAGACTCATCAGAAAGCTGGCTTCCACACTGTGAGCCCACGCCTCGGCTCCAGCGCTGTCCGGCTGAGCGTAGGTCCAGGACGTTTTGTTCTGGTTTCTGGTTTAAGCCGAGCCAGAAATATCACAGTGACCTGAGTGCTTTTCACAGGGCTTTGTTCTACCAGAAGGAGGGCCTGGAGGATGGGCAGAAAGACTAACAGGAAACACGCAGAGCCCTCCCTCCCCCAGGCTCCAGAGCCAGCTTCCTTTGACAAGGTGCGAGAGGCATCGGCGTCTTCTCCCTCTGAGGCTTCGGAGAAGGATTAGACTCTTCAGGTAGTCCGGGGTCACCCAAAAAGCGTTTGTTTATTAAATGCTTCCTATGTGCCGGGTATTTGCAAAGTGCTGGTCTTCCTGACTCCAGGTTCAATGCCCTATCCTCTGTGACACCTACTTGGCCCAGAGCATAATTCTAGCAGTGAGAAGAAGTTGCAAAGAGGCAGGTTTCTGCTTTGTTCCAAGGACGTAGTGAGTGTCCCTTCGCTAAAGGTATTCAAGCAGAGGCTGGACAATCCCAGGTATACCATCGAGGGGATTTTTCTTTTATCAGGTATGGAGGGAGGAGGGGCCAAGGGACTCAGTGGCCTCTGAAGTTCCTTCCAGCTCTGTATTCTGGTGTTCTGCTACCCAGCCCCAGTCCCTTGAAAGCTGCAGTTCTTTGATGCCTTCCCTGAGTTCATAATCCCATCTTTCCTTCTGGTTCTATCCCAGGGAGGGCCTTGTTATCATACAGGACAATAGTCCCCTCTGGCCCCTCCCTGGCACCATCCTTCACAGGCTGGGGCAGAGTGTCTGTGCCCTTCGGCACACAAGAATCATGGCTCACACCTCCCCTCCACCTATCCTTTAGCTCTTACCAGATATACGTCTAGGGTTCACAGGCACCCCTAGTCCTTTTGGGCCTCCCCATCCCCTCCCCTGGACCATCTGCCTTGAGCCAAGGTCTCAACACTGACCATCTGGTAGCTAAGTTGGCCCTGAGCTGGTTCTTGACTTGGCCTACCTTGCTGACCCCAGCCTCAGCCTCTCTGCCTTTTAATCCATAGACCACAGTAATCTACAGCATTTTGAGGAGGGTATCCAGGCCTGGGATAGACATTTCAGGTGTTGCTTGAATTCTGAAATGGCAGCCTTGGGCGCCAGGGTAGAAACTCCAACATTGATCCTCAGGCCTCCCTTCCCTCCCTCCACAAGGGCTCAGAACTATCCGGTTTGAGCTGTGGATGGAGACTGGAGGAGCAGAGAACAAATGAGTCTGTAGCCAGCTGCCTCAGGAATGCTCTGAGATGTGCGCCCACCCAGCCAGCCCAAGCCCCGGTGCCCTGGCACTGGCCGCCCCGTCTGAAGTGTCACTGGGCCATTTCAGCCCTAAGGTGGGCCAACTTCCCATAGGCATGGCTGTGGCAGCCGGATTCCTGCTTTTCTGACTGCATAACTGGCTTTGGTGGAGCAGATGGGCAGCTGGGCCTTCAATAATGCATGCACATTTCTCTCCTCCTAAAGCAATAGTTTGCCTTCATCCCCTTCCTCCCCCAGCTTAATTAACTCCCCATCCCATACCCCTAGCTGTTGCTGGCTGAAGCTAGTCCTTCCATCAAAGCATGCTCTGAGATGCAGTAAACTGCCCAATTCATCATGCTTTTCGAGGGCCTGGTGACTACTCCCCCTCCTGTTAACCAGGTCATCCTGCTGAGGAGAGGGAGGAGAGAAACCCCACAGACTGCAGTGACAGGCTCTGATTTGGCAACATCATCCTAGCTAGTTGGCTGCTTGGTTTCCTCCCTTCTCCCTCCATCCCATCCTCCCTGCACACCTCTCGGCCATGTAGTTTCTGGCTGGAGTCAACATAGGCAAGTGACCAAACTCGGGGAGTGAAGGACCAGGCTGGACCACTGCCCAGCCCTGTCGACACAGAGAACAATTCACTGGCTGTTTGTGCAGGGACAAAAACACCATACTCAGTTTCACTCTCTATGTCCCCATTTCACCCCTACACACTCTCTCTCTCCCTCTCTCTCTCTCTCTCTCTCTCTCTCACTCTCTCTCTCTCTCTCTCTTTCACACACACACACACACACACACACACATTCACACACATGCATACGCACATACTCTTAGACACACATTCAGAAACACATTCACACCATCACGTAAACACAAATACACTAGTTTAAAAGCTTTGGGCACATTTCCCTGATTGGAATGTAAGTGGTCCACTCACTGTAGTAAGCCATAACCTGACTGCACCACTCACTGTGAAGTCAGAAGCTGCACATGCTGACCCAGGCAGCAGACTTCAGCTTTCCCCACCTGTTAAATGGGGCCATCCATGTCAGAGGGTCATCAGGGACAACAGGTGAGAAAGCTTCAC
The DNA here is from genome assembly GCA_028646595.1 of Phalanger gymnotis. NCBI lineage: Eukaryota > Metazoa > Chordata > Mammalia > Diprotodontia > Phalangeridae > Phalanger > Phalanger gymnotis. The sequence continues at coordinate 3,766,763 of CM053626.1, read as the reverse complement.
TGCGATACAGAACCACAGAACCTGCAAGGAGGAAAGGAGGCTCCCAAGTCCCACACAAGATCCTCTCCCTTCCCTGAAGGGGAATCACAAATCTCAATTAGGAAATCACAAAAGCATGGACGAAGAGTGGGAAGTGACCTCTGAGGCCATCTCATCCAACTCCCTCATTTCACAAGTGAAGAAACTGGAACCAGAGAAGTGACCTCATTAGCCCAAGGTCAGTGGGTAAAAGGAGGCAAGGGCAAGCCTACTGACCCTCAATCTGAACCCAAAACTCTGTTTGAATTCGATGAACATTTATGAAGCATCTATCTCTTGGGAGAGCACAGGGTCATGCTAGGAAATATGATTGATATAAAAACAAAGGAATTTCCATGAAAACTTCTTTAAGGAAATAAAAGACCCTGGTGAGATGAGCCAAGTGCTGATGGGGATGTGGATGGAGAGTTTCACCAAGACTCAGGCCTGCAGTCACAAAGTTTCCACTTAGCTGGTACACCCTGGAAAAGGACATTCTCAGAGAATTCAAATACACAGATTTAGTAATTTACATTAGAAGGGTGCTTTTTAAAAATTACACCACAGTGATAATGCCATTATTTACTAGAAGGAGGGCAGGGTTTCATCCAGGAAAGTGGGAGGAAGTGAATATTTTAGGCCCAGGAGCCCCAGAGGCTGTAAAGCATAAGAGCATTTGGGGGTTTGCTTTTATTGGTGGGGTGAGGGGATCAGTGATTCCTCTCCAGTAAAGTCTGGCTAGAGGAATCTTACGAACACCTGCAACAACTACAGGGAGCTCAATCCCAGACGAAAAAAACAAAAGCTTGAACTTTGCATGTAAGGTGCCTGGGAGCTATTGAAGTTATCTGAGCTGAGAAGAGACATAAGCCAGCTCTAGGGAGGGGGATGAAGGACGAATGGACAGGGCAAAGGGGTTGGGAATAATCAAGGCAGGAAAAAATGGTCCATGGGCTGCTCCAACAGTCTAGAGAGGTGATTATCAGGTCCCCACTAGGGGGCAATGGTAAGAACAGAGAGTGGGGTTCAGACAGGGGAGCAGGTCCGGTCGTAGAACACAGGCTCCCACAGCTGGGACAGAACTCAAGCCATCCAGGACTCCCCAGATCATAATAAAATCGCCCCGACATGAGCCCTGTGGGAAGACCTCCGCTAATGGTCAGAAAGGTAAGATGTAGATAGCATTTTAAGGTTCTCCGAAGGCCTTTTCCAGATGGTTTCTCACAGACATCTCACAACAACCTTATTAAGGTTGCCTTTAGGGAGGAAAATGGGGGTAAGGGGAGAGTGAGCCAAGGGTAGGGGCTCTGGTCTCCATGATTTCATGGATATAGGCACCTCCTGATGTGAGCACTCACATGGAGACTCATTTAATTCATATAACAGCCATGACAGGCAGGCACTATTATTCATTATCTCTAACAAATGAGGAAACAGAGGCCAGAGGGGGTAATGCACCCTGTTCACACAGCCAGAAGGAGCTGAGGTGAGATCTGAAATCAGGACCTCCTGATTACAGATCAGCTGAGCCCTCTACCCTCTACCTATCCCTCTCCTCCTGGCCTAGGGCTCCAAACTTGGGTTATGCTGGTTTCCCCAACCTATTTTGCATGATTTTTATATTTTGTCTTTAAAATGACAAATTGTAATTCCATCTGAGGAGACTTCTAAGGGCTTTAAAAAAAAAACATGCAGCTCGGTCTGGGCCAGGAAAGCACATTTCTAGCCTCCTTTTTGCCATTTTATAGCTCTGGAGGGGTCACTTCTCTCTCTTCATCACAAGCTTTAAAGAAAAAAGTAATAGAAACACTCAACTTGGATCATACTAATTACCTCATTGAATCAAAAAGAATAATAATGTATATAAGATGCTTGGCAAACATTATTAGCTAATAACATTAGCCATGGTTATTACCACTATTACTAATGGATGATGAGAAAAACCCACACCCTCCACTGTTGCAGGGCCTTTTCCAAGACCTCATGCCCCCCTGGGGGCATTCAAGAGGTGAGAAATCCATCCTCCTGCTGACAGGTGCAGGCTGCCTCAGGCTGGTGAACACTGCAGAATCCACAAAGGGGTAGGGCTGAGGGGAATTCAGCTAGCGAGGCCAGAGAGCACCACAAATATGGAAAGCATGTTTAAACACCCCAAGCTTCTCTTTGAGGGAAAGGAGCTAAATAAATGCGCCCCCCCCCCCCCCCCCGCCCATGTTGCATTCTGGAGTGACCAAAGGCGCAGCCCCTGGACAGACTGATGATCTGGTGCAACATAGAAAGCCCTCGATTACCAGACAGGCTGTTTTTTGTTCTTTTTGTTTGTTTGTTTGTTTGTTTTTAGGCTATTCTCAAAGTCTTAGGAAAGAAGACCACGGTGAGTACAGGAAAAATAAATACAAATGTGAAATGGTTGGGGAAGCGGTGTCCTGCCGCTTCTGAGATGATGAGATTCATTCCAAGGTGGTTTCAAACCCGGGACCTGAGACCATCAGGACTAGGAATCATGGAAGGAATAAATACCTATCACCAACCAAGTCTTCCCTGCTCAGCTCGCTGACCCAGGACCTTAGGGTAGAACTGAGGGTCTGGGAAAGTGTAGAGCAGAGAGGAATGATGGCCAGGACCCACGTGGTACAGGCTTCCGGGCCAAAAGCAAGTACACAAACAGATCATTTAGGAGCCCCCTTTCCCTCTTATCACATCTATAGTTCAGCAAGTTGAAATCTGCTGAGGATCAGGAAGCAGGGAGATCCTGCCTGCTGGAGAGCTCCCCCTAGAGATCCTCACCCCTCTTTGTCACACTTAGAAGGCCCCAGGTTAAACTTATCTCTCCCTCACCCCTTCTAACTTCCTCTTTCTGTTGACGGCCTTCCCTGCCTTCCTCCAAAATCACTCCCAAGTCCCCGAACCTCAGGGCTAGGATACCTTCTCCTTCCCTCACAACCTCCCATCTAAGCGGCTGCCAAGACCTGCCATTTCTACTTCTAGAACGTCTTCCCACCCCCCATTCCTTTCCCCCACTCCTCTATTGGTAAGGCGTTCAGCACAGGCCCGGCACCTGGCGGGGGAGATTCCGATGCATATTCCCTTCTCAGAGGCCCGTCCGAGTTCAAACCCCCCGGCTGCTAAAATAACCTTAGTTTATTGATCTGAAAATAGCAGCGCCCTTCACAAGAAACTGCAGTAGCTCCCTCTCGTCCCGGGGATAATACTGAACCATAGGAGCCTTAGCAGCCTTGGGACCCTCCACAAGCAGCAGCAGCCTTGTCGGGCTTTGTTTCCTCTTCTTGACCTTCACAGGCTCCAGCCCCGTATTCTGACCTGCTCGGCCCAGGGGCCACCTCCCCAGGAGGCCTTCGTTGAGCTTCCTGGTCAAAGGGACTTTTTATAGCATGCCTTCTGAATCTCTAAAAACTCTTATTTAAGTGAAGGCGGCATCCCCTGCCCACCCCACTACAGTGTAAACCCCTGGAGGACTGGATAGGTTGCTTTTTTTATCTTGTTTTATGTAAATATGTGCTTCAGGCTTTTTTGAAGAGACTCTTGCTTTTCCCTTTTCAATAGAATAGAGGTTTATTGATTTAATTACCCCTGGGGATGATTATCACCTAGAAACCGCGGCTGTTGGGATCACCTGCTTCCAGCCTTGAGCTGTTCCCGTAAACACCTGCTGGGGCGCTCGCGGGTCCCTAAGAGGACAGCCCACATTAGCTGACCAAGAATTCTAGTCAAGTCGGTGTAAGGTATCCAGTTAGTTACCTCCACTACCTGCGGATCCTCACCGACAAGAAAAGGGTGAATAAAAGGTAAAATTCACTACTTTCACACCAGTTCCCCGCCCAGAGGCAAACTTCAGCCGTCACGGATCTCCTAAGAGAAAAGTGAAGAATTTTAAGGAAGATTCGAAGAGGAGGTAGTGGGAAACTATGAGGAGGGAGTAAGTATGTATTAATCATCTACTACGTGCCAGTCACCGTACTAAATGCTTCATACAACCCTGGGAGGCAGACGCTATTATGCCCATTTTACAGTTAGGGAAACCAAGGCAAACAGAGGTGAAATGGTTTGCCAGGGATCATACAGCTGGTAAGTGTGTCTGAGGTCACATTCGAACTCGGAACTTTCTGACTCTAGGCTCAGAGCTCTATCCACTTCGCCACCAAAGAACTAGGTTCAAATTTTTCTAAGTCTGACAACCACTCATGGAACCTTGAGCAAGTGACAACCCTGCTGAGGCTGTTTCCCCCTGTAAAGCGAGGGACCCGCCTGGGCAGGACAGCGGCTCTAGACCATGCAGCGAGAGTCCTCCGACGTAACCAGAGGAGAGCTAAGCACGTCCTCCTCGGTCTGGACCTGGTCTTTCCCGAGGGATTCCGCTGTTTGTGACTGAGAGTACGGGCCAGCTGGGTGGGGCCTGAGGCTCAGTGAGGTGCTGAGGGTCTCCGAGCCCGTGATCATCGAGCCCTGACTTTCAGCTGGAAAACTCCATCGGAGCCCGGACAGCTTTCCCCTCCACTCTGCTGCCTCTTTGATGAGGACTAACCCAGAAAAAAGTAAAAACAAATCCTTTCTGGAGGGGGCTCTTTGGGCTTCAGTTGAGGTGATGGCACCGGCTCCTGACAAACAAGTAGTCAGCCCATCCGTGAGAGCTGGGAGGGAGAAAGCAAGTCCAATGGGACTTAGTAAGCTCTGCTGTGGGCCGGAAAGTCCTAATTAGCATCTGCTTGGAAGTCGAAAGCAAAAGGCCAATGGGCCTAGCTCGGTTTCCTCGACCGGGAGCAAACCTGCAGCAGCCAGAGTGCAACCCAGGCACCCTAGGATGGAGTCCTCTCGGCCCCTCCAGGGAGGCAGCTCCCAGACCGAGGGACAGCGTCCACTTCTTATTGATATGAAGCATTTCGGGGATGCGGTGTGAGGACGGGGTAGAAGGCTGTCAGGAAAGAAGGAAGTGCCTACTATGTGCCAGGCATTGCGTAATGCGCTTTACAAACTTTTTGTCTATGGGACTCTTCCGACACACTCCCACGGGGCACCAACATGAACCAGCCTACCCTAACCACATTGTCTAAAATTCTGTCGCTTCCCACTGTCCTCGGAGATGACACATTCTGCCACAAACAGAAGAGAGGGTCAGCAGTCTCTTCCCTACAAATCTCAGTCAAGTGACACCCCCCTCCTTAGTTGTATTTCTTCTGCCTATATTTTGTCTAAACTTCTGCTTTCATCGCCTCCTCAGGTGACACAGGAACTCCCCCAGGAGCAGAAGTTTCCATTCTCATCTTTACATTCTCAGGACCTATGGGATAGTGTCCGGCACTTACAAATAAATGTCGTTTGACTAATCAAATATCATAGAACCTTCCGTGGCTCCTTAGTGCTTTTAAGATAAAACACAAAGTACTCAGTTTGCCTTTTAAAGCCCTTCATTATCGGCTCCAATTCATCCTTTTAGGCTGATTTCATATAATCCCTCTCAGGAATTCTCTGTTCCAGCCACACTGGCCTCCATCTCCAGCCTCAGGCTCTGAATACATGGTTTTCAGATCATCATCTGAGCCACAATCATTCAAGTGCCTACTGTGTACCAGGAACCATGCTAAGTACTGGGAGACCCAAAGACAAAGCATAAAACCATCCACAAATCACCTTTTCCCAGCCAAAAGAAAAGAGGGATAGAAAGAGAGGAGACAGAAACAGAAAGGGGGTGGGGGAGGAAGAGAGCGATAGAGACAGAGAGGATGGAGAGAGACAGAGAGGGAGAGTGAAATAGAGAAGTGGCAGAGAGAGGAGAGGAACAGATAGAGAGAGTGAGACAGAGGGAGAGACAGAAACAGAAATAAAGAGGGGGAAGAAAGACAGAGAGAAGCAAAGAGAGACAGAGAGAGACAGAGACAGAGAAGGGGAAAGACAGGAAGAGACAGAGAGAGGATGGAGAGAGACAGGGAGAGTGAAACAGAGAGAGACTGAGACAGAGAGAAGGGGCAGAGAGACAGAGGAGAGGGATAGACAGAGAGAATCTGACACAGGGAGGTGCAGAAACAAGTAAAGAGGGGGGAAGAAAGAGAGACAGAGGTAGATAGAGACAGAGATGGAGAGGGAGAAATAAGAAAGACAGAGAAAAAGACAGAGGAAGGGGGAGAGACAGAGCAGATGAGAGAGGCAGAGATACAGAGAAATACAGAGAGACAAAAAGCACAAGAGAGAAATAAAGAGAAGGAGCAGAGGGACACAGAGAGAAAAAAGACAGAGACAGAGACAAAAAGAGAGAGAAGGGAAAGAGAGGAGAGAGACAAAGAAAGGTAGAGAAAAACGGGCAGAAAGACAGAGAGACAGAGAAAGGGGTTGGAGAGACAGAGAGAGAGAAAGAGAGAGACAGAAACAGTCTATGCATCTCATGGCAGTTCATTAAACCTACCTGTTCATGCAATTAAGATACAGACAGGTCAATAAAGATCATGCTTCAAGGCCCCAAAACTCATTTGGATTTTTTAAAAATGCTTTTGTTGGTGGAGTTGTGAACTGATCCAACCTTTCTGGAGAGCAATTTGGAGAGCAATTTGCCCAAAGGGCAAACAAACTATGCATACCCTTTGATCCAGCAATACCACCTCTAGGTCTGTATCCCAAAGAAATCATAAAATGGGAAAAGGACCCATGTGTACAAAATTATCTATGGCAGCTCTTTTGTGATGGCAAAGAATTGGAACTTGAGGGGAACTGGAAGAATTGGAACTGGGGAATGGCTGAACAAGTTGTGATATGTGAATGTAATGGAATACTATTGTGCTATAAGAAATGACGAGCAGTTGGATTTCGGAAAAACCTGGAAAGACTCAGATGAACTGATGCTGAGTGAAGTGAGCAGAACCAGGAGAACGCAGTACACAGTAACAGCAACAGTGTGTGATAACTGACTTTGATAGACTCAGCTCTTCTCAATGTTCCAAGAGAATTCCAAAAGACTCATGGTGGAAAATACTAACCATCTCCCGAGAAAGAACTATGGAGTCTGAATGAAGTTTGAAGCAGACTATTTTCACTTTTTTGCTTTTGTTTTTTTTTTCTTTCTCATGTTTTTTCCCCTTTTGTTCTGATTCATCTTTCACAACATAACTAATGTGGAAATATGTTTAACATGATTGTACATGTATTACCTATGTCAGACTGCTTGCCATTTGGGGGAGGGAGAAGGGAGAGAAAGAGAAAAATTTGGAACTCAAAATCTTACAAAAATGAATGTTGAAAATTCTCTTTACATGTAATTAGAAAAAAATGAAATATTATTTGCATTTAAAAATTTTTTAAATGTTTGTTTGCCTTTGTTAAAAAGGATGCCCAGCATAAACAAAGCCTCTCACAATGATTTTCCCTGCTTCCATAGACAGGAGAAGAATCCCAGGGCCAGGGAGAAGCAGAGCCCCATTCCCTGCTGGAAGGAGAATTCTCAGAAAGCTAATAAGGAAGACTTTACCTCACTCTCTTGGAACCAGAGACAATTCGGGCTCTGAGGAAAGCTGCCACCAGCGCCGCTGGAGCACACACACATTGCGGTCTCAGAACACCCCTTACATATTCTTTTTAAAAATTCCTTTCACATTCTCCTCCCTTTTAATCCCACTTTTTTGAGAGGCCCAAGGAACCCAGCCTTTTGGGGATAAGGAGGGTCAGGGAGAGACTGTTAGCAGTAGTATTAAACCACTCTTGGAGATTACTAGAGAAATGTTCCCCTGAGGAGATAAAAAGATAATATTGAAAAGATTATCAAAAACTTTTTTTCCAAACATGGTGGAAGTTCCCTATTAGATACAAAGCTATTCAAAGGCATGGCCCCCAGAGCCAGTAGGAGGAGAAGCTGAAGGCTCCCAATACATCCTGGCTCCCTCAGGAGGCAAGCAGGATACTCCCACCGGGAAGCCTCAGGGCCCCCAGGCAATAGGACACTGTAGCGCCTCCTGGACTTTTCACAGAACAAGAGACGGAATGAGAAACACTTAGGGGACTGGCCTCAGTGAGAAGTCCACTGGTGTGAGAATGAGAAGCAGTGTTGGGTGCAAGAAGAAAAACAAAGCATCAGAATGCAGCTCCTGAGCACAGCTCGGAATTTGGTGGCTGCTGAGGGACCTGTATCAGTGAAGCGTCAGCATAAGGGTCAGGGCATGTGCTTGCTCCTGAAGCTGGCTAAGCTCCCTCACCTGGGACCCAAAGCCAGCAGCAATGTGGTCCAGAGAAATGCTTCCCAGGCTCTTCCTGGGTGTGAAAGAAGGGTTGGAAAGGTCCTGACCCTTCAGTTTGGGCTGAGGTGGGGGGGGGGTTGGGCAGGGGTACCAAACACAATTGGAAAGACAGTGAGCCCAGAGGCAGCTGAGTCCAACTTATCTGTGCCAACCACAAATCTACTGGATGGCATCTTGGTCAGCTTGTCTTCTAGGCTAGGCTCAAAGACCCCAACTGACCAAAAACTGTCAAAGTGAGCCATATGGGCCCAGGCTCCACAGTCAGGGACCTGAGTTTGAATCTCATCAAGGACACTTATTACCTTGGGCAAAGCATTTATCTCCCTGGACCTTGGAGACCCCTCCAGATCCGTGATCCTCCAAGCTCAGCACCCCAAGGCAGCCCCTTCTATGGGACTATGTGTATATGAGCTGACGTACTAGCACACGGGGAGGCAGGAGCCTCACTGCCCTCCTCCACCAACTGTATACTAATCCCCAGGACAACAGTTGGCCTATTGTTCCACTGTACATCTCTGCGATATCCCTGACTCAAACACCCTAGAGGCGGCAAGGTGGTGCAGTGGATAGAACATGGGACTTGGAGACCTGACTCAGACACTTCATAGCTGTGTGACCCTGGGCAAGTCACTTGATTGGTATATGTCGCAGCTTCCTGTTCTATAAAATGGACAACTACCTTGCAGGTAGTGTGATGATCAAACACTTTGCAAACCTTAAAGCACTGTGTACACATAGGCTGCTATTGCGTATGAGCCCAAGCTCCTTGAGGGCAGCAACCTTCTCAAGCTTGCATTTCCTGGCCAGTGCTTGGTACACAGTAGGTGCTTCATAAATGCTCTTCCACTCTTTCATTCAATCCAGCATCTTCATTTAACAGTGAAGGAAACGAACAGAGAGACTAAGCAACTCGGCCTCAGAGATTCAAAACCCGCAGCATCCTGGGAAAGGCACTTGACGTCATCATTGGCATCACTGGTCATTTCCTCACAACGATCTGATGAAGAGGCCCATATGGTGCAGGTGGTTGGGAGTTCCAATGTCGACCTGTTATTTATTTCTTACGTGACTGATGTCAGTGAGGTGACTGAGGTGCTCCGGCCTCGGTTCTCTGTCTATCACATGGATCTCTAAGGCCCCTTCCGGGTCCTGATCTAAGAGCCTAGGAGGTGCCACAGCTGTTATTATCATCCCCCTTCCCTTTATAGATGAAAAACCTGAGCCTCAGAGAATAGAAGTTTCCACCCCCGAACACTCTGCACAAAGCAGGGAGATCGAAAAGCCCAGTGAATCACACACAGTCAGTGAGCGGTCAATCCACACGTACGGACTCAGCATGAACTCTGTGCCAGCACCGCGTGTGCAAAGGTAAAGGATGGAATGGCCTCTCATCCACGGAACTTGCATTCTAATGGGGGAGACAACTGGACACCTGGAAATCTGAACAGGAGGAGGAAGATGGAGAGCAAAGACACAGATATACAGAAGTGGGGAAAGGCAGGGGGATTTGGGAGGGGCAGCACTTGAACTCAGTGCCTCTGAAACCAAACCCAGGAACCTTTCCATGCCATGAGGCAATCTTTTGTTCCTTTTTTTTTTAGTACCATAATTCATTCGTAAGATGAATCTTTCCTGTAGGCAATGCACATGGCCTCTACAAAATTAATTCTATAAATAATGCGTATGATGGAGACAGAGAATGAATAGCCTCAGGCTCAAGAGGGAGGGAGGTCTGCTGCCATCTTAGAAAAGAGACTAAGGCCAGGGAGGTCCTGTTCTCACGTTGTTTGGCTTCGCTTACGGCTCTGCCCCTTTCCTCTGCCTTTGTGACCTGGGGAACACCGCTCCAGCTCTCTGGGCCACAGTTTCCATGCCTTTAAAATGAAGAAATGCTCCTTTCAAAGGTCCCTTCAGGTCTACATTCTATGATCCTTCCCATACAGGCCTGGAGAGGAAAGTGTCAAAATATGCAATATTAGCATCCCCAGGCTAGACAAATCTCATGGTGGGATGAGGGGAAACCACACAGGGCCAGAGGAGTCACTGAGGGGGAGCCCAAGCCTGAGAAGCTGTCCCATCCCGGGCCTCCTTCATTCCATACCAGAGAAACCAACTCCCTGGGGACACCCAGCAGGCTTCCCCTAGTGGGCATAAACACCTCCAACACCTGGACACCAGAATCCTGGCAGCTGCAGGAAAGAGAGCACCGAGGTCAGGCAGCGTCCATGCTCCACCAAGATAGCAGGAGGCATCTGCTGGGTGCTTCCAAAGTCAGCCAGAGAGGGGCAAAGGGGAAGGAAAGCCCCTTCCTAAGAGTCTGCCTAGGCCCAACCCTAAAAGAGAATGGATGTCTTGAGTAGGGAGGCTCACACAGTCAGTAAACAATTATTGGGTACCTTTTGTATACAGGGTGAGCTGCTGGGGACTAGTGCTACAGCAATCCCTGCCCTCTATCTGCGGAGGCTGGAGAAATCTGACAGTGACACCCAAAGTCAGGGTGATCAGGGGAGATAAGGGGCTTCTGGAAAATCCCCTGGATGGGGGAAGAAGGGAGGCAGGTAAGGCTTCCTGTACTTGGCATCCCTGCTCAGAGCTCCGAGTCTGAAAGGCCAGATGCTCAGGAAGGCAAAGGACAGTTAGAATCCGAATTCAGCCATCAGCCAATTAACAGGTGTCAAGTGCATGCAGCATCCCAGGACTGGTGCTAAGCCCTGGGGATACAGGGAAAGGCAAAAACCTGCCCCACCCCCCAGGAGACACTACGCAAACTGTGCACATGGTAACTGGATATTCCACATGGGCACAAAGGCCCAGGCATGGAGTTGGCTGCCCAGGGCCACACAGGACACAGTCAGGGCCTCCAGGCAGCCTCTGGAGAGGGACTCCCTCTGGGCCTCAGTTAGAGGGGCTATAAGGAAGCCCTTCTCTGGCACGGGGAGGAGGCTGAAAAGCAGAAACAGCCTAGCCTCCTCAGGCCACCAGGACAAGGCAAGCGACTGTCATCAGGACCAGAGGCCTCCAGAGGTGGCCCATTTTACATGCCGCTGGCACTTCACATGCTCTTTTTCTGAGTCTTGGAGACCTCTGGCAGCAGGAGCCAAGGACCCTTCCTTAGAATGATATTTTTAAATGTATGAAATAAATACATAGGAGTACAAAGGAAGCCAATTACATGGAAATACAGTTGGCAATTTTTTAATGGTTCTTGGGTTAAAAACTCCTTCTATGGGAGCTGAAGGGAACAAATGTCCTTTAGGGTTTATAGATTGATGGCTCAAGAGAGGGAAATAGGGTCCTGGAAATCAGGTTTGAAAAGGTAACAAAATCTAAATACATTTCAATATGGTTTAGGGGCAGGGTGGTGTAGTGGTTACAGAGCTGGCCTCGGAGCCAGGGAGCCCGACATGTCACCCGTGGCCAGTCAATATGATGGTCAAGGCCAGTCTCAGAGGCCAGGTGCTTCAGAGGGGATGCCCACCTGAACAACAGAAGAAATGAAGGCATTGGGGAATCAGCCTGACATGTGAAATCCCAGGCCTCACATCTATCCCTTTACTTATTGTGTGTGTGTGTGTTTGTGTGTGTGTGTGTGTATGTGTGCCAGCTCCTTCACAAGGACACACAAACAAGCCAATGACTGCAGAGGGATCTTGGCTCAGAGCTGTGAGTTCCGGGTTGGCCAACAACCTTGCCAAGGTTCTGATGCCTGCGTGGGTTGCTGCCTGATTCCCTCTAGTCCTTCAAGGGGATAAAGTCTAGGACTCTGCTACTCACAGTCATTTGCAATGGACAGTTGGTGACAATGGCCCCCCTACCTCAATCCTCCACCCCAAGCAATCCTCCACCCCAAGCAGAATGTCATTGCTCAGTCACATGATTGGGCAGCTTTGTTGTCCACTTCAAAGGGGAGGGCAGACGTTTCCGGCCAGCAAGGGGAGGCCTGCTGGGTAAGGCCAGTCTCACATTCTTCTGTGTAATTTACGGGGTGGTCTTTCTCTTCCCCTGGGAGGGAGCCCAGCGTCCACTTCCTATGTCAGGAGCCCAGCAGAAAAGCGGCATATTTGCTTAATGCCAGGTCCCAGCCAAACGAGCAGAGCTGGCTCAGCCCAATGGCTGAGCTTCCCAGGAATCAGTCTTTCTTTGCTTATTGTTTGGTTTCCTTTGAACTAGAGTCCTTCTCCTCCCTGCTGTGCCTCCTCTTTCTTCTAGACAGTCTCTCCCATTCTTGGGGCTTTACCATATCTGGAGCTGGCAGACGGAGAGGGCACCCCAGCCTAGGCCCCCATCCTCTGCTCCTGGATGATGTCCCAAGTCTTGGAGAGATGACTGGGTCCAAATGGGTTAACCGTACATGGGTGGAGCTCGGCTGGGCATGGGGATGGGGTCTGGAAATGAAACGTGCAGGACAAGAGCCTAACAGAGAGGCCGAGAGAGAAAACCAATGCAGAGAAGTGAGATGGAGGGAGAAGTGGGGAAATTACGAAGCCCCTACTATGTGCCAGACACTGTGCTAAGTGCTTTGCCATTATCACCTCATTAGATCCTCACAACAACCCTTACAGGAAGCTGCCAGTATTATCCCCTTTTAACAGCGGAAGAAACTGAGGCAGACAGCAGTGAAGTCACTGGCCCAGGGTCACCCAGCCAGCAAATGTCTGAGTATCCATCTAAACTCAGGTCTTCCTGAATCCAGACTCAGTGCTCTGCACCATGGCACTCCATAGCTGCTTAGGAAAGGAAAGAGCTGCATTAGGAGTCAGCCTCTGACTAGGGGCACAGCATGGCCTCTTGGAGCCTCAGTTTCTTAATCTCTAAAATGAGGGTAGTATAAAATGATCTCAGAATTGGAAGGAGCCTCAGTGGTGGAAGCAGCTGAATGAGGATTTGTTGCTGTTTCAGTCCTGTCTGACTCTGTGACCACATCTGGGGTTTTCCTGGCAAAGATATGGAGTGGTTTTCCATTTCTTTCTCCAGCTCATTTTACAGATGAGGAAACTGAGGCAAACAGGGTAATTAACTTGCCCAGGGTCACACTGTTAGTAAGTGTCTCAGGCTGGACTTGAACTCAGGTCTTTTGGACTTCAGGCCCAGGCCCTGTATCCACTATGGCACCACCTGGCTGCCCCTGAACAAGACTCTATTCCTTAAAATGTCTGGCACTCCTTGAAAACGTCCCCCAGAGGTCCCCAGGTCTCTCTGGGCCCATGCTCTCCTTTAGGGCATCCCTGAGCTCAAGCCTCCAATCACCTCTTGCAGTCTCCACCCACTGCCCCCTGGTTCTGCCCATACATTCCCCTTGCCATCAGCTTAGCCCCATCTTTCTTTCTTCAGACTCAATGTCCCCAGTTCTTTCAGCCAGTCATCACATGGCATGGGACAAAGACCCTCCACCCTCTGCATGTTCTTTGGCTGGTCTAAGTCCTCCTGGTCAGGCCAGCCTGTCTTTTGTTCTGGACCCAGGATCCCCCAGCCCCCAGTCCAAACACATCCCACAAGAATCCACATCCCACTAGCCTTGCCCGAGAGGGGCAGGGCTGTCATTCCCTAGAATGTCTTCACAAAGCTGAAGATAAGAGGGATTAGCATCCATCCAGACTGAAGAGTGGGCAAGGCTATTATCCAGGGTCCCTAGACAAAGGTCAAGGACTGAGCACTCCTCCAGCCAATGTATCTTACAATGGTGCCTGGCCACCTGCCACTCAGCCAAGCCCCAAGCTGGGGCCAGTGAGCCCAAGACCTTCACTCTCCTCTCCCCCATGATTTCCCCAACCATGTTGTTGAGGGGGGAAAAATCAGGGATTTGGGAATCCCAAAACTAAAGCTCCCAGGACTGGAGTTCCCAGTTGAGGGGGAGTACACCTCAAGGACCTGAGTACTGGAGAGAGTTGGGGGCATCCGGAATGAATTCACGATCTCAAGCATTCTTTAAGTCAAGGTGACAAAGATTATAACAGGCAAGAGTTTTTAGGGAACCTGCAACCTTAGAGGGGTGCAAGGGAAGTTTTTATAAAAGGTTGAGGGGAGGAACATGTCAATTAGGTGTTTTGGGGTGGGATTAGGGAGTGGTTAAGGCATGGTTAAGGAGTGGCTAGTTCTTAAAGGAACATGCACATTTAGTATCTGCTGTGCAGGCCTATTACCCAGAGTTCACTGGGAAATAGCCCAAGTCAGAGGTGGGGTATGGGGAGGGGCGACCTGGAGGTGTGGTTTTGACTGTGAAATGACACTGAGTTAACTATGGGTCAGGGCTGAAGGGGAATCTCTATGTAGCTTCTCATCCAATGTCTTGTTAGACAAAATACTATGTATAGAATACATATTAGAAAGGTTACTAAGTAGCAAATATGATCATGACTCAGTGTACAATCAATTATCAGCATCCAGGAATCAATCTATACATAGGTGCAGCTGCTTACTGAGGAAGGAGCAGAGATAAGCTGGGGCATATTGCCCTTTAGCTAGAGAGAAACTGCCTGGGACAGAATATGTTTTTAGAACTGGATGTGGTTTTGGAATTGGGGTTTAGGCACTGATACCCAAGCAGAGGCTGTTAGAATTAGACTCCAAGCACAAGCACCTCATCAATGTGACCAAAGGCATGTGAGTTAGACCCAGAGCTTCAGTTTCCTTCTCTCTGAAGTGGGGGTATTGATGTCTCCAGTGCCTTCCAGGAAGGAATATCAGGAAGCTGTAGGAGAGACCTGTGATTATCTGAATGTCTGTCCTTGTTACTGTCACCCTCAACATCATTTTTTGCCGCCATTTTACCAGTGAGGAAACTAGCACTTAGGGGATTCCTAAACAGTTGAGCAAACAGGCTGAGGCAGGATCCTACTCAAGGCCAAACCAGCATATCCTGCCCTGGGTTTGAGGAGTCCTCCTGCATCCTGACTTTGGAAATAGCATCTACTCACCAACTGGCCTGAGTCAGCAAATCCAGGGGATTGACAAAAAGAAAAGTCATCAGGAGAAGGAAAAGTCAAAGAGATCAAGAAAGCTCTTTAATTAATTAATTGTTGGGTTTTTTTTTTTTGAAGCTCATATTTGCCTAGAACTTTTGAGCACAGTAAGTATTAATCTCCTAAAGGGACCTTTCAGTGACTGAGAAAAAGCGTAGGATTATTGAGAGCTTACTGTCCTTGGAACTCAAGGAAGATCTAGATTCAAGTCCTGGCTGAAACTAAACGTTTGCCCCTGGCAACAAGTCCCTAGACCTCTTTGATCCTCAGTTTCCTCATATGTAAAAGTAGGAATAATAATGCTGGCAGAGTTCGTTTCACCTCGCTGTTGTGAGGCTCAAGGGAGTAGATGGATTTAAAGTCCTAACATTTGGAATATTAGCTGCTTCTATGAGGAATTAAGTAGTAGGAATCCCAAAAGGAGAGAGAGAGAGATGGAGAGAGAGAGAGAGAGAGAGAGAGAGAGAGAGAGAGAGAAAGGAAAAGAAGAAAAAGGAAGGCAAGAAGGAAAGAAAGAAGGAAAGAAAGAAAGAAAGAAAGAAAGAAAGAAAGAAAGAAAGAAAGAAAGAAAGGAAAGAAGGAAGGAAAGAAGGAAGAAAGAAGAGAGAGAGATGAAAAGAAAGAAGAAAAAGGAAGGCAGGAAGGAAGGAAAGAAAGGAAGAAAGAAAGAAAGAGAGAAAGAAAGAAAGAGAAAGAAAGAAAAAGAAAGAAAGAAGAAAGGAAGAAAGAGAGAGAAAGAAAGAAAGAAAGGAAGAAAGAAAGACAGGAACGAAGGAAGAAAGAAGAGAGAGAGAGAGAGAGAGAGAGAGAGAGAGAGAGAGAGAGAGAGAGAGAGAGAGAGAAAGGAAAGGAAACACCTAAACCCTTCCGTGCTTTCACAGAACCCAGCACATAGCAGGCGCTCCATAAATAATTGATTAGCTTTGTCTCTCATACCCTTTTCTGCTACAAAATTCCTAAGAAATAAAATAACGAAATTAACCACAGCCTATAAATTTTGCCTTCCTCTTTCCTATATATCCTCAGGTGCTGAGCAGAGACACTGGGTAGAAAAGCAACCTGAATCCTCCCCTCCCCCACCTTCCACCCTAATGGCCCTGCTCCCACCCTCCAGGGATAACCCCACCCAAGGCTAATTCTGCTTCCACCAGATGAGCCCTTCAAGGCTCCGAAGACAACCCCGCCTTCCGGGCTCCATTCCACAATCACACCCTATGCCTGGAGCATCTTGGTTGCTTGTCCCCTCACCCATCAAGGTCCCACCTCCTGATGAGGTTTATCTATTACACCTTGCATGTCAATGTTTAACCTGGCGGATTTCTCCCAGAGAGGCTGGGTTAAAGTACACTAATAGTCACTGGTAATTAAGCCACTTCAAGGGGGAAAGTTGAAACAGCAGCTCAGCTTGGTCTGAATTCCAAAGCTCCAGCTTCTCTCTGGAAAAGATCGAGCCTACAGAAATGGTGCCCACATGGACGGGATGGTGGGGCGTTCTTAGACTGACTGACATTCCCATCAGTGGCAGCTTGTCGGCATTTACAATCCGAGAAACGTTTCTCCATCTGCTCGCTCATCTCCAATTTTATACTTAAAAAAAAAAGTTAGCTAATCAGATCGTCCATGTATGAAAACAGAGGGCTGCTCTGTGTAGGCAGGAGATGGAAGGAGTCAGGTGCTAAATATGCTGGAAAGCGCCTGCTGAACTCACAGAGGCTGACATTTTGTTTTTCGCTTGCTAGGGAGATAAATCCCTCGCACGATACGCGCACACGCAACGCTGTGCCCTTTTCCATCCCGACGTGTGAAACATTTTTAAACAAGGTCCGTATGCAGAGTTCTTTATTTTTAATTTTTTTTTTTTAAAGACAAGACGTATACAAGGACAGTCGATTCGGTGTTTTGCTAAAAGACATGTGGTTGGTGTGGTCTTAAAAAACAATCAGGAAAAAGGCCTCATCAGCGCGGTGGTGAAACGGGCCGCATGTTGCTTCTGCCCGAGCGCCCCTGCAGATGGCACCCACGATGACGGAGGTCTCTCACCCAGGGATTCGTGGAGGCCCTCCGGCCGAAGACCTGGAAGTTAGTTCACCCAATTTTACCTGGCTGATGCTGGGGACTAAAATAGCACAGGACGACATCGTGAGCTCTGGGATTTGGAGCGTCTATGTCGTCTGGTCCAATCTACCCCTTTGAAAGATGAGAAAACTGAGACCCGGAGAGAAGAAGCCACTTTGACCGCGTCCTACAGAGAAGTAGGGAAAGAGCCTGTTTTGAACCCAGGTCCTCTGCGCCAAAGCATCAACCCTCCCTCCTTCTATGAGCTGGCACATGCTGGTGCTAAGGGCCAACTGGAATGCTGGCCTTGGAGTTTCTTTGTCAGGTGATGGATGTGAGCGGACGGTCGGCTAAGCCACTTCAGGAGCCCTGCATTGTCCAGCCTTCCCCAGGTCATGGCCACCACGCTTCTTCCAGTTCTAAAATCAGCAAAACCAAGATCATCGTCGTTCCACCAACCTCACCTCCTACCAGCGATAGCTCACACTGATATGGTGCCTGCTACAGGCCAGGCACTGCGCTGAGCCCTTCAGGGTCACTAATCTCATGGGATCTTCACAACAACCCTGGGAGGGGGGCGATATCCTCAGTTTACAGATGAGGAAACTAAGACAAACCAAGTTTAAGTGACTTGCCCAGGGCCACACAGCTAAGAAGTGTCTAAGGCTGAATTTGAACTCAGGTCTTCCTGACTCCAAGCCTGGCGCTCTGTCCACTGCACTACAGGGCTGCCCCTTGTTAGAAAAGGGGGTGAGCGCCAGCATTGAGAGAACATCGGAATCTGGGTAACTGAACATTCAGCCCCAGGACACGGGTAACAAAACAAGCCTCTTTCCCAACATCAGAGAGGTAGAAAACAAAGTGCTACCATGTAAGCTGCCACATGCAGCCACTCTAGCTGTCCGGGCTGAAATGTGCTGGTTCCTGGCTTTTCCTTTGTTAAAAGGGGGGCCAGTGGGGTGGGGGTGGCACGTCCCTGTGCCTCTTGTGTATTCAAAGGTTATGTTCTCCCTCCTAGCATGTAACCCCTTTAAGGAAGGGGAAGGCTTGCTTTTTTCTAGTATTGGGCTGAGTAAACACATTATACACCAAGCCTGAGATTCTATTGTCCCTAGGGATCTTCTCCAAGGGCATACGTAGCATACCAAGTAATTCAAGTCATAATCGAGGCCCCGCCCTGTGCTCCAGGTCCTACCCCAGGAGCACCAAGGACTCCTGAGGCAGGCCATTCCCCATAGCAGCAAAATGACCAAAAGGAAACCAGGAACAAAAGTCAGACTGAGCACAGGGCAGCCACAAAGGCCTCTGGCTCGCAGCCCATGGCAAATGAGGACAGACACAGAAATGTGTCAAGTCAGGTACGGGTGCGGCAGAGAAGCCGAATGAATGGGGCCAGCTTCCACTCTCAGCTCTGGCTAACTGTGACCTCCAAGCTCCAGCGTTTAAAAATGTGTCCTTTGTTTTGATGAACAAGCATTGAATTTCTCTCCCTCTCCCCCATTCCCAATGGGGAAAAAAGAAAGAGCAGCCAAACCCTTGTAACAAATGTGCTACGTCAAGCATCCTGACACCCCTGGGCCTCAGTCTCCTGACACTGTTTCTGGGTCCTTGTCCTTCCTGCCAGCTCTTGAGCATTTCACACTGATGATGACTGTCTCCCCTTGGATCCCTCTTGGGGTCTCGGTGCCTACTCCCACTTAGCTCTCTTCAACTCTTTCTTCTCATCCCTCAGTCTCCCTTCCCAGACCTTCATCCAGGTCATGCCGACTCCCTGGGGACATCCCTGAGCCTGGCACACTCTCCTTCCTCACCCACCCTTGGCTCCCTTCCTTCCAGGGCTTCCTTCACGATTCAGACATTTTCCCTGTTTAGATCACATATGTTGTTTGCATGTTGTCTCCTACACTAGACTGTGCATGTGTTCCTTGAGAACAAGGACTGGTTTGGGGTTGGGGTTTTTCCTTTTTTCGTATCACTAGAACTTAGCACAATCCCTAGGGCTTCATAGGGGCCTGATGACCCAAATTCTATCTCCTGTCTTCATTGGTCTCCAGCTCCCTGGGAGCAGTCAGGAGACATACAAATAACTGTGGCTGGATTTAGTCAGTAGAGAGCATGGGTTTCAAGGACAGGCCAAGGACTGGCATCTGGGGAAACCCTGAGCACAGTCAAAGGCAGATCGGTGATTGGATAGCGAGATCCTAGATTCCTGCCTTCTTAGAGCAAAAGAGATTTGAGAAATTAGAGCTTGAAGTCCCCTCTTTTGATAGGTGGATACTGAGACCCAGCAAGGGAGGTGATTTGCCCGAGATCTGCAGACAAGCCAAGCCCCCTGAACTCCTCCTTCAGGGCTCCCTCTTTCCCTCACCCCACATTGCTTCCAGTGTCTTGCTCAACGATGGGTCAGTTCTGCTCCTTGGGGGAAAAGACCAACATGATGCTACTTCAGAAGAATCTAAGCCCAACACTAGCAGAGTGTGAAGTCCCAAGAGCAGAGGCACATTCCTTCTCTCCACTTTTTATTCCCAGCACCTAGCGCAGGCCTGGGCCTGAAAGGTACCCCCAACATAAGCCAATGGAGCCATGACATCAGGCCTGGCCTGAGCCCATCGTGGCAATGACGCCTGTGCCCCAAGCCCCAATGTAAGCCAATGGAGGTGTGATATCAGGCCAGGCCTGAGCCCACTGTGGCATTGGCACCCATGCTCTGAGTCCCAAAATAAGCCAAAGGAGCTGTGACATCAGGCCAGCTCAGC